>CM042149.1:99137870-99167870 GCA_023376005.1 Doryteuthis pealeii | reverse complement strand
TTGCAACCAGACTTATCTTGCTGAAGCTGAAGAAGGTAAAGGTGAGCACTGGAATATACCACTCGCTGGTTGATTGCCAACACGATAAGTGCTGAGGTTGAAGAAGGTAAAGGTGAGCGCTGGAATATACCACTCGCTGGTTGATTGCCAACACGATAAGTGTTGGAGGGCGATTTGCCAATATAAGATATTGGCGATTTACCCTCTGATGCCAGGGGGAGATATTTTAACTATAATTTTTTCTGATAAACAAGCAACATACTGTTGTAGATTCACTAGGTACAGGCTGTGCAGGACCCATTTTTCAACCACTTCATTTGGCGTTGGACAGTCATATGGCTTATGGCAAATTTCTCAACAAGATTTCTAGTAGTAGTGGCAGGATTTTCCATGGCATAAGCTTCAAGCCCCTCTCCCTCTCAAAGTGTCATAATGTATCTAGAGCTACAGAGGCAAGAACTCTTAAGGCGATATAATTCACCAAGAGTGTACTAAAAGTTAATAAATATTGTAGTGAGAGAGGAGACCTACCTCGTGCAACACGGTGTGACAGAGAGAGTGGCGGGCGTGAAGACTTGCTGTATTCTAGAAGGAAGCGGGCTAGGCTTTGCCTGGCATGTAGGACTGACCTAGAGTCAAACCCGCTTCCTTCAGAATGTGAGAGCTGTGGACGATCAGTGAAATAAGAAATAGCATAGTGGCCTGGATGTAGGTGGTCGCGCCGTGTTGACGAGTGTCGCACGTGCTGCACGGACAATTATGAGTGAGGAGCCCGGATGTGGTGAAATTGAGGTGTATTTAAAGGACTTATTCTCACAGACCAGGGAGAACGACTGCAGTTGTATTTTGTTGTCGAGACGATCAGGACAAAGAAATAATTTGGGATATTGGATTTTGGAGCGTGATACAGTTGGGAGTGTTTAGACTGTCGATTGGAACCTTGCGTCAGACTTGACTGTGATCCCCCCCCACACACACACTGATTAGAAATATCTATAAGATTAATCTATAAAATCAGACATTACATTTATTCCAACCTGATAATTAGAAATATGACATCTGTTCCTACCAATTTTTTAGCTACTTCTAGTTCATTACTATTTCATATAGACAATGACAATTAGTCTGTTCTAAAAGAAAATGAAGGAATAATCAACTTCTCTTATATATAATTTGGTTCAGAATGTTTTCATTCATTGTTCGTTTTTTTATCAAACAGAATAATTTAGGAATAATGACTAATTGTATCAATTTTATTTGTCTGAATTTTTTTAGATGAGCCTGGATAATTTGTATGATTTAGATTTTTCAAATTGTTGACCTCAACTTTATTTTTATGTACACAACGTTTCAGCCAATTTGCTTTCTGGCCTTCTTCAGGTGTTTCTTGTTGAATTCGGGAACCTTCTTGCCGAACACAGGAACCTTCATGTCATAATCGGGAGTCTTCATGGAACTTCAAACCTGACCCTTTATTTAATCCATTGTAGTAGATTGTTCTCATTCAATTAACCATGACCAGGTACAAGCATTAAGCATGGTTAACAAAACAATCTATCCCAATTGAATAAATAAAGGGTTCAGTTGTGAGAGAGGAGACCTAAAACGTGCAACACGGTGTGACAGAGAGAGTGGAGGGCATGAAGACTTGCCGTATTCTCGAAGGAAGGCTAGGCTTTGCCTGGTGGGTAGGACTGACCTAGAGTCAAACCTGCGTCCTTCAGAATGTGAAAGCGCTGTGGACGAGCAGGGAAATAGGAAATTGCAGAGTGGCCCGGATGTAGGTGGCTGTGCTGTAAGGATTGATGCGTACTTGCAGTGCTGACAAATGTCATACATGCTGCACGGACAATTCTGAGTGAGGAGCCCGGATGTAGTGAGATTGAGGTATATTTTAAGGACTTGCCCTCTGAGACCAGAGAGAACAACTGCAGTAGCATTTTTTTGTCGAGATGAGCAGGATAGAGAAATACATTTTAATATTGTTGGTGAGACGAGCATGATACAGTTGGGAGTGTTTAGACTGAAGACTGTCGATTGGAAGATAATTGCGTCAGACTTGACTGTGACTCCCCCCCCCCCACTGATTGGAGGTTCAGTTCAAAGTTCCATCAAAGCTCCTAATCATGACATGAAGGCTCCCAAGTTTGACGAGAAACACTTGGATAAGGCTGGAGGACACATTGGTCAAAACGTTGTGTATATAACAATAAAGATGAGGACAACAGTCTGAAAATTTTAAATAATACAAAATATAATCTATTTCATTTGTACAGTAAACAAAATAATGACTGGAAATTTTGGAATGAAAAATATGCAAACGAGATTCTCATAGAAGATTGCAAACATATTCAAATTCTATCTATAAATCATCCAGGCATTGAAAAGATGAAAAACATATCCAACTTAGGATAATGGTGCCTTAGTCCTCTTCAAATATTCCTCTTGGAACAACACACACTTATCCCAATTTTCAAAACAGTCTTCAAAGTTAGGGATCACCATCAGCTACCTCATTGTATTCTCCTTAATCTTATTCACAATCTGAAATCTCCCTTGCAACTGGAAATCACAAGTAATGAAATCTGGACATCAGTGTGGTTTACATAAGTGGGTAATGAGATGATTTGCCATACAAAACCCCTGCATGAGATATAAAGAATGGGCAGGTGTAGTATCATGATGAGTATAATGGTCACACAACATACTAGTCCATTCAACGATGTCTTACTGTCAACCGAGTGTCCCCAGAGTGGAAAGTTCATATATGCCCAGTGAGATCCATTTAGACATTGCCAACCCACTCTCAACTGAGTAACCCCATAGGGTCAAATCTGAGAGGTTGTCAATTCACTGTCAACTGAGTAACCCCATAGGGTCAACTCTGAGAGATTGTCGATTCACTGTCAACTAAGTAACCCCATGGGGTTAACTCTGACAGGTTGTCAATTCACCTTCAAACAAGTAACCCCACAGGGTCAACTCTGAGAGGTTGTCAATTCACTGTCAACTAAATAACCCCATAGGGTCAACTCTGACAGGTTGTCAATCCACTGTCAACTGAGTAACCCCATAGGGTCAATTCTGAGAGCTTGTCAATTCACAGTCAACTGAGTAATGCCATAAGGTCAACTCTGACAGGTTGTCAATTCACTTCCAACTGAGTAACCTCATAGGGTTAACTCACTGTCAACTGAGTAACCCCATAGGATCAACTCTGAGAGGTTGTCAATTCACTGTCAACTGAGTAACCTCATAGGGTCAACTCTGAGAGCTTGTCAATTCACTGTCAACTGAGTAACCCCATAGGGTCAACTCGGAGAGGTTGTTGATTCACTGTCAACTCAGTAACCCCATAGGGTCAACTCTGAGAGGTTGTCAATCCACTGTTAAGTAAGTAACCCCATAGGGTCAATTCTGAGAGCTTGTCAATTCACAGTCAACTGAGTAATGCCATAAGGTCAACTCTGACAGGTTGTCAATTCACTTCCAACTGAGTAACCTCATAGGGTTAACTCACTGTCAACTGAGTAACCCCATAGGATCAACTCTGAGAGGTTGTCAATTCACTGTCAACTGAGTAACCTCATAGGGTCAACTCTGAGAGCTTGTCAATTCACTGTCAACTGAGTAACCCCATAGGGTCAACTCGGAGAGGTTGTTGATTCACTGTCAACTCAGTAACCCCATAGGGTCAACTCTGAGAGGTTGTCAATCCACTGTTAAGTAAGTAACCCCATAGGGTCAATTCTGAGAGCTTGTCAATTCACTGTCAACTGAGTAACCCCATAGGGTCAACTCTGACAGGTTGTCAATTCACTTCCAACTGAGTAACCTCATAGGGTCAACTCACTGTCAACTGAGTAACCTCACAAGAGAATGTTCATCTATACACAATAAGATACCTTCAGACCACTTTCCACCTTATTGTCAAATGAATGACCCCACAGGAGAATATTCATATATGCACAATGAGGTCCACTCTGAGAGGTTGCCATATTACATCAAGACCATTTTGAGAGATTCAAAATAGCTAGATATTTTCTGAATAGCCTTTATATTTACACAAATACTTACCAGAAAATGACATCAGATCGTTTTGAATATGAAGCAATTGTACTGGACACACATGGTGAACCATGTGAATATAAGACAGCCATATCAGTATTCATAAATTTCTCAAATCTTTCTTCACATTCAAGATGTATTTCTGCAAGTAAAATCAATAGTTTTCCCTTAATTTTTAAGACTCAAAGTTGCTCTAAACCAAGCCATTTTGCCATTACAGTAGAAAAACTGAATAAGTAAAATAACATGCATTTTGTTGTAACTCAAGTATCAGAGTTAACAGAGAAATAATTAGAAGAAACATGACAAGTATTAAGGATTGGGAAAAAGGTTTAGAAATACAAGGTGAACAGAGTAATTAGCAATTGCTAGGTTGAATTAATAATGTTACATAATTATTAGATTCCTAATACTTATGTACAGTAGTGTAGAAACCAAAATGGCTGTTATAAGTTGCAGCCCATGGCCTTGAAGGATTGAATGACAAGGCTTGACCTCATCCTGATTCTTCTGGTGGATACCATGAGAATCGGTGAAGACCCTCCTCCGGTTTAGATTAGAAAGAGAGTTTTAGTCAGATCGGCCAAAACCACGATGGTGGTAAGTCATGTTATGCCCGTGGCCGACTCAATCTACGCAGGTAGTCTGGTGGGGATTTCAGAATAAAATATGATCTAAGTTAAATCGAAGTCTTGTGTTATTATCTAAAAACTACCAATGATATGGGGCTTCTGATAAAGAGAAATCCCCAATGGAAGACCAGACACGAAGTCCCCAAGACGAAGTCCAGATGCTGGAAGAAGAATAATAGAAGTAAGAAAGTAAGGAAAGGGAGTATACAACAATAAGTCTCATGAGATCACATTGTGTCTCTATGTCCATTTCCCCAGCTACGGGTTAAGTACCACTATTGCTCATACCTTTCCCAAAGGTATTAGTCCAAAAATGATCATAATAACATGACTTGAGTTTGAATTTATTTTCCACAATGTCGCAATCTAGAATATTTAGCCATTATGCTTTGGGGACTCTCCCTTCAAACAAAAAAAAGACGAAAGTTATACTCATACTTATTTAGCATTTTCTCATGTAAAATTTTACTCTAAAATAAAAACCACTCCCAAAATACCTTAATGCATAAATATCTATAAATGCCACAATTTTTTAATTAAAATAAAAAAAATTCTATCAATTTTTAATCTGTAAATTAGTTCCAGAATTTTAATTAACAAATAAACAAAAATTAACATAATTTTTACACTTACCAAATGTACCATAAAAACCACGAGGTCCACACGTGCCGACACCCCAGTATCTTAAGGCTTTTACTGCTGCAACCTGAAATGAAATTCAAGTTTATACAAGGCTCATTTAATAAACAAGAGGAATGTTTTGAAAAAATAAAAATAATTATTTTTCAGGATTCCTTTCAATAAATGTAAACTTTGCATTGTTTGGAATTTGTTTATAGAAAAAATTAGTTCAATCTCTCAAAAATATTTGTTTTGAGGCTATTCAAAATGGCAGCTAATCAAACAGAGTGTTCCAGGCTTGAACATAGGTTTTTCATCAATTTTTTGGTGATTGAGAAGTGCAAACCATGTAAAATTCACAGAAGAATGTATGATGTGTATGAAGAATAATGATTTAGTCAAAAAATGTTTACAAATAGACTAAAAATGGGTTTGCCATTACGACCTTGAGATAGTCTATGGAATGGAAACATACTGACTCCAGTAATGAAAAAGTTCGGACCATATGACCTTAAGGCACCCCTTTTTGATCTCGATTAAGAAAGGACATGTTTTTCATTTACACCCTCAATATCCGGCTGTTTGTTAGAGGTTAGGGTTAGGGGTTAGGGGTTAGGGGTTAGTTTTATAATTTTTTTTTTAAATCTAAGAAATTTCTTTATTTTGGTATTTCTGAAAATGTTCTTTTTAGAAAATTATAATTTTTTGCTTACAATCAAGGGAACTTTAACAAGGAAAATAATCTCTTCCTATGTGTGTCTGAGCCATTTAAGTTACATTAAAATTTGTGGCAAAATTTTGAAAGATTCATAGCAATAGCTTGGTTGAAAATTATCTAAATTCAAGTTTTTTTTATAAACAAATTTTCTATCTAACCCATAGATGGGACTCTAACAGGTACTACCACTCTGGATCAGAGTGGACCTGGGAGTAATGGTGATGAAGGGGTGCTCCACATTTCCCAGACCTCCAGAACTGGAACCTCACCATCAGATAGAGTTTAACATCAATCCCAGGATATGAAGACCCTCAGTCACTGCTTTCTACCACATATATGATAAAAAGGGGTTGGAGGTTACCCTTGTACTGAATGGAGTCAGCCATATTCCGAACAGTAACTGCTGGTAGCCAGCCTCAAGCAGGTTTCCAATGGATTAATATTATTTGGATTATTCAGACTATTGTCCTCATCTTCATTGTCATCTGTACAACATTTCGGCCAATGTGCCCTCCAGCCTTCTTCAGGTATTTATTGTCAGACTCAGGAGCATTCTTGAACTCAGGAACCTTCTCTTCAAACTCAGGAACCTTTTTTTTGCACTTGGGAACCTTTTTGTCATAATCGGGAGCTATCACAGAACTTTGAACCCAACCCTTTATTCGATCCATGGGGGTATCTTTTTCTCATTCCGCTAACCATAGCTGGGGTAAAGTTATGTTAATCATTATTCTATGTTACTGTAGCCTGTAACCAGGATTGAACCTGCAGCCTAGAGATAACTGTCACTTAGAACTGTTTAAACCCAACGCCTTTATCCACTATGCTATATGTCCAAAGGATCATCAATCATGAGGGAATGATAAGTAGTAAAAGTAAAGTCATTGGGGTGGCCTAAATTTGGTATCAGTCAGACAGCAAGGGAGTCTATCCCCTTTTCACTAGCACTAGACCAAGGAAATTGTTTTTGGCATCTGAGGTGGAGTGCCACAACTACCATCAGCTCCTCACTTTGCCGCACAGAGCCCTGTGCTACTCATATGCTGAGTCAGCGAGGGCCGGTATTGAACCTGGAACCTTGTGGTCCCTAGCCCTACACTCTACCAACTGAGCTAAACCGTGTGTACATGGACAATAATCTTCAAATGGAAAAAAGGCTGACTGACATAAGTAGAGCTAAATAATACAGCCAAGGAGGTAACACATTTCTTAGCGTTTGGGTACTTTTTCTCTGTAAGTTCCAAAACTGTCCAAAAAGTCCTGGAATGTCAGCCTGTAGTGTCAACATCCCATCTTTAGTAGATATAAATTGGCAGGCTAACTAGGTCACTTGGCTTATTGGAATTTTGCAGTAGTTTCCCCATTTTCTATGTTGTGAATGAACAAAATTTGAAGTAACAACAGACTAGCCATCATGTATGTCAATTAAGTGGCACCTGCCAAAAGGAAGATAGATGATAAGTTAACACAAAAAAAAAACTTGATCTTGAATGGCATGTGATCTATTTATTTCACACTCTTTCTACAAATAGCATTTTAATGCTTTCTATAAATAGCATTACTTTTAATACTTTCTATAAATAGCATTGCTTTCAATGTTTTCTATAAATAGCATTGCTTTTATTCCTTTCTATAAATAGCATTGCTTTTATTCCTTTCTATAAATAGCATTGCTTTTAATGCTTTCTATAAATAGCATTTCTTTTAATGTTTCCTATAAATAGCATTGCTTTTATTCCTTTCTATAAATAGCATTGCTTTTAATGCTTTCTATAAATAGCATTACTTTTAATGCTTTCTATAAATAGCATTGCTTTCAATGTTTTCTATAAATAGCATTGCTTTTATTCCTTTCTATAAATAGCATTGCTTTTAATGCTTTCTATAAATAGCATTGCTTTCAATGTTTTCTATAAATAGCATTGCTTTTATTCCTTTCTAAAATAGCATTGCTTTTAATGCTTTCTATAAATAGCATTGCTTTTATTCCTTTCTATAAATAGTATTGCTTTTAATGCTTTCTATAAATAGTATTGCTTTTAATGCTTTCTATAAATAGTATTGCTTTTATTCCTTTCTATAAATAGCATTGCTTTTAATGCTTTCTATAAATAGTATTGCTTTTAATGCTTTCTACAAATAGCATTACTTTTAATGCTTTCTATAAATAGCATTGCTTTTAATGCTTTCTATAAATAGCATTGCTTTTAATGCTTTCTATAAATAGCATTGCTTTCTATAAATAGTATTGCTTTTAATGCTTTCTATAAATAGTATTGCTAAATAGCATTACTTTTAATGCTTTCTATAAATAGCATTGCTTTTAATGTAAATAGTATTGCTTTTAATGCTTTCTATAAATAGCATTGCTTTTTAATGCTTCTTTTAATGCTTTCTATAAATAGCATTGCTTTTAATGCTTTCTATAAATAGCATTGCTTTTTCCTTTCTATAAATAGCATTGCTTTAATGCTTTCTATAAATAGTATTGCTTTTATTTCTTTCTATAAATAGCATTGCTTTTAATGCTTTCTATAAATAGTATTTTTTAATGCTTTCTATAAATAGCATTACTTTAATGCTTTCTATAAATAGCATTGCTTTTAATGCTTTCTATAAATAGCATTGCTTTTAATGCTTTCTATAAATAGCATTACTTTTAATGCTTTCTATAAATAGCATTACTTTTAATGCTTTCTACAAATAGCATTACTTTTAATGCTTTCTATAAATAGCATTGCTTTCAATGTTTTCTATAAATAGCATTGCTTTTATTCCTTTCTATAAATAGCATTGCTTTTAATGCTTTCTATAAATAGCATTTCTTTTAATGTTTCCTATAAATAGCATTGCTTTTATTCCTTTCTATAAATAGCATTGCTTTTATTCCTTTCTATAAATAGCATTGCTTTTATTCCTTTCTATAAATAGCATTGCTTTTAATGCTTTCTATAAATAACATTGCTTTTAATGCTTTCTATAAATAGCATTGCTTTTAATGCTTTCTATAAATTGCTTTTAATGCTTTCTATAAATAGCATTACTTTAATGCTTTCTATAAATAGCATTGCTTTTATTCCTTTTATAAATAGCATTGCTTTTAATGCTTTCTATAAATAGTATTGCTTTTATTCCTTTCTATAAATAGCATTGCTTTTAATGCTTTCTATAAATAGTATTGCTTTTAATGCTTTCTATAAATAGCAGCTATAATAGCATTGCTTTTAATGCTTTCTATAAATAGCATTACTTTTAATGCTTTCTATAAATAGCATTACTTTTAATGCTTTCTACAAATAGCATTACTTTTAATGCTTTCTATAAATAGCATTGCTTTCAATGTTTTCTATAAATAGCATTGCTTTTATTCCTTTCTATAAATAGCATTGCTTTTAATGCTTTCTATAAATAGCATTTCTTTTAATGTTTCCTATAAATAGCATTGCTTTTATTCCTTTCTATAAATAGCATTGCTTTTATTCCTTTCTATAAATAGCATTGCTTTTATTCCTTTCTATAAAATAGCATGCTTTTATTCCTTTCTATAAATAGCATTGCTTTTAATGCTTTCTATAAATAACATTGCTTTTAATGCTTTCTATAAATAGCATTGCTTTTAATGCTTTCTATAAATAGCATTGCTTTTAATGCTTTCTATAAATAGCATTACTTTTAATGCTTTCTATAAATAGCATTGCTTTTATTCCTTTCTATAAATAGCATTGCTTTTAATGCTTTCTATAAATAGCATTGCTTTTTATTCCTTTCTATAAATAGCATTACTTTTAATGCTTTCTATAAATAGCATTGCTTTTAATGCTTTCTATAAATAGCATTACTTTTAATTTTTCCAGAAATAGCCCTGGTTTATTGCTATCTATAAATAGCCTTACTTTAATGCTTTCTACAGATAGCACTACTTATATCTTTTCTATAAATAGCCTTGCTTTTAATGCTTTCTACAAATATCATTAATTCAACTTTTAATTAAATCAAATTTGACTGCACTGATCACTTTATCTTTTTTACAATTTACTATAATAAGTTTTAGTATCATGGACACTGTGAATATCTTGGAACCTTTTCATCATTCGATTTGAGGGTATTACTGATAAAAAAATAAATGTGCAAATACATTTCACATTTTTATTGTAGATTCAAAATTGACCACATTACCTCAACAGATTTATTTCCCAGCAGGCCAAGGAAATTCCATGTTGCCATATTCAAATATTCCTGCCCATTGATCAAGATATTTTTGCCAACTTTTCTGAAAATGTATAAATAGAAAATTTTCAATAATTTTATTAGGCACACAAGTTTTTATCAATATTAATGAAATCTTAAGGAATAATCTAATTTTATATAAAAATTCAATTGAAATTAGTTATAGTGAAGATTGTTTTTATACTTTGTATTTTATGGTATATTTTATACTTTATTTGAAACTTATGAAATATATATATAATGTATTATACATATATACATACACATATATATGTATATTATGTACAAGTATTATACATAATTGCATATATATATATATATATATATATATATATATATATATATAAAATGTTGTTCTGGTTCCAACGGGAGAAAATTTAATATTTTATAAAAAAGAAGGTCCACAAAATATATTATGTTCTCAAAAAAACTTTTTTAATTCTTTTTATCTTACATATGCGACATGTGTTTCTGATCTGTTGTCTTCTTCAGGCATTGAGTTATTATTTTGGCAGAATATGTCCGATATTTGATAGGTTGTGTGTGTTTCTCAATTTTTGCATGCAAGTCGCATGCAATTCATGGGCAAATCGCACGCAAGGATTGAAAAAAATAACGTAGCGTTCAACCGTTATTACACAGCCATTATAATAAAAAAGTTGCAGAAACACACACAACCTATCAAATATCGGACATATTCTGCCAAAATAATAACTCAATGCCTGAAGAAGACAACAGATCAGAAACATAATATATTTTGTGGACCTTCTTTTATATATATACATATATACATATATATATATATATATATATTTACAGTAATAAGAAGTTAACTAAAAAGTTTACAAATAAATAGATACCTACGATTTTGTGGAAAATTGATGTGGAAAATATTCAAAATAATTGTTTGATTATTACATGCACACAACATTTTATTTGAGAGGGACGGGGCTCAGTTTTCATTTCAAATTGTTTTATTTTATTTTTTTACTCCTTTAATAAATATGAGGATTTGTCTTACTTATGATACAAACCCTCTGACATTGAATTTTTAACTCCCACCCTCTCAGGCAATGTCTTTCAAAAATTATTTTTTACGATGCCCGGAGGGTGTTTTCTGTTGCTAGTAGCCTTAATACATTTTTATTTAGCTTTTCTTAAGACAAAAATAGGGTGTGGATTTGATTGAACTTTGGTCTTTGCTGGTCTCCACCAATTCTCCTTTATAAAATTATGTGCACTTGATCATTGTACAAATAAACATACAAACAGACAGACATACAGAATCTTTCTTTTATATATAGATATAGATATATCAATAACTTACAGTGATGCTACATTTCTCTCGAGTCGAGCCAGTAAAGGATGATTATCACTGGTCTTTGGCACTAACGGTTCTGGATTGTAATCCTTAATTAAATCAAGTTTTTCCTAAAAAGAAAAAAAAAAAAATAATAATGAAAATAATTATCCCTAGAGTAAAACAATGATTGGCAGCTGATCAAAACTGATGTTTACCATAAGTGGTTCATTTTACAAGATATACTACATCTGTCTCATAATAGTTGTTTATCATCTGCATATAAATTTCATACACTAAATTTAACAACTATTATGGGACAGATGGGTAATTCCATGTCAAATCATCCAGGCCATGTCACCCATCCCCATTAATTTTTCTGAAATTTTGACCAAGATTATCTTAAAGTTAGGCAATCCCCAAAATTTGAGCTTCCAATTCCAAAAATTGGCAGAGTTATATTGATTTTTAGCTTCCCTACTCCTAAAAATTGGTTTATAAAAACATTTTCACCCAAGAAATCAAAAAAAGCTATTAAAACAAGTCTTAAATCTAACCAATTTTCAGTTATTAATGATTTCTGATTTGCAAAATTTTAACTGATGTTGTAACTTCGGTTCTGAGCAAAAACAAAACTATCTTTTTAGTACAAATAATGTTCAATATATGTGAACTAATAATAGAAAATTTTTTTGTCATAAATGCATGCCACATTGGGATCTTGCTCTAGAACTCATTTTAAAGACAAAAATAGATTACAAAAAGTTGCCATTTTTTGCGAACCCCACTAAATTTGGAGAGCTAAAAACCGACATAACTCCACCAATTTTTTTGAATTGGAAGTTCAAATTTTGGGGATTGTCTAACTTTAATATAGAATAATCATACTAGTTCCAATTACCATTGAATTGGTAAGACAAGGCAGCAAGCACTCATAACTTAATACGAATCTGTTTTGCTGCAAATTACTACTGCAAAATGGCAGGTTATTTATGAAGCCTCCAAACCTCATAGAAACCAAGCAGCCAATCAGGACTCTAGGAATGGAATCACCCACAAACATGAGTGGACTATTCTGGATTCTCATAAGTGCTAGTTGTCTTGGCACTGGTTCAGTTGTGCTTAGCTTGTTGCTCAAACCAACAGTACGCTAACTCACTTCAACAGTCCACACCTAGAAAAAATTTCAGAAAAATTGAAGGGAGTGAGTGACAATTTTAATTTTTTTCTGGATGATTTGATGTAGAAATGAACTATTATCACATTGCCATAATAGTTGGTACATTTGAAAATAAATTTAATTCACTAAATTTAACAATTATTATGGGATAGATGTAGAAATGAATTATTGCCCCAGTCCCATAATAGTTGGTACATTTATATACAAATTTCATACACTAGATTTAACATCTATTATGGGACAGAGGTAGTCATAAACTATTACCTCTGTCCCATAATATATGGTACATTTGCATATAAATTTCATACAATAAATTTAATGACTGTTATGGGAGAGAGGTTGAAATTAAATTATGTAGCTTTTCATTTGATAAAATATTGAAAAGTTTTAACAAAATAAAATGAATCATTAATAAAATTATTAACAATAAAATGTCTTATTTCGATTTTCTTTTCTCATACAGTATTGGACAAAAAAAATAGACAGTAAAACAACTGAATCATTTTTTACTATTGCGACAAATTCTAGTGAAACTTCAAAGGCTTAGACACACATAGGAAGTGATTATTTTCTTTGATTATTAGTGTTAAAGTTCCCTTAGTTGTAGTGAAAAGTCATAATTTCTCCCAAATGACAAAAAAAATAGGAAATGTTTTAGAATTTTATTTTCATTGATTTGATATCCTAATTGGTGATTAGTCATTTGCTGTTATTTGTTATTTGTCTGAGTTTGAAAAAGGTCAAATTGACAATAATAATCAAGAAAAATAATCATTTCCTATGTGTATCTAAACCATTGAAGTTTCTTTAAAATTTGTGACAATAATAAAAAGAATGGTTCAATTTTTTATCTTTTCCTTGATTCCATATCCTAATTTGTGATTAGTCTTTTGCTAATGATTGTAATCAGTTGTCTAAGAAAAATAATCACTTCCTATGTGTGTCTAAGTAATTGAATTTTCATTAAGATTTGTGGCAATAATTTTTTTTTAAATTGTTAAATTTTTTCACTTTGTTTTTTTTTGGTGGTTTTTTTTTTTTGTCCAATGCTGTAACATTTCTCATTCAGAATACAAACATAAATATTAAATAATATTCATGATTAGTCATTTGCTAACAGTTATTAAGTAGGTGTCTGAGTTTGAAAAAGTTCAAATTGACAATAATAATCAAGGAAAATAATCAAGGAAAATAATCAAGGAAAATAATCACTTCCTATGTGTATCTAAACCATTGAAGATTTGTGGCAATAATTTTTTTTTAAATTGTTAAATTTTTTCACTTTTTTTTTTGTTGTTTTTTTTTTTGTCCAATGCTGTAACATTTCTCATTCAGAATACAAACATAAATATTAAATAAAACAATAAAACAATAAAAGTTAGAGACAAAAAAGATAAATTTGAAAATGAAATAATCTAGCAGAAATGATTCTCTTCTGATTTACCTTTTCAGTAAGAATAATCTTTTTTGATCTTTGGTTGAGCAACAGGAAAAGAATTATCATGATGAGAAGAGATTCAAAGAGAAGACGATGGAAACAAGTCTAAAAAGAAAAAAGAATAACAAAATTAAGTATTCATATTAAAATACAAGACATGAAAAATAATTCCATTACAAACTTGTGACGAAATTGAAAGGCAGACCTATGAACAAGCGGATTCCCAGCCCCCACAAACAAAGCGCATCAGGATATGTTTGGCCTGTGCAAGGGGGAAGAGTGTGGCTAGTGGCTACAGATATTCAAACTCGCTACCTCCTCGTAGCTGAAATGCTGTTGGCAGAAACCCAGATGAGGTATATCGGAATTTGCATAGGCACAGCCGAACGAGCAGAAATAAGACGGACTGTCGCTGACACAGGGGGTGAGGAAAAAAGCAAGTGTTTGGACGGCAAGTGAAATCTGATGACTGCTATTTAGGGTGTCAGGAAGTGAGAGTAACTTGCTCAGTTGGTAGAGACTGTGCTGACGGCGAAAGGAATTATATTTCGTTTGCTAGAGAGACTTGCAAAAGATTGATATTATCTTAAATTTTTAGACCATCCAACTTTTAATACACTGTAATAAGTAATTGAGAGTTACTTTCCCTACTTTATGATCACCTCCCCTTTGGAGAACTCTCTAGGGAATACTAGATTATATAAACTCTTAATTAGTGTACCAATAATTCTAAGTAGAATAAAACTTTCCAAAGTGTATCGGTGTTATTGTTTATTATTACATACACATTTTAAACAGATCTGTATGATCCATAAATGGGATGCTAACAGGTATTACCACTCTATGTCCACATTCCCCAGAACTGGAGCCTCACAACTGGATACAGTTTATTGTCATGCTCAGTGTGTGTGTGTTTATTACTATTTGAACAAAAAGTGACATGTGACAAGAAAATACAAAAAAAACAAGGATAAAAATAAATTTTATATAATAAATTATGATATTCATGAAATGAACAGAGAAAATTATTATATACTAGCAACGGCTACCTGGCATTGTAGAGGGGGATTTTTTAAAGTTAGTCGCACAGATCCATTAAAACTGAATCGGGAGTTGAATCCTAACAGGATGCCCCATTTAAATCACTATGTAAAAAAAATAGACCTTGCATTGATCCAGCTACTCTGAAAAGAAATATTAATGTCTGCTATCTAAAATATTAAATAAAATAAAAATCCATGCTGTTATCTATTTTTTAATCATCTTCATGAATATAAATCAAATCTCTATTATTTTTGCTCAAAAACCAAACCCTGGTGATATTTAATGTGTATATATATTTACTTTGTTGTTAATTATTTTATTTTTGAGGTTTCCTCCGGACATACATATACACACAACTACCCTTTATGTATGTACTAGAAGCGGCTACCCGGCCCTGCCTGGGTAGAACGGGGGGGGGGTAAAAAGATAGTTTTGTAGATCTATTAATGTTGAATTGTGAATTCGAACCTCACAGGATGCCCATTAAAATCCCTATGTAAAAAAGACGTTGCATTGACCCAGACAATTTGAAAAGAAAAATTAATGTCTCCAATTTAAAATACTAAATGCAAAAAATTCCATGCTTTTATCATTTAAATTTTATTTTTCTAAATATCTTCACAAATATAAATCAAATCTTTATTATTTTTGTTCAAAAACCAAGCCCTGGTGATATTTAATGTGTATATATATTTACTTTGTTGTTAATTGTTTTCGGACATACAGATTCACACAACTGCCCTTTATATATAGGATATAATGAATATGTAAATACCTTGGTACCCCCTCACTATAATCTGATTGGACAGTGTCATGTATAAATAGTTGACACTGTGTTATTACAGGCAGCCTAGACCTATACCTATACCTATACCTAAGCCTACAACCTAAGCTTACTCGCCAGACTGCCCCATGACAGCTCGGAAGATGAATTGCTATTCGACGTACCAATTACTACTGCGATAATATACCAAATACCAACTTCAGAATATCCCTTAACCCGGATATATCAATATGTATAGAAGACAACATTAAAAAAACTAAATAAGGAAATACTAGGGTGAGTCAAAACTTTTGCAATATTTTAGTAACATGAGGAACAAATTAAGTAGGATTCTTTTTCCAAGATTGTGAAGGTGATGAACCACATGGATTGGTGAACTGCCAGGATATGAAGATCCTTAGCCACCACCTTCTAGCACCCATATGATGACAAGTGTTGGGGCTTGCCATAAGAGCAATAGGGTTGGGGCAATCATATAGGTGCTAGGGCTTGACCTGCCGATTGATGATACTTCATGCATTGAGTACATATTCAATTCTATTAAAATGGGTTTTCTTTTGCATGGGACGTTCTTTTCCTTACTGCAGCCTCCATACTAAATATACATGTGTAAATACTTTTTGCAAGAATAAACGCAAGGCCTATATTTGTATGGTGACCCTGAACTTGTGCATAGAACAATTGACACATGAAATGTGAAAAGGTTGACTACCCCGGCTCTAAAAACAAATTTTTTAATAAAAAATTAAAAAAAACCTCTTAAGTTTCTTCTATTCTACAAAAGTTACATTTTCAATCAATGAAAATATTGCTACTAATTAAGTCAAGTTTGAGAAAGTATGAAGAGTTATTTGCAATATCAATTTCATCATCATCATCACCATCATCATCACCACTATCATCATCATCCTCATCCTCATCACCACCATCATCAACAACAACAACATCAACAACAACAACAACAACGCATGCCAATATGGTTTCCTTTGACTATCATGCCATCCATCCTTATCAGCCCTCACTCTTTGTAAGTCCTTAAGCATCACAGGTCGCTACCTACACCCAACAAGTGACCCCCATTGGGTGGGTCTCACTGCTCTACGAAGGTTCGGTTGGTATTTTCTACTGCCCAAGCCAACAAGGCATTGACTGATACAGGATATCAATCTAAAAAAAAAAAAAAAAAAAACAAGAAAAAGAAAAAAAAGAAACCAGCATGCTTCTCTTCACTTTATGTCTAAACTTCATTTCTGATGAAGCTATCTTCACAGTGTAACCTGTCAATTTCTCTGACCAGCATCGTCTAAACTTTAGACTTTAGGTTCCCGACCTTTTTCATGCCCTGTCACCCCTAAAAACCTTTAATAAGTTCATACAATGATTACTGTTTGCACATCAGTATTGCTTCCAACAAAGCCTACATCAGATGATGACTCTGGTTTCAGGACCAAAGCATCATTATCACTTGCCCAGATTGTCCCAACAGTATTTTCTGATACCAGCAGACTTTGTTGGATTGTTGACACTCTATGGGATTTTTCATATTGAATTATCTTTTTTGTATCATCAGATTTTATTCCAAATGTTACTCTCATATATATATATAAGAGAAATATATATATCAAGGAAATATGTACTGTGAATTACAGTGAATGAATTAACACAAATTACTTTGCTACACGTTGATGATGTTCACACTTTTAGTGCAATAAAAAAATCATTGCTTTAGAGTTGGAATCTACATTAATGAATATCTTAATGGTTGTAAGGGCAGTCTCCCTTGTCTGAGGGTTTTGGTTAATCTCCTGTGTCAGGAGACCCTATTTTGGTCACCTGACACAGGAACCTAAGAAGAGAACCCTCTTCTTCCGATGCTACTGAACAAGCCTGGACGTGCTTGTCACCTCTCTCCAGCAGACACCTATGGTGCATACCAGACGCCACAGCCTCTACTTACAGTAAGTGGTTACCACTTTGTCTATTAACACTATTGTGTATGTTTGGACACTTGTGACATTAAATAGCCTGGGGGACTTTGTTCCCTTAATATGTTATAATAAAGTTATATAAATGTAACTAACGCGTTTGTTGTTTTCCTAACTGAAGTATTCCGTATTGGGTACTTATCCTTTAAGTAACCCAATGTTTTATAAGAACCAGAGTTAACACTCTGTGGACCTCTTATATGGTTAACAATTGTTTTGGGACACAAATGTATTTTGATAATCTAGAAATATATGAATTAAACAAAAAAGTGTTGTCTATTAAATATTTAAAAGTCCTTTTTTTAGATTACCAATGTTATACAATCAGCATATATGGAAGCCCCTTTTGTTTGCACTAAATAAAGTAAATATAATCAAATTTTACAAACGAATAAAATAATCATCAACACAAATCAAAAATAAATCCATGATACCTTGATAATAAAGGATGATTGAAAACTAAGAAATTTTAACATTTCATACCAATTACTATGAAAGGAGTATTTACCAATTGAAGTAAATTAACAGTAAGGAAAAAAGCTGATCCTCTAAGTAAAATTTTATTATAATTCACTAAATATCATTACATTGATTGGGGGGGGGAGGTCTCTCCAACTGCCCATCTAGCCTAAATAAGGGCCAAAGTGGGGTGTTGCATGTCATGGACTGGTCATTCACCAGGATTCTGTCCTTAAGCATCACAGGTGGCCCCATTGGGAAGTGGGGGTCTTACCCCTCTGCAGAGGTGCAGTCAGTGTATTCTAAAGCCCCAGTAATATAGTACTATAATTATAAGTATATAATTAATTCTAGAATGAAAAAGAAGAAAAAATAGAGGGGAAAAATAAATTCGACCTGTTGAAGAGAGGGGGGTGTCAACAATGTCGTCGCCGTCACAAAATCTATAGCACAAAAAATCTGTCGTCGTCGTCGTAAAATCACCAACTCAAATATCTTCAGCAGCTGAAAAATCGCAACTGCCTACTGTCGTCACCCCACTTCTACTTATACAAGTTTTTCCTTCAACATCCAGGTGTCTGCACCCCATGCACGAGATTCCCAAGCCAATCCCGGCCGCCGGAATCCTCGTAGCCATCATCCGGGCACCTGGCGCTTACATCCGGGACAGTAGTATCTTGAATTCAGTGCCAATGTGTTGCCCGTTCGCATTCCAAAGGACGCGGGTTCGATTCCACATGCCAGGCAAAGCCTAGTCCGCTTCCTTCGAGAATACAGCAGGCCACACACCTTGTGTTCTCTGTCACATTAATATAATATATAATTAATATAATATAGTACTATAATTCACCAAATGTCATTTTTTTGTCCATCTTTCATCATATAACACAAAGACAGAGCAATTACCATAAAATTGTAAGTAGTTATCAATAAAATCCTAAAGTAGGTATCTACCCAACCCATCAGCCATGGGTAGGATGTGACACAAGGTCACAAGTAGGATTTGTTCATGACCTGAGGTTCCACTGTATCTTAAACCAGTTTTGGCTAAATAAAACTGATATAGATTATATATGATAATAATCATATATTTGATTCCTAGATAGCATATAGATATATACTTTTAAGCTCTGTCGGATCAAAGTCTGTAATAAAATAAATCTTTCGATACACCCTAATTCTTCACCCATGAATCAGTATTCTCCTATTTTTTTTTATGATTCATCCTTTTTAAAACCATAAGACATTGTCATACGTTTTTATTTTTTTATCAATTCTAAACTCATTTTTTGCCATGATGAAAATGAGTAACAAAGATAAAGGTTAACAAGATAAAATATATCAGATATGAACGTATGTCAGTAAAATGATTTCTTTCTGATGCAATAAATGTATTGAAGCCAGCAATGAGGTGCATAACTGCACTCTTAAATTATGTAAGAGAATGAATAAATGATAGCACAGAAATCCTCTACTTGACTCTAATTTATCTAACATCAAAGCTGACCAATCACTATCACCCCGTTACCTCTTTTAGGCGAGGGGGTAGGTGATGTCTGGAGGAAAGGTTCTATGGAGCAGGAGCCATTACTGATATCACAGATAACACTAATCACATAAAGGAGGTGGTAGCATTGTTATAGTAGTAGTAGTAGTAGTGTATACTGCTCCCCTATAAAAGAGATAGAGCACTCTATGATGGCCTTTACATACATACAGATGTGAGTATTAAAATGGTTAAAAATCCGCTTCACATTCTGTGGGTGACGATAGCCAAGCAGTTAAGCTGCTGCTGAAATGATCAGATTTCTGTCCCAGCTGTAGGTAGCTGACAAAATGTCTAGCCACACTGAAGAGACTTGATAAGTCGAAACACGTGTCTGTGGATGACTATATATATATATATATATATAAACTATAGCCTGGGATAGTCACCGCTTCAGCATTCACTGGAATGGTGCGCCAAATTGCAGTAGTATTAGGAGAGTGCTCGATATAAAGAATAGAGCTATTATATAATATAATAAAATAAATATATAAAGGTATTACATATTTATTTATTTGATGGCAATAGAACAGTCACAACCTTAGGTTTCATACATGCAAAATCGCATGCATTCATCAGGTGACGTTGATTCGATTCAACGTCACCTGACGAATGCATGCGATTTTGCATGTATGAAACCTAAGGTTGTGACTGTTCTATTGCCATCAAATAAATAGATATGTAATACCTTTATATATTTATTTTATTATATTATATTATATTATATTATATATATATATATATATATATATATATATATATATATATATTTACCAACCCCTTCACACAATTAGTATGTGACACACGGTTAATTTCTTAAGCCTGTTTTTAATAGGTTTGAATTTAAGTGGCCCCATTTTCCTTACCCCTCTGCAGAGGTGCAGTTGGTGTATTCGAAGGCCCCAGCTGATAGGGCTAAAGTAATATAGTACTATAATTCACTAAATGTCACTTTTTTGTCCATCCTTCATCACATAATACAAAGACAGTTAAAGCAATGGCCATCAAATTTTCTGTCGTTATTAATAGGATCCCAAAGTTGGTATTTACCCAATACGTTCACCACGAGTAGGATGTGTCACAAGGTCACAAATAGGATTTGTTCATGACCTGATCTAGTATCTTTATCAGTTTTATTGAGTCAAAACTGGTTTATCCAGTTTTGACTCAATAAAACTGATAAAGATAAAATGATAATAATGATATATCAGATTCATAGATAGCATTTTTAGCTTAGCCAGTAGAGCATCCTTCTAAGAACCACAAGGTTCTGGTTTCAATATCAACTCTCGGCTAAATGTTGAAATAGGTTGGAAAAGTAAAACGGAAAAGTTTGGTGTGGGCATAGAATTTAGTGAATTTAGAAATTACTAAGGATACGAATTATGTTATTTTTGTGTTAAAACATGCAGTTTTATAGAAATTAAATATAATCTTTCACTGAAATCCTGCATGTACATAGGAAAATAACTCTGAACTTGGCAGGTTCATATCTTCTAAAGTAGACTTTATTCCCTCACAAAATTCTTTGGTGAATTTAGGCATGTTGTTGTCTTTCGCTAAATTTCACTGTAAATTATCCAAGTTGATAATTTATATAAAATTGCCCTCTCAAACAGACTTTTGTTTACTTTCATATATATATATATATATATATATATATATATATAATATATATAGGATATATTGAGAGTACTAAAGTCACTCCCCTGAAAGAAAAAAATTACTGAAAATCAGGGAATTAACCAATTTTAATTTTTTAGTATTGATATCTTATTATAATGGAGATTGTGTGTTTTTCTGTCTGTAACCGAAACTAAATCACTACTCAAGTCACAATTCCCTTAGTAATTGATGTCACATTCACCATGAATTTATCCTTATTTTAACATCAATTATTAATAAAATTGTTTTACATTATTTATACTGATAACCATATCTACATACTAATAACATGCAATTATATTTATATATACAACAAAATAGCGGTTTACAGTGTGAATAGGAAGGCTAATTTGCATATTGATATTAAAAATGTAATTTTAATAAATATATGCGTAGTATTATTGGTTTCTAACTGTTTGGTTTTATTTTAATGAATATAAGCAAAAATCTCTTCAATGAATCTTAAATGAAATCCATTAACAAGAAAAGATAACTGTCATTTTATTCTTTACTTCCTCTTTTAACTAAATACTTAAATTAGAAAAAATACAATGAAAGACGAGAGTGATGGAAGAATAAATTTTCAGTTGTTCATATTTCAATTTATCCCCTCTGTTTCAAATCTTTTTATCTGCATTCTTATTTAGTTTCATTAGCCTTTCTAATTTAATACGATATTTCATTACATTAAAACTTAAATACTTGCACCCGGAGGGTGCATATATTTGCTAGTAAATATAATTAGTTATAATTAAAGTTATAATACACCAGTTATCTTATTTAAAAATTTAAACATTTTTGCGGTCAGTTAACCTTGCCCCCCCCCCTTTACAGGTTTTCAGATTTTTTTGCATCCAACTAGGAACCAAAAAGTTCCAGTTTCATTACCAGCTCTTGCCAACTCAGCATATGAGTAGTACAAGATTCGGTTTAAGAAGAACAGTTTTCTCATTTATTCCTACCATAAAATAAAATGAACCCTCATTTTATGTCCGTGTTTTTGCAATAAATGTTTTATTTTTCTTGCACCCGTTATTTTACAATACTAAATATATTTTCTTTATTTTAATATTCACTTCAATGTGTATATTCTAAAAGTGAGTTTTAAAGTGGGGGTTCGTTTTTACACTTCAACTTTTTACTCGTAAATTCCTACCATAAAATGCCGAAGCCTAATTTCATTGTAGGAATATAGGAGTAAAAAGTTGAATATTACCTTTTGTTGTTGTTATTTCTTTTCTTTTTGGCTTTGGTACTCTAAAATAAAAACGTCAGATTTTAATCATCGTTGACGAAAAAACAAAATTACGGTCATAAAAGGAGGATCCAATTTATGCCTAAATTGTAAAACGAACCCCCACTTTAAAACTAAACATTCTCACAAAATAAATACAATAATAAATAAATAAATTGAAGTGAATATTAAAATAAATAAAAATATATTTAGTATTATAAAATAACGGGTGCAAGAAAAATAAAACATTTATTGCAAAAACACAGACATAAAATGAGGGTTCAATTTATTTTGTGGTAGGAATAAATGAGAAAACTGTTCTTCTTTACCCAGTATTCTGTGTCGTAAAGTGGTAGTGGACAGAGCAGATACATAGATGGTTATTTTCAAATTCACTGTGCCAAGCTTGTAAAAAAAAGCAACAGAAATGTTTGGACATGTCAAGTCAGTACTTGACACATAATGGAAACATGTCTGTGTTTTTGTACACATCCAGCAACATATTAACAATGGATTACTTCAATCTATAAACCTAACAAATATATGCACCCTCCGTAGGGTGCAAGTATTTAAGTTTTAATGTAATAAAATATTATATTAAATTAGAAAATCTAATAAAACTAAATAAGAATGCAGATTTGAAACAGAGGAAGTGGGGGTATAATCCAAAAATTGAACAACTGAAACTTACTCTTTTTTTTTTTTTTCCTTCATGTTACCCCACCATTTGCTTGATTGAATCTCTCTTTTACCCATTTTGATTTACATGTGGACTTTTAAATGATATACCGGTCGTTACTTTTGACAAAGCACCAGTCGAAAGGCCCTTAAGTTTCCATTTTCTCTTTCTCTTTCGAAAAATAAAAAAATTTTGCTGATCAATAAAGTATGCCGTTATTTTTCAAAATCTTATACAAGTTCAGCTGTACCAAAAATTTGTTTATATATATATATATTTATTTATTTATTTATATTTTATGTATACTAGCAAATATATACACCCTCCAGGTGCAAATATTTAAGTTTTAATATAATAAAATATTAGATTAAATTAGAAAATCTAATGAAACTAAATAAGTATGCAGATTTGAAACAGAGGAGGGGGGTATAATCGAAAAATTGAACAACTGAAACTTACTCTTTCATCACTCCCGTCTTTCATTGCTAAATCTTTCTAATTTAACTATTTAGGAAGTAAAGAATAAAATTACAGTTATTTCTTCTTGTTAATGGATTTCTTTTAAGGTTTAAATAGAAATAAAATCATGGAGAATGAGACGTAAATAATTAAGGGAATTGTGACTTGAGTATTAATATAATTTCGGTTACAGACAGACAAACACACAATCTCCATTATAATAAGATGTATTTATAAATTCAATGAAGAATCTCTGTATAAGCCTGGGGCACTTTTATCTACCCCAAAACATATATTTTTGCAAGATTATTGAAAATCAAATTTGCTATAAACCAATTTCAAATAATGCTCCATTACAGTTAGTCTAAAAAATAAATGTATTTTGTCTTTTTGAAAAGGTTCTTTTTATTTAGTGAATGACCTTCATATATAGAAATATTACATAAATTATAAAAAAATATCATAGAAATTATTGTAGACAAAGCAATTTTGCACTTTGTATAATAGAATTTATAATTGTTTTTCCTATCTATCTATCTATCTATCTATCTATGTCAGCCTTTTCACATCTATCTATCTATCTATCTATCTATCTATCTATCATCTATCTATGTCAGCCTTTTCATATCTATCTATCTATCTATCTATCTACCTATCCATCTCAGCCTTTTCACATCTATCTATCTATCTATCTATCTATCTATCTCAGTCTGTTCATTACTATCTATTAATCTATTTCAGCCTTTTCACATCTATCTATCTATCTATCCATCTCAGCCTTTTCATATCTATCTATCTATCTATCTATCCATATCAGCCTTTCATATCTATCTATCTATCTATCTATCTACCTATCCATCTCAGCCTTTTCACATCTATCTATCTATCTATCTATCTATCTATCTCAGTCTGTTCATTACTATCTATTAATCTATTTCAGCCTTTTCACATCTATCTATCTATCTATCCATCTCAGCCTTTTCATATCTATCTATCTATCTATCTATCCATATCAGCCTTTTCATATCTATCTATCTATCTATCTATCTATCTATCCATATCAGCCTTTTCATATCTATCCATCTATCTATCTATCCATCTCAGCCTTTTCACATCTATCTATCTATCTATCTATCTATCTATCTATCCATCTCAGCCTTTTTCATATCTATCCATCTATCTATCCATCTCAGCCTTTTCACATCTATCTATCTATCTATCTATCTATCTATCTCCATCTCATTTTCATATCCTATCTATCTATCCATCTCAGCCTTTTCATATCCTATCTATCTATCCATCTCATCTATCTATCTATCTATCCATCTCAGCATCTATTCTCACATCTATCTATCTATCTATCTATCCATATCAGCCTTTTCTATATCTATCTATCTATCCATCTCAGCCTTTTCACATCTATCTATCTATCTATCTATCTATCTATCTATCCATCTCAGCCTTTTCACATCTATCTATCTATCTCTATCTATCTATCTATCTATCCATATCAGCCTTTCATATCTATCTATCTATCTATCCATCTCAGCCTTTTCACATCTATCTATCTATCTATCCATATCAGCCTTTCATATCTCTCCATCTATCTATCCATCTCAGCCTTTTCACATCTATCTATCTATCTATCTATCTATCTCAGCCTTTTCACATCTATCTATCTATCTATCTATCTATCTATCTATCTCAGCCTTTTCATATCTATCTATCTATCTATCTATCTATCTATCCATCTCAGCCTTTTCACATCTATCTATCTATCTATCTATCTATCTATCCATATCAGCCTTTTCATATCTATCTATCTATCCATCTCAGCCTTTTCACATCTATCTATCTATCTATCTATCTATCCATATCAGCCTTTTCATATCTATCCATCTATCTATCCATCTCAGCCTTTTCACATCTATCTATCTATCTATCTATCTATCTATCTCAGCCTTTTCATATCTATATATCTATCTATCTATCTATTCATCTCAGCCGTTTCATATCTATCTATCTTTTTATAAATAATTTTTGCATTATTGATTTTAAATTCTCCTTATTCATTGAATGACCTTCGTACATAAAAATATTACATAAATTATAGAAATATCATAGTAATTATTGTAGACAAAGCAATTTTGCACTTTGAATATATGAAATTTGTGAATTGAAGTTTGCGTCAATCCTTTTGTGTTATCTCAGTGTGTTAACCTACTTCCCTAAATAGATAAGTGAAGAATTAAGGCAAATACGTTTCAAGAGGAATGATATAATCTATGATAGAGAAAGATTTGATAAGAAAAAATATGACGGTCAAGTCTTTACATAATTTTATTTTTTCAACACATGGGAAAAAATCATTTTTATTCAATGAAAAATTAACTAGAATTTTTCTAGTAGTTCAGCCCACCTGATGATGATGAGCTATGTCTCATGTGGCCTGTTTATCAAAAAATCTTGCCCGTGCCTGATTTAACAGAACATGCATGATGAAATAGAGATGACCTATTTTGTGTTTCACTCACTAAGTTTTTACAGCTAGTTTAAACCCATTCTCAGTCGGTAGAGCATCTGCTTAGTAACTTCAATTTTCTGGGTTCGATACCCCAACTCAGTGCATGAGTAGTACAGCTTGGATCTGTGCAGTAAAGTGTGGAGCTGATGGAAGGTGTGGCACTCCACCACAGACACAAAAAACAATCTCCCTGGTCTAGCACTAATGAAAAGGGGATAGACTCCCTCGCTATGTGGCTGCACAATCACCTATAGGCCACTCCGCCGACTTCACTTTTTTTACTTTATATCATTGAATAGATCTCACTGAAATCTTTCTGTTGCACATAAGATATATTTTTATCTGCCTACACTTTTCAATGCTGGCCCTCGCCAATTCAGTACATGAATAGCACAGTTTGAATTTGTGCAGTAAAGAGGGGAGCTTATGGTAGCTGTGGCACTCCACCTCAGACGCAAAAGCAATCTCCCTGGTATAGCACAAGAGAATAAGGGATAATGTCCCTTGCTGTCCAGCTGATACCGACCATAAGTCACTCTACCTACTTTACTTTTACTAGCAACAGAAAACACCCTCCGGGCATCGTAAAAATTAATTTTTGAAAGACATTGCCTGAGAGGGTGGGAGTTAAAAATTCAATGTCAGAGGGTTTGTATCATAAGTAAGCAAAATCATCAAATTTATTAAAGGAGTAAAAAAAAACAATTTGAAATGAAAACTGAACCCCGTCCCTCTCAAATAAAATGTTGTGTGCATGTAATAATCAAACAATTATTTTGAATATTTTCCACATCAATTTTACACAAAATCGTAGGTGTTTATTTATTTGTAAACTTTTTAGTTAACTTCTTGTTACTGGAAAAAAAAAAAAGAATGAGACTAAAAAACAATTTTTAAAATTGTTTACTCAAATTTTGGGTGTATATAGCATAAGAATATTGTGACGTAATCTGTGACGTAGAGCTATGACGTAGTTTTTGTTACAGACAGAAATACAGATAATCTCCATTATTAATAGATGGATACATATTATATATAATACATAACATTAAAAAAGCTAGCTGAAATCTTTCTTATATTTTTCTCATTCTACACCCGTCAAAGCTATATTCACCTCCCAAAAAGTTTTAAAAAATTGTGTTAAAAAAGGCCTCAGTAGTTTTGTGTATTGTTAAAAAGAAAAGTTTTTTTTTGTATTTTTTCCCAGATGATGAATGGTTAATATTCAAACAAAATGCTTGATACACCCAATTACAAATGTGGTCACTCATTGACAAATAAAAACCAAGCAACAACGGAGTCTTTATTTTTTAATAAACTCAATTGAGAAAAATGATCACAATTTAAATAATTTCAAATTTACTAAAATTACTAATATCAATGTTTTAATGGAATATTCTACACTCACTCTCACACATGGGGTCTGACTATATAGTGAGCCCGGCATTATACTGGGCTGACTTCAAGGATTAGTAGGGATATAATGAATATGTAAATACCTTGGTGCCCCATCACTATGATTTTATTGGACAGTGTCATGTATAAATAGTTGACACTGTGTTGGTTCTATACCTAATGCCTACAACCCGTCTTTCGGGATGGGGGTCCAGTGAGCTTCGGCCACTGGACCGGTGAGATGGTAAATTAATAGCGTCGATCCCAGAGGGCCATCCCTCCAGGCAATACCTGCCCCCTTGACTTAAAGGGACAGGGCTGGGTTTATTGACCAGCGCCTGAGGCGCCCCCTTGAGGGGGAATGCCGACGGGATCGACGCAATTTTTCTACCCGCCACCCATAAGTCTCGGCTTGTGGGTGGTCCCACATAAATAGGGCCTTCGTGCCTGACCCGGTACGAGTGGGGTACTGGGAAAATAAACCTAATGCCTACAAGCTAACTTTACTCGCTAGACAACACCACGACTTCACGACAGATGGATTACTATTCAATGTACCCATTACTACTGCGATAATATACCAACTACCAACTTCATGAATATATCCCTTAACCCGGATATATCAAGTAGCATGCCTCATTATTCCTTGTCTGTCTTATTGTATCTCTCTGCAATAAAACCCTCTATCTTAAATCTATGAACATGTTGACTGGTCTTTCAACTACAACCTTGCTTGAATGTCTCCCTTTTAAAGACACAACAATTAATAAAGCAGTTTTAGGGCTTGTTTAGCTTAATCGGTAGAGTGTTCGGCTAGGAACCACAAGGTTCTTGGTTCAATACTGGCCCTTACCAACTCAGTGTATGAGTAGCACAGGGAGCTGTGCGGTAAAGTGAGGATGGTAGCTGATGGTAGGTGTGGCGCTCCACCTCAGACGCAAAAAACATCTCCTTGGTCTAGTGCTAGTGAAAAGGGGATAGACTCCCTCGCTGATTGGCTGATACCGACATTAGGCCACCCCAATGAGTTTTTTTTATATATGACTTTAAATACTATTTATCTGAATGTTTGAGTTGAGGCTTGAGGATTAGTATTATCTGCGTTATCGGACTATTGTCCTCATCTTCATGTTATTTGTACAACGTTTCAGCTGATATGCCCTCCTGCCTTCTTCAGGTATTTCTTATCGGACTTGGTAACCTTCTTTCCGAACTCGGGAACTTTCTTGCGTAATCGGGAGCCATCACGGAATTTGAATCTAACCCTTTATTAGTTCACAGGGGTATCCTATTCTCATTCCGCTAACCATAGCTGGGGTAGGAGTTGTGTTAATTATTTTTCTATGTTCCCGAGTTCGAAAAGAAGGTTCCGAGTCTGAGAAGGTTCCCAAGTCCAACAAGAAATACCTGAAGAATGCCGGGAGGGCATATCGGCCGAAACATTGTACAAATAACAATGAAGATGGGGCAAATAGTCCGAATAATGCAGATAATACTGACTTTAAATATTTTATAAAAGGTCATGAAGATAAAAATAGTGTATACATATATGGCAGGGTTCCCCTGGGGGTGCAACAATCATTCCAGGGGGTGCGAAAAGTGTCCGTTCAAATTTAGATTAATTCTTTTTCTTTTGTAGTTAATATATTATATTTTCATTTCTTTATTTCAGAATTATCATTACCCTTCATCATGTCGAGAGTGTTTAGAAGTGAAATATATATGATCTTTTGATAAAACTGTAGTTTGGATTCCACATTCTATATTTTTGAACAAAAGTATAAATTGTAGGGGTGTGAGATCAGAGCAAAACTCTTTTAAGAGTGCGGAACCATTGATGTAAGTAAGAAAAACTGTTTTAAGGTTGGGAACCACTGATTTGTAAGGTAAGAAAAACTGAATTCTCTCAATAGGTAAAGAGAATTAAAATTGTCATCTAAATAATAACATCTCTCAATAACACGAAAGCAATTTGGGTTTTAAAAGATATTCTCTGTAAAATCTATAGTTAACTCATTTGTTGGATGCAATCTCTCTCTTTT
>CM042149.1:99048430-99137770 GCA_023376005.1 Doryteuthis pealeii | reverse complement strand
AGAGAGATCCAACCCTCTCAGGCAGTGTCTTTCAAAAATTAATTTTTATGATGCCCGGAGGGTGTTTTCTGTCGCTAGTAGCCTTAATACATTTTTATTTAGCTTTTCTTAAGACAAAAATAGGGTGTGGATTTTATTGAACTTTGGTCTTTGCTGGTCTCCACCAATTTTTCCTTTATAAAATTATGTGCACTTGATCATTGTACAAATAAACATACAAACAGACAGACATACAGAATCTTTCTTTTATATATAGATATAGATATATCAACAACTTACAGTGATGCTACATTTCTCTCGAGTCGAGCCAGTAAAGGATGATTATCACTGGTCTTTGGCACTAACGGTTCTGGATTGTAATCCTTAATTAAATCAAGTTTTTCCTAAAAAGAAAAAAAAATAATAATGAAAATAATTATCCCTAGAGTAAAACAATGATTGGCAGCTGATCAAAACTGATGTTTACCGTAAGTGGTTCATTTTACAAGATATACTACATCTGTCTCATAATAGTTGTTTATCATCTGCATATAATTTTCATACACTAAATTTAACAACTATTATGGGACAGATGGGTAATTCCATGTCAAATCATCCAGGCCATGTCACCCATCCCAATTAATTTTTCTGAAATTTTGACCAAGATTATCTTAAAGTTGGGCAATCCCCAAAATCTGAGCTTCCAATTCCAAAAATTGGCAGAGTTATATTGATTTTTAGCTTCCCTACTCCTAAAAATTGGTTTATAAAAACATTTTCACCCAAGAAATCAAAAAAAGCTATTAAAAAAAATCTTAAATCTAACCAATTTTCAGTTATTAATGATTTCTGATTTGCAAAAATTTTAATTGATGTTATAGCTTCGGTTCTGAGCAAAAACCAAACTATCTTTTTAGTACAAATAATGTTCAATATATTCTAATAATAGAAAATTTTTTTGTCATAAATGCATGCCACATTGGGATCTTGCTCTAGAACTCATTTTAAAGACAAAAATAGATTACAAAAAGCTGCCATTTTTTGCGAACCCCACTAAATTTGGAGAGCTAAAAACCGACATAACTCCACCAATTTTTTTTAATTGGAAGTTCAAATTTTGGGGATTGTCTAACTTTAATATAGAATAATCATACTAGTTCCAATTACCATTGAATTGGTAAGACAAGGCAGCAAGCAGCCATAACTTAATACGAATCCGTTTTGCTGCAAATACTACTGCAAAATGGCAGGTTATTTATGAAGCCTCCAAACCTCATAGAAACCAAGCAGCCAATCAGGACTCTAGGAATGGAATCACCCACAAACATGAGTGGACTATTCTGGATTCCCATAAGTGCTAGTTGTCTTGGCACTGGTTCAGTTGTGCTTAGCTTGTTGCTCAAACCAACAGTATGCTAACTCACTTCAACAGTCCACACCTGGAAAAAATTTTAGAAAAATTGAAGGGAGTGAGTGACAATTTTAATTTTTTTCTGGATGATTTGATGTAGAAATGAACTATTATCACATTACCTTAATAGTTGGTACATTTGAATATAAATTTAATTCACTAAATTTAACAATTATTATGGGATAGATGTAGAAATGAATTATTGCCCCAGTTCCATAATAGTTGGTACATTTATATACAAATTTCATACACTAGATTTAACATCTATTATGGGACAGAGGTAGACATAAACTATTACCTCTGTCCCATAATATATGGTACATTTGCATATAAATTTCATACAATAAATTTAATGACTGTTATGGGACAGATGTAGAAATCAAATTATGTAGCTTTTCATTTGATAAAATATTGAAAAGTTTTAACAAAATAAAATGAATCATTAATAAAATTATTAACGATAAAATGTCTTATTTAGATTTTCTTTTCTCATACAGTATTGGACAAAAAAAATAGACAGTAAAACAACTGAATCATTTTTTACTATTGTGACAAATTCTAGTGAAACTTCAAAGGCTTAGACACACATAGGAAGTGATTATTTTCCTTGATTATTAGTGTTAAAGTTCCCTTAGTTGTAGTGAAAAGTCATAATTTCTCCCAAATGACAAAAAAAATAGGAAATGTTTTAGAATTTTATTTTCATTGATTTGATATCCTAATTTGTGATTAGTCCTTTGCTAACAGTCATTAAGTAGTTGTCTGAGTTTGAAAAAGGACAAATTGACAATAATAATCAAGGAAAATAATCAAGAAAAATAATCATTTCCTATGTGTATCTAAACCATTGAAGTTTCTTTAAAATTTGTGACAATAATAAAAAGAATGGTTCAATTTTTTATCTTTTCCTTGATTCCATATCCTAATTTGTGATTAGTCTTTTGCTAATGATTGTATTCAGTTGTCTAAGAAAAATAATCACTTCCTATGTGTGTCTAAGCCATTGAATTTTCATTAAGATTTGTGGCAATAATTTTTTTTGAATTGTTAAATTTTTTCACTTTGTTTTTTTGGTTTTTTTTGTTTTGTCCAATGCTGTAACATTTCTCATTCAGAATACAAACATAAATATTAAATAAATATTAAATATCAAATAAATGTTAAAATAAATATTAATAATATAAATAAATATTAAATATTAAATAAATTAAATATTAAATAAATATTAAAATAAATATTAAAAATATTAATATTAAAATATTAAAATAAATATTAAAATAATAAAATTAAAAAAATAAATAAATATTAAATAAATATTAAATAATATTAAATAAATATTAAATAAATATTAAAAAAATATTAAATATTAAATAAATATAAAATAAATATTAAATAAATAAAAATATTAAATATTAAATAATATTAAAATATTAAATAAATATAAAATAGATATTAAATAGATATTAAAATAAATATTAAACAAATATTAAATAAAGCAATAAATATTAAAGTTAGAGACAAAAAAGATAAATTTGAAAGGGAAATAATCTAGCAGAAATGATTCTCTTCTGATTTACCTTTTCAGTAAGAATAATCTTTTTTGATCTTTGGTTGAGCAACAGGAAAAGAATTATCATGATGAGAAGAGATTCAAAGAGAAGACGATGGAAACAAGTCTAGAAAGAAAAAAAAATAACAAAGTTAAGTATTCATATTAAAATACAAGACATGAAAAATAATTCCATTACAAACTTGTGACGAAATTGAAAGGCAGACCTATGAACAAGCGGATTCCCAGCCCCCACAAACAAAGTGCATCAGGATATGTTTGGCCTGTGCGAGGGGGAAGAGTGTGGCTAGTGGCTACAGATATTCAAACTCGCTACCTCCTCGTAGCTGAAATGCTGTTGGCAGAAACCCGGATGAGGTATATCGGAATTTGCATAGGCGCAGCCGAACGAGCAGAAATAAGACGGACTGTCACTGACACAGGGGGTGAGGAAAAAAGCAAGTGTTTGGATGGCAAGTGACATCTGACGACTGCTATTTAGGGTGTCAGGAAGTGAGAGTAACGTGCTCAGTTGGTAGAGACTGTGCTGACGGCAAAAGGAATTATATTTCGTTTGCTAGAGAGACTTGCAAAGATTAATATTATCTTAAATCTTTAGACCATCCAACTTTTAATACACTGTAATAAGTAATTGAGAGTTACTTTCACTACTTTATGATCACCTCCCTTTTGGAGAACTCTCTTGGGAATACTAGATTATATAAACTCTTAATTAGTGTACCAATAATTCTAAGTAGAATAAAACTTTCCAAAGTGTATCGGTGTTATTGTTTATTATTACATACACATTTTAAACAGATCTGTATGATCCATAAATGGGATGCTAACAGGTATTACGACTCTATGTCCACATTCCCCAGAACTGGAGCCTCACAACTGGATACAGTTTATTGTAATGCTCAGCGTGTGTGTGTTTATTACTATTTGAACAAAAAGTGACATGTGACAAGAAAATACAAAAAAACAAGGATAAAAATAAATTTTATATAATAAATTATGATATTCATGAAATGAACAGAGAAAATTATTATATACTAGCAATGGCTACCTGGCATTGTAGAGGGGGATTTTTTTAAGTTAGTCGCACAGATCCATTAAAGCTGAATCGGGAGTTGAATCCTAACAGGATGCCCCATTTAAATCACTATGTAAAAAAAATAGACCTTGCATTGATCCAGCTACTCTGAAAAGAAATGTTAATGTCTACTATCTAAAATATTAAATGAAAAAAAAATCCATGCTGTTATCATTTGAATTCTATTTTTTAATTATCTTCATGTCTCTATTATTTTTGCTCAAAAACCAAACACTGGTGATATTTAATGTGTATATATATTTACTTTGTTGTTAATTGTTTTATTTTTGAGGTTTCCTCCGGACATACATATACACACAACTACCCTTTATGTATGTACTAGAAGCGGCTACCCGGCCCTGCCTGGGTAGAACGGGGGGGGGGGGTAAAAAGATAGTTTTGTAGATCTATTAATGTTGAATTGTGAATTTGAACCTCACAGGATGCCCCATTAAAATCCCTATGTAAAAAAGACGTTGCATTGATCCAGACAATTTGAAAAGAAAAATTAATGTCTCCTATTTAATATAATAAATGCAAAAAATTCCATGCTTTTATCATTTAAATTTTATTTTTCTAAATATCTTCACAAATATAAATCAAATCTTTATCATTTTGTTCAAAAACCAAGCCCTGGTGATATTTAATGTGTATATATATTTATTTTGTTGTTAATTGTTTTCGGACTTACAGATTCACACAACTGCCCTTTATATATGTGATGTAATCAATATGTAAATACCTTGGTTCCCCCTCACTATAATCTGATTGGACAGTGTCATGTATAAATAGTCGACACTGTGTTGGAACAGGTACCTAGACCTATACCTAAGCCTACAACCTAAGCTTACTCGCCAAACTACCCCACGACAGCTCAGAAGATGAATTGCTATTCGACGTACCAATTACTACTGCGATAATATACCAAATACCATCTTCAGAATATCCCTTAACCCGGATATATCAATATGTATAGAAGACAACATTAAAAAACTAAATAAGGAAATACTAGGGTGAGTCAAAACTTTTGCAATATTTTAGTAACATGAGGAACAAATTAAGTAGGATTCTTTTTCCATGATTGTGAAGGTGATGAACCACATGGATTGGTGAACTGTCATGATATGAAGATCCTTAGCCACCACCTTCTAGCACCCATATGATGACAAGGGTTGGGGCTTGCCATAAGAGCAATAGGGTTGGGGCAATCATATAGGTGCTAGGGCTTGACGTGCCGATTGATGATACTTCATGCATTGAGTACATATTCAATTCTATTAAAATGTGTTTTCTTTTGCATGGGACGTTCTTTTCCTTACTACAGCCTCCATGCTAAATATACATGTGTAAGTACTTTTTGCAAGAATAAACGCAAGGCCTATATTTGTATGGTGACCCTGAACTTGTGCATAGAACAATTGACACATGAAATGTGAAAAGGTTGACTACCCCGGCTCTAAAAAAAAATTTTAAAAATAAAAAATAAAAAAACACCTCTTAAGTTTCTTCTATTCGACAATAGTTACATTTTCAATCAATGAAAATATTGCTACTAATTAAGTCAAGCTTGAGAAAGTATGAAGAGTTATTTGCAATATCAATTTCATCATCATCATCATCATCATCATCACCATCACCATCACCACCATCATCATCATCCTCATCCTCATCATCATCAACAACAACAACAACAACAACAACAACAACAACGCATGCCAATATGGTTTCCTTTGACTCTCATGCCATCCATCCCTATCAGCCCTCACTCTTTGTAAGTCCTTAAGCATCACAGGTCACTACCTACACCCAACAGGTGACCCTGTTTTGGGTGGGTCTCACTGCTCTACGAAGGTTCGGTTGGTATTTTCTACTGCCCAAACCAACAAGGCATTGACTGATACAGGATATCTATCTAAAAAAAAAAAAAAAAACAAGAAAAGAAAAAAAGAAACCAGCATGCTTCTCTTCACTTTATGTTGAAACTTCATTTCTGATGAAGCTATCTTCACAGTGTAACCTGTCAATTTCTCTGACCAGCATCGTCTAAACTTTAGACTTTAGGTTCCCAACCTTTTTCATGCCCTGTCACCCCTAAAAACCTTTAATAATTTCATACAATGATTACTGTTTGCACATCAGTATTGCTTCCAACAAAGCCTACATCAGATGATGACTCTGGTTTCAGGACCAAAGCATCATTACCACTTGCCCAGATTGCCCCAGCAGTATTTTCTGATACCAGCAGACTTTGTTGCAGACTTAAGCATCACAGGTGGCCTCATTGGGAAGTGGGGGTTTTACCCCTCTGCAGAGGTGCAGTCGGTGTATTCTAAAGCCCCAGCCAACAGGGTTGAAGTAATATAGTACTATAATTCACCAAATGTCATTTTTTTTTGTCCATCTTTCATCACATAACACAAAGACAGTAAGAGCAATTGCCATAAAATTTTCAGTAGTTATCAATAAAATCCTAAAGTAGGTATCTACCCAACCCATCAGCCATGGGTAGGATGTGACACAAGGTCACAAGTATGATTTGTTCATGACCTGAGGTTCCACTGTATCTTAAACCAGTTGTGGCTAAATAAAACTGATAAATATACATTATATATGATAATTATGGAGGCACGTGGGCTAGTGGTTAGAGTCGTGGAAAATGGACTCGGTTCGAGTTCAATTCCTAGACGAAGCTGTTGGCATTTCACATAGCGCTAATACCCTTGGGAAAGGTATGAATCTATATATTCTCCCTCCAGCTATGGATTAAATAGTAGGGTAGACTGGCCTCTTTAACCTTGGGTAGGTAACCAGTCTAGGAGAGGGATAACTCTGAATTCAAAATCCCTGAGATCAGTCGTTGATTGGGTTCGTGGCATTCCTTGATGCACCAATTCTTTCCTATCGACTGTGTCAAAAAGTGTGGAATGGTCCTACACAAGCCTTCACCACTATAAACAAATCACTGTGCTGGTTGTTCACTGGATGAACACTCATGCATCGAAAATCGATGAGAGAGTCCATTATATATGATAATAATTATATATTTGATTCCTAGATAGCATTTAGATATATACTTTTAAGCTCTGTCGGATCAAAGTCTGTAATAAAATAGATCTTTCGATACACCCTAATTCTTCACCCATGAATCAGTATTCTCCTATTTTTTTTATGATTCATCCTTTTTAAAACCATAAGACATTGTCGTACGTTTTTATTTTTTTATCAATTCTAAACTCATTTTTTGCCATGATGAAAATGAGTAACAAAGATAAAGGTTAATAAGATAAAATATATCAGATATGAACGTATGTCAGTAAAATCATTTCTTTCTGATGCAATAAATGAGGTGCATAACTGCACTCTTAAATTATGTAAGAGAATGAATAAATGATAGCACAGAAATCCTCTACTTGACTCTAATTTATCTAACATCAAAGCTGACCAATCACTATCACCCCGTTACCTCTTTTAGGCGAGGGGGTAGGTGATGTCTGGAGGAAAGGTTCTATGGAGCAGGAGCCATTACTGATATCACAGATAACACTAATCACATAAAGGAGGTGGTAGCATTGTTATAGTAGTAGTAGTAGTGTATACTGCTCCCCTATAAAAGAGATAGAGCACTCTATAACGGCCTTTATATACATACAGATGTGTGTATTAAAATGGTTAAAAATCCCCTTCACATTCTGTGGGTGACGATAGCCAAGCAGTTAAGACAACAACATGCCTAAATTCACCAAAGAATTTTGTGAGGGAATAAAGTCTACTTTAGAAGATATGAACCTGCCAAGTTCAGAGTTATTTTCCTATGTACATGCAGGATTTCAGTGAAAGATTATTGTCAGGTGACGTTGAATCGAATCAACGTCACCTGATGAATGCATGCGATTTTGCATGTATGAAACCTAAGGTTGTGACTGTTCTATTGCCATCAAATAAATAAATATGTAATACCTTTATATATTTATTTTATTATATTATATTATATTATATTATATTATATATATATATATATATATATATATATATATATATATATATATTTACCAACCCCTTCACACAATTAGTATGTGACACACGGTTAATTTCTTAAGCCTGTTTTTAACAGGTTTGAATTTAAGTGGCCCCATTTTCCTTACCCCTCTGCAGAGGTGCAGTTGGTGTATTCGAAGGCCCCAGCTGATTGGGCTAAAGTAATATAGTACTATAATTCACTAAATGTCACTTTTTTGTCCATCCTTCATCACATAATACAAGGACAGTTAAAGCAATGGCCATCAAATTTTCTGTCGTTATTAATAGGATCCCAAAGTTTGTATTTACCCAATACGTTCACCAAGAGTAGGATGTGTCACAAGGTCACAAATAGGATTTGTTCATGACCTGATCTAGTATCTTTATCAGTTTTATTGAGTCAAAACTGGTTTATCCAGTTTTGACTCAATAAAACTGATAAAGATAAAATGATAATAATGATATATCAGATTCATAGATAGCATTTTTAGCTTAGCCAGTAGAGCATCCTTCTAAGAACCACAAGGTTCTGGTTTCAATATCAACTCTCGGCTGAATGTTGAAATAGGTTGGAAAAGTAAAACGGAAAAGTTTGGTGTGGGCATAGAATTTAGTAAATTTAGAAATTACTAAGGATACGAATTATGTTATTTTTTGTGTTAAAACATGCAGTTTTATAGAAATTAAATATAATCTTTCACTGAAATCCTGCATGTACATAGGAAAATAACTCTGAACTTGGCAGGTTCATATCTTCTAAAGTAGACTTTATTCCCTCACAAAATTCTTTGGTGAATTTAGGCATGTTGTTGTCTTTTGCTAAATTTCACTGTAAATTATCCAAGTTGATAATTTATATAAAATTGCCATCTCAAACAGACTATTTGTTTACTTTCATATATATATATATATATATATATATATATATATATATATATAATAGGGACCAGCAATTCAAGTCAAATTTGAGAGTACTAAAGTCACTCCCCTGAAAGAAAAAAATTACTGAAAATCAGGGAATTAACCAATTTTAATTTTTTAGTATTGATATAAATATAATTAATTATAATTAAAGTTATAATACACCAGTTATCTTATTTAAAAATTTAAACATTTTTGCGGTCAGTTAACCTTGCCCCCCCCCCTTTACAGGTTTTCAGATTTTTTTGCATCCTACTAGGAACCAAAAAGTTCCAGTTTCATTACCAGCTCTTGCCAACTCAGCATATGAGTAGTACAAGATTCGGTTTAAGAAGAACAGTTTTCTCATTTATTCCTACCATAAAATAAAATGAACCCTCATTTTATGTCCGTGTTTTTGCAATAAATGTTTTATTTTTCTTGCACCCGTTATTTTACAATACTAAATATATTTCCTTTATTTTAATATTCACTTCAATGTGTATATTCTAAAAGTTTTTATTTTGTGAGTTTTAAAGTGGGGGTTCGTTTTTACACTTCAACTTTTTACTCGTAAATTCCTACCATAAAATGCCGAAGCCTAATTTTATTGTAGGAATATAGGAGTAAAAAGTTGAATATTACCTTTTGTTGTTGTTATTTCTTTTCTTTTTGGCTTTGGTACTCTAAAATAAAAACGTCAGATTTTAATCATCGTTGACGAAAAAACAAAATTACGGTCATAAAAGGAGGATCCAATTTATGCCTAAATTGTAAAACGAACCCCCACTTTAAAACTAAACATTCTCACAAAATAAATACAATAATAAATAAATAAATTGAAGTGAATATTAAAATAAATTAAAAAAATATATTTAGTATTATAAAATAACGGGTGCAAGAAAAATAAAACATTTATTGCAAAAACACAGACATAAAATGAGGGTTCAATTTATTTTATGGTAGGAATAAATGAGAAAACTGTTCTTCTTTACCCAGTATTCTGTGTGGTAAAGTGGTAGTGGACAGGGCAGATACATAGATGGTTATTTTCAAATTCACTGTGCCTAGCTTGTAAAAAAAAGCAACAGAAATGTTTGGACATGTCAAGTCAGTACTTGACACATAATGGCAACATGTCTGTGTTTTTGTACACATCCAGCAACAATGGATTACTTCAATCTATAAAACTAACAAATATATGCACCCTCCAGTTGCAAGTATTTAAGTTTTAATGTAATAAAATATTATATTAAATTAGAAAATCTAATGAAACTAAATAAGAATGCAGATTTGAAACAGAGGAAGTGAGGGTATAATCCAAAAATTGAACAACTGAAACTTACTCTTTTTTTTTTTTCCTTCATGTTACCCCACCATTTGCTTGATTGAATCTCTCTTTTACCCATTTGATTTACATTGTGACTTTTAAATGATATACCGGTCGTTACTTTTGACAAAGCACCAGTCGAAAGGGCCCTTAAGTTTCCATTTTCTCTTTCTCTTTCGAAAAATAAAAAAATTTTGCTGATCAATAAAGTATGCCGTTATTTTTCAAAATCTTATACAAGTTCAGCTGTACCAAAAATTTGTTTATATATATATATATATTTATTTATTTATTTATACTTTATGTATACTAGCAAATATATACACCCTCCAGGTGCAAATATTTAAGTTTTAATATAATAAAATATTAGATTAAATTAGAAAATCTAATGAAACTAAATAAGAATTCAGATTTGAAACAGAGGAGGGGGGTATAATCGAAAAATTGAACAACTGAATCTTACTCTTTCATCACTCCCGTCTTTCATTGCTAAATCTTTCTAATTTAACTATTAAGGAAGTAAAGAATAAAATTACAGTTATTTCTTCTTGTTAATGGATTTCTTTTAAGGTTTAAATAGAAATAAGATCATGGAGAATGAGACGTAAATAATTAAGGGAATTGTGACTTGAGTAGTAATATAGTTTTGGTTACAGACAGACAAACACACAATCTCCATTATAATAAGATGTATTTATAAATTCAATGAAGAATCTCTGTATAAGCCTGGGGCACTTTTATCTACCCCAAAACATATATTTTTGCAAGATTATTGAAAATCAAATTTGCTATAAAGCAATTTCAAATAATGCTCCATTACAGTTATTCTAGAAAATAAATGTATTTTGTCTTTTTGAAAAGGTTCTTTTTATTTAGTGAATGACCTTCGTATATAGAAATATTACATAAATTTTAAAAAATATCATAGAAATTATTGTAGACAAAGCAATTTTGCATTTTGTATAATAGAATTTATAATTGTTTTTCCTATCTATCTATCTACCTATCTATCTATCTATGTCAGCCTTTTCACATCTATCTATCTATCTATCTATCCATCTCAGCCTTTTCACATCTATCTATCTATCTATCTATCAATCTATCTATCCATATCAGCCTTTTCATATCTATCCATCTATCTATCCATCTCAGCCTTTTCAAATCTATCTATTTACCTATCTATCTATCTATCTATCTATCTATCTATCCTCTCAGCCTTTTCCCATCTACATATCTATCTATCTATGTCAGCCTTTTCACATCTATCTATCTATCTATCTATATCTATCTCATCTCAGCCTTTCACTATCTATCTATCTATCCTATCTCAGCCTTTCAATCTATCTATCTATCTATCTATGTCAGCCTTTATCTATCTATCTATCTATCTATCTATCTATCTATCTATCCATCTCAGCCTTTTCATATCTATCTATCTATCTATCTATCTATCCATCTCAGCCTTTTCACATCTATCTATCTATCTATCTATCTATCTATCATATATCTATCTATCCATCTCAGCCTTTTCACATCTATCTTTACCTATCTATCTATCTATCTATCTATCTATCCATATCAGCCTTTTCATATCTATCTATCTATCCATCTCAGCCTTTTCACATCTATCTATTTACCTATCTATCTATCTATCTATCTATCCATATCAGCCTTTTCATATCTATCCATCTATCTATCCATCTCAGCCTTTTCACATCTATCTATTTACCTATCTATCTATCTATCTATCTATCTATCCATATCAGCCTTTTCACATCTATCTATCTATCTATTTATCTATGTATCCATCTCAGCCTTTTCATATCTATCTATCTATCTATCTATCTATCCATCTCAGCCTTTTCACATCTATCTATCTATCTATCTATTTATCTATCTATCTATATCCATATCAGCCTTTTCATATCTATCTATCTATCTATCCATCTCAGCCTTTTCACATCTATCTATCTATCTATTTATCTATGTATCCATCTCAGCCTTTTCATATCTATCTATCTATCTATCTATCTATCTATCCATCTCAGCCTTTTCACATCTATCTATCTATCTATCTATCTATCTATTATATCCATATCAGCCTTTTCATATCTATCCATCTATCTATCCATCTCAGCCTTTTCACATCTATCTATCTATCTATCTATCTATCTATCTATCCATCTCAGCTATCTATCTATCTATCCATCTCAGATCTATCTATCTATCTATCTATCTATCTATCTATCTATCTATCCATCTCAGCCTTTTCACATCTATCTATCTATCTATCTATCCATCTCAGCCTTTTCACATCTATCTATCTATCTATCTATCTATCTATCCATCTCAGCCTTTTCATATCTATATATCTATCTATCTATCTATCCATCTCAGCCTTTTCATATCTATATATCTATCTATCTATCTATTCATCTCAGCTGTTTCATATCTATCTATCTTTTTATAAATAATTTTTGCATTATTGATTTTAAATTCTCCTTATTTATTGAATGACCTTCGTACATAAAAAAATATTACATAAATTATAGAAATATCATAGTAATTATTGTAGACAAAGCAATTTTGCACTTTGAATATATGAAATTTGTGAATTGAAGTTTGCGTCAATCCTTTTGTGTTATCTCAGTGTGTTAACCTACTTCCCTAAATAGATAAGTGAAGAATTAAGGCAAATACGTTTCAAGAGGAATGATATAATCTATGATAGAGAAAGATTTGATAAGAAAAAATATGACGGTCAAGTCTTTACATAATTTTATCTTTTCAACACATGGGAAAAAAATCATTTTTATTCAATGAAAAATTAACTAGAATTTTTCTAGTAGTTCAGCCCACCTGATGATGATGAGCTATGTCTCATGTGGCCTGCTTATCAAAAAATCTTGCCCGTGCCTGATTTAACAGAACATGCATGATGAAATAGATATGACCTATTTTGTGTTTCACTCACTAAGTTTTTACAGCTAGTTTAAACCCATTCTCAGTCGGTAGAGCATCTGCCTAGTAACTTCAATTTTCTGGATTTGATACCCCAACTCAGTGGCTCGCTTATCAAAAAATCTTGCCCGTGCCTGATTTAACAGAACATGCATGATGAAATAGATATGACCTATTTTGTGTTTCACTCATTAAGTTTTTACAGCTAGTTTGAACCCATTCTCAGTCGGTAGAGCATCTGCCTAGTAACTTCAATTTTCTGGGTTCGATACCCCAACTCAGTACATGAGTAGTACAGCTTGGATCTATGCGGTAAAGTGTGGAGCTGATGGAAGGTGTGGCATTACACCTCAGACACAAAAAACAATCTCCCTGTTCTAGCACTAATGAAAAGGGGATAGACTCCCTCGCTATGTGGCTGCACAATCACCTATAGGCCACTCCGCCGACTTCACTTTTTTTTACTTTATATCATTGAATAGATTTCACTGAAATCTTTCTGTTGCACATAAGATATATTTTTATCTCCCTATACTTTTCAATATGCCTTCGCCAATTCAGTGCATGAGTAACACAGCTTGTGTTACATAATTATTAAATTCCTAATACTTATGTACAGTAGTTTGAGTTTGAGTTTGAGTTTTGTTTAACGGCATATCAACCTCTGTGGGTCATTTAATGCCAAAAAGGTTATTTTGGATTTCAGACTTTAAGGTAGTGGTTCTATGGAGATAATTGGTTATGTTCTGTTATATTTTGTTGAAAAGGTTGCTTTTTTTGATAAAATTTAAAATGTTTTCAATGTACAGTAGTTTAGAAACCAAAATGGCTGTTATAAGTTCAGCCGGCGGCCTTGAAGGATTGAATGACAAGGCTTGACCTCAGTCCTGATCCTCCTTCTGGTGGATACCATGAGAATCGGTGGAGAAGACCCTCTTCTGGTTTAGATTAGAAAGAGATTTTGGTCAGATCGGCCAAGACCACGACGGTGAAAAGTCGTGTTATGCACGCAGCCGACTCAATCTGCGCAGATACTCTGGTGGGGATTTCAGAATAAAATATGATCTAAGTTAAATCGAAGTCTTGTGTTTATTATCTAAAAACTACCAATGACACAGAGCTTCTGATAAAGAGAAATCCCCAATGGAAGACCAGACACAAAGTCCCCAAGACGAAGTCCAGACGCTAGAAGAAGAACGTAAGATAGAAAAGATGAACAGAAGAAGAATAGAAGTAAGAAAGTAAGGAAGGAGAGTATACAACACTTGAATTTATGCAGTAAAGAGGGGAGCTTATGGTAGCTGTGGCACTCCACCTCAGATACAAAAGCAATCTCCCTGGTATAGCGCAAGAGAATAATGGATAATCTCCCTTGCTGTCTGGCTGATACCGACCATATGTTACTCTACCTACTTTTACTAGCAACAGAAAACACCCTCCGGGCATTGTAAAAATTAATTTTTGAAAGACATTGCCTGAGAGGGTGGAAGTTAAAAATTCAATGTCAGAGGGTTTGTATCATAAGTAAGCAAAATCCTCATATTTATTAAAGGAATAAAAAAAAAATTAAAAAACAATTTGAAATGAAAACTGAGCCCCATCACTCTCAAATAAAATTTTTTTGAATATTTGCCACATCAATTTTACACAAAATCGTAGGTATTTATTTATTTGTAAACTTTTTAGTTAACTTCTTGTTACTGTAAAAAAAAAAAAAAAGGATGAGAGTAAAAAACAATTTTTAAAATTGTTTACTCAAATTTTGGGTGTATATAGTATAAGAATATTGTGACGTAATCTGTAACAAAGAGCTATGACGTAGTTTTTGTTACAGACAGAAATACAGACAATCTCCATTATTAATAGATGCATACATATTATATATAATACATAACATTAAAAAAGCTAGCTGAAATCTTTCTTATATTTTCCTCATTCTACACCCGTCAAAGCTATATTCACCTCCCAATAAGATAAAAAAAATTGTGTTAAAAAAGAGGCCTCAATAGTTTTGTGTACAGTTAAAAAGAAAATTTTTTTTTTGTATTTTTTTCCCAGATGATGAATGGTTAATATTCAAACAAAATGCTTGATACACCCAATTACAAACATGGTCACTCATTGACAAATAAAAACCTGTTACATAATTAGTAGTTCCCTAATATTTATGTACAATAGTGTAGAAATCAAAATGGCTGTTATAAGTTGCAGCCGGTGGCCTTGAAGGATGAGTGACAAGGCTTGACCTCATCCTGATCCTTCTGATGGATACCGTGAGAATTGGTGGAGAAGGCCCTCTTCCGGTTTAGATTAGAGATATTTTTAGTCACATCGGCCAAAGACCGCGACGGTGGTAAGTTGTGTTATGCACGCTCCGACTCAATCTGCGCAGGTAGTCTGGTGGGGATTTCAAAATAAAATATGATCTAAGTAAATCAAAGTCTTGTGTTATTATCTAAAAACTACCAATGACACAGGGCTTCTGATAAAGAGAAATCCCCAATGGAAGACCAGACACGAAGTCCCCAAGACGAAGTCCAGACGCTAGAAGAGACGCTAGAAGAATAGAAGTAAGAAAGTAAGGAAAGAGGTATACAACAAACCAAGCAACAACTGAGTCTTTATTTTTTAATAAACTCAATTGAGAAAAATGATCACAATTTAAATAATTTCAAATTTACTAAAATTGCTAATATCAATGTTGTAATGGTATATTCTACACTCACTCTCATGCATGGGGTCTGACTATATAGTGAGCCCGGCATTATACTGGGCTGACTTCAAGGATTAGTAGTGATATAATGAATATGTAAATACCTTGGTGCCCCCTCACTATGATCTGATTGGACAGTGGCATGTATAAATAGTCAACACTGTGTTGGTTCTATACCTAATGCCTACAAGCTAACTTTACTCGCTAGACGACACCACGACTGCACGACAGACGGATAGCTATTCGATGTACCCATTACTACTGCGATAATATACCAACTACCAACTTCAAGAATATATCCCTTAACCCGGATATATCAAGTAGCATGCCTCATTATTGCTTGTCTGTCTTATTGTATCTCTCTGCAATAAAAACCCTCTATCTTAAATCTATGAATGTGTTGACTGGTCTTTCAACTACAACCTTGCTTGAATGTCTCCCTTTTAAAGACACAACAATTAATAAAGCAGTTTTAGGGCTTGTTTAGCTTAATCGGTAGAGTGTTCGGCTAGGAACCACAAGGTTCCTGGTTCGATACCGGCCCTTGCCAACTCAGCGTATGAGTAGCACAGGGATCTGTGCGGTAAAGTGAGGATGGTAGCTGATGATAGGTATGGCGCTCCACCTCAGATGCAAAAACCATCTCCTTGGTCTAGCACTAATGAAAAGGGGATAGACTCCCTCGCTGATTGGCTGATACTGACATTAGGCCACCCCAACGAGTTTTTTTTATATATGACTTTAAATACTATTTATCTGAATGTTTGAGTTGAGGCTTGAGGATTAGTATTATCTGCGTTATTCGGACTATTGTCCTCATCTTCATTGTTATTTGTACAACGTTTCAGCTGATATGCCCTCCTGCCTTCTTCAGGTATTTCTTATCGGACTTGGTAACCTTCTTTCCGAACTCGGGAACTTTCTTGTCGTAATCGGGAGCCATCACGGAATTTGAATCTAACCCTTTATTTAGTTCACAGGGGTATCCTATTCTCATTCCGCTAACCATAGCTGGGGTAGGAGTTGTGTTAATTATTTTTCTATGTTCCCGAGTTTGAAAAGAAGGTTCCCGAGTCTGAGAAGGTTCCCAACTCCAACAAGAAATACCTGAAGAATGCCGGAGGGCATATCGGCCGAAACATTGTACAAATAACAATGAAGATGGGGCAAATAGTCCGAATAATGCAGATAATACTGACTTTAAATATTTTATAAAAGGTCATGAAGATAAAAATAGTGTTATACATGTATGGCAGGGGTTCCCCTGGGGGTGCAAGCATCATTCCTGGGGGTGCGAAAAGTGTCCGTTCAAATTTAGATTAATTCTTTTTCTTTTGTAGTTAATATTATTTATATTTTCATTTCTTTATTTCAGAATTATCATTACCCTTCATCATGTCGAGAGTGTTTAGAAAGTGAAATATATATGATCTTTTGATAAAACTGTAGTTTGGATTCACATTCTATATTTTTGAACAAAAGTATAAATTGTAGGGGTGTGAGATCAGAGCAAAACTCTTTTAAGAGTGCGGAACCATTGATGTAAGGTAAGAAAAACTCTTTTAAGGTTGGGAACCACTGATGTTGTAAGGTAAGAAAGACTGAATTCTCTCAATAGGTAAAGAGAATTAAAATTGTCATCTAAATAATAACATCTCTCAATAACACGAAAGCATTCTGTTAAAAAAATAATCTCTGTAAATTTCTATATTAACTCATTTGTTTGGATGCATTGCTTTTAAAAACTTAAATCAAACTACCTCCCCCCCCCCCAAAAAAAAAAAACCTACTCCAGGTGGTGTTAAAATTAATTTTTGAAAGATATTGCCAGAGGGAGTGTGAGTTAAAAATTCAATGTCAGAGGTTTGTACCATAAGTAAGTAAAATCATCAGATTTATCAAAGCAGTAAAAAAATAATAAAACAATTTGAAATGGAAACTTAGTTCTGATAACTTTAAATATGTATTAAAATAAAACAAACTATGTATAAATATATAATACCAGGCATGTATTTATTTAAACTTGTTTTAAAAAACAATCAGGATTGTCTAAGTTTGCATGCTCAAACTTTGAGTGTATTTGTTCTATGTTATGACGATTTGGGGTAATGTGATGTAAACAGTGACATAGTTTCAGTTACAGTCAAATAGAGATCTAATCTCCATTATTAATAGATGTAACAGTGAGTATGTAAATGAATCAAATTAATTTTTTTTTTCAATTAAACTCCTTTTAGAATATGATAAAATAAAAATGAATTAAAAGATTCTCTTTTTTGTTTTTTTGTTTTACGGCATATCAACCTCAGTGGGTCATTTAATGCCGTTATTAAAAGATTCAAAACAAAAAACAAAAAAATCAAATATGAATTATAAAAATTACATTGGTCTCCTCACATAGTTATCAAGCTGGATTAGCAGACCATTTTTAGTGAGTACGATTCTCACTGGGTGCCCATACTTCTGCTTTATTGGCCATCCCATCATGGTTTAATGGTTAGCAACCTAGTCTTGTACATTCATTGCTACTGGATAGTGAGTTTGACTCTCATTCTTGTGGCCTTATGCCAAATCTGAGCTATACTTAGGGTTTTAAAAAGGCATCCCTTCGTTGTGTAATGGTTAAAAAGCTAGTATTAAAGATCCATTACTACCAAAAAGCGATTTTGATTCTCACGGAATGCTCCATACTTACAATCTTGTTCAGCATCCCATCATAATATAATGGTTAGCAAGCTAGTCCCATGGATCATAGTAGTTTGCAGTGTGAATGGGAAGGCTAATTTGCATATTGATATTAAATATTTGATTTTAATAAATATTTGCTTAGTATAATTGATTTCTAATTATTTGGTTTTATTGTAATGCATATGAGCAAAATTATCAGGGATAAATCTTAAAAGAAATCCAATAACTGTAATTTTATTCTTTATTTCCTATTTTAACTAAATAGTTAAATTAGGAAAATTTAGCAATGAAAGACAGGAGTGATGGAAGTGTAAGTTTCAGTTGTTCAATTTTCCGATTATACCCCCCCCCCTGTTTTAAATCTTTTTATCTGCATTCTTATTTAGTTTCATTAGCCTTTCTAATTTGATATGATATTTTATAACATAAACACTTAAATAGTTCCACCAGGAGGAAGGTGCATATATTTTCTAGTTTCTTTAATGAACTATCTGTAATGTTCTCATAGGAAAAATATTTATCTATCAACTGGAAATCTTTGGCTTTAGGTGGGAAAAGTCAAAAAGAAGGTAACCTGAAATAAAACCTGCAGTTTACAAAATCACAAGTTAACTTGCCATGCTTATCACTGGGCTATCTTTGTGTAGACAGAGAGAGTGGTATGAATGTCATATAAGCATATGTCATTATAATCCAATGATAATATCATATAAGCATATGTCATTATAATCCAATGACAATGTCATATAAGCATATGTCATTATAATCCAATGACAATGTCATATAAGCATATGTCATTATAATCCAATGACAATGTCATATAAGCATTTGTCAATATAATCCAATGATAATATCATATAAGCATATGTCATTATAATCCAATGACAATGTCATATAAGCATATGTCATTATAATCCAATGACATATAGATGTCTTACTATCTTATCATCTTATGTATCTTGTATATTTTTCACAAGTTGAATTGTCTTGTTTGAGTTGTAATTTTGGTGGTAAAGATGGCTATTATCTATCAAGATGTGATAATTATCAAGACGTTACAACTAACCTAGCAGCTTTACCTCATTCCAAGGAAAGGCTAGGGGAGTAAATCCTGAGCCGGAGTCCCTAATGTGGTGTGATGCTGGGTAGCACTCGATTTCAGCAGCTGATTTCTAGTGAAAAATCTACATGGGAACTACGACAAGCTGAAATCGAGTGCTACCCAGCAACTTCTGGGACACTACCACTGCCAAACTGCATTGGTTCCTTACCTTTCCTTTGGATCACAGTGGCAGTGCGGAAAGGGGTGATTTGCTACTTGAGCAACCGCTCATCCTCCGTATTAACCTACCCAGGCTACATAGTTCCGAAAAAAAAAAATTGGACACTACACCATCGTCTCTCACAGACGGAAGGATGCTAACAACATCAACAACAACAACAACTAAACTAAAATTATTGAGAAATTTATAACCAAGATACAATTTAGGTATATATCCTCATCAGGTTGTGCAGACAGAATGCATTCCAATGACTCTCTTGCCACCACTGGAAGGTCTTTCACATGGCATTCAGAATCTGTACGGAGCTGATTGTAGATTTTTGCTGGTTGGCCTACACTGTTTGTCCACAGGAGAATCTCACTTAAGAGTTCATCCTTACTTCCCCAGCAGTTTCCAGCATGTCTTGTTCATCTTACCTCGATGATTTGTGTGATAGGAGGTAAGTGGCCATACAACTGCTTTTTGTGGGGTATTGTTTCCAAGATTTGTTCAAGATAGCACACAACATCCTTGTGTGCTAGATGGGAATCTAGATTTTTCACTAGAAATTAATTATCATTATTTTTTTAAATTCTTCAATTGAATGTTAATTCTAAAGAATATAACTCTGCTCCATGAATATTTCTTGGATGAAGTTCCATGCCAAATATTTTATAACTTATTAGCACTATGTGGAATGCAAACAGCCTTGTCCAGGATTTGACCTCATCTCGTAGTGTCCATTTGCATTAACTCTAACAACACCCAAACCAACCCAAGTCAGCCAAGATGAAGAGAAGACCAAAGAGGATTAGCTCGGATAATAGAGATATACCCAAGTAAGAGAATACTTAAGAACGGCTATTATATTAATAAAAACTAAGATGAAGACCTAGCTAGAGGACCCGAAGATATCCCTAACAAAAAGAGACCCAAATTAACCCAAGTCAGTTAAGATGATGAGCAGACCAGAGAAGACTCAGCATGGAGAGCAGATATCACTCAGTTTCAGTCCTGGTCAGAGGTAGTTGCTGTGTCTAGCCACACTGAAGAGACATGAAACATCGAAACACAGTGTCTGTAGATGACTTATTATATGCTCCCAAAACCCAGTAGAGCTCTCTAGGGGTGACTTAAATTAACTTTCATCGCTAGCATAAAGCAATGATCATCTGTTGTTTACAGACTGGATCTCTCTGGTAATCGTAAAATATATAAACAAATGTATGTATTTAATAGTTTAAACACCGCCTCTTAATGGCAGCTGCCAAATGGCTGAGAGGTTAACAAATCAGGTTGAAGAAAAGTCGGCCGAGTTTCGTTCCTGGTTGGAGGTAGTTGCTGTGAGACACTGAAGAGATATGAAACCTTGAAACACGGTGTCTGTGGATGATATATATATATATATATATATATATATATATTACAATATATTAAAATTTGAAGGCAACACAATGCGTATAAAAAATAAAAACAAAAAGATGTTGTTTTTTTGTCTTATCGATTTCAAAGAAACTTTATCATCAGAGACAAAAATCAGAAATGGACGTGCTTAAGTTTTTTTTTGCGTGGTGATACTTTCTTTTTTTTTCTCTTCTTCTTTTTCCTCTTCTTTTTTCATTCTCCTCCCTTCCCCCTTCTTTATGTTATGAATGAAATGGGCGAATAACTGCAATTTCTCTCTTTTTTTTCTTCTAAATGTATATTTGGCATTAATTAACCCATAAGAGTTGATATGCCATTTAATACCAACCAACCTGATTAGAATATTATCAAAATTATTGCTCCTCTGAGTCTTATCTGTCATTTTTTTTTCTAACATTTATGCTTGAGTTCATGAGTATTTTTGTAAAAGTTGAAATAGCTTTCTTATTGGTTTAACGATTTTGTTTTCTCAACTTTCTGATCAATAAGAAATAATGATTGATTCATAGTAATTGGTATTGTTACTAATCAACTTATTATTGGATATCACTAACAAGTCATTTGCTAAAAATGTTCTCAATAATTATAGGCTAATAGTAATTTAGGCTACTAGATGCTCACCTCCAGTCACAGACTCCAGTTGTATGATTGTCAGGCCTTTACTTGGTATAGCCATGTTATGTATTTATAGATTAATACTGTGGTTTATAATTATGTACCTATCATACATGTGTGTCACACCCTGTCACCGCTTCAGAGTTGTAATGGACCATTCCATAAAAGACAATAAAACACAAACATGGTAAACAAGAAAGAAAGAAAAAGCAGAGAAGAGTGAAGAAAAATGAATGAAAGAAGGGAAGAAATGAAGAGAAAATAGATGAAAGAAAAGAAGAAAAAAAGAAAGAAAGAAAATCAAGTTTGATTATGTCAACTACTTCATGAATGATTACTCAAAAAATAAATAGAAATAAACAATTATTTATCTCAGAATGATAATTATGAGAAAGAAAAAGAAGGCAAGAGTGAAGAAAAAAAAAAGAAAAAAGAGTGAAAGAAAAAAGAGAAAGAAAAGAAAAAAGAGTGAAAGAAAAAGAGTGAAAGAAAAAAGAGTAAGAGTAGAAAAAAAGAGTGAAAAAAAAAGAAAAAAAAAAGAGTGAAAGAAAAAAGAGTAAAAGAAAAGAAAAAAAAGAGTGAAAGAAAAAGAGTGAAAGAAAAAGAGTGAAAGAAAAAAAAGAGAGAAAAAAAGAGTGAAAGAAAAAAAGAGTGAAAAAAAAAGAAAAGAAAAGAGTAAAAGAAAAAGAAAAAAAAGAGTGAAAGAAAAAAGAGTGAAAGAAAGAAAAAGAAAAAAGAGTGAAAGAAAAAGAGTAAAAGAAAAAGAAAAAAAAGAGTGAAAGAAAAAAAAGAGTGAAAGAAAAAAGAGTGAAAGAAAAAAAAGAAAAAGAAAAAAAAAGAAAAAAGAGTGAAAGAAAAAAAGAAAAGAAAAAAAGTGAAAGAAAAAAAGAAAAAAGAGTGAAAGAAAGAAAAAAGAGTGAAAGAAAAAAGAAAAAGAGTAAAAGAAAAAAGAAAAAAAAGAGTGAAAGAAAAAAGAGTGAAGAAAAAAGAGTAAAAGAAAAAGAAAAAAAGAGTGAAAGAAAAAAAGAGTGAAAGAAAAAAAGAGTGAAAGAAAAAAGAAAAAAAAGAGTAAAAGAAAAAGAAAGAAAAAAAGAGTGAAAGAAAAAAAAGAGTGAAAGAAAAAAGAGTGAAAGAAAAAGAGTAAAAGAAAAAAAAAGAAAAAAAAGAGTGAAAGAAAAAAGAGTGAAAGAAAAAAGAGTAAAAGAAAAGAAAAAAAAAGAGTGAAAGAAAAAAAGAGTAAAAGAAAAAGAAAAAAGAAAAGAAAAAGAGAAAGAAAAAAGAGTAAAAGAAAAAGAAAAAAGAGTGAAAGAAAAAAAGAGTGAAAGAAAAAAAAAGAAAGAAAAAAGAGTGAAAAAAAAAGAGTAAAAGAAAAAAAAAAAGAGTGAAAGAAAAAAGAAAAAAGAGTAAAAGAAAAAGAAAAAAAGAGTGAAAGAAAAAAGAAAGAAAAAGAAAAAAGAGTGAAAGAAAAAAAAGAGTGAAAAAAAAAAAGAGTGAAAGAAAAAAAGAGTGAAAGAAAAAAGAGTAAAAGAAAAAGAAAAAAAGAGTGAAAGAAAAAAGAGTAAAGAGTGAAAGAAAAAGAAGAGCGAAAGAAAAGGTGAAAGAAAGCAGAGAATAAGATGAACAGACATACAAATTTAGTGACAATGGCTTTTATTTAGACTAGCTGCATCCAAGGAAATTCCATAGGTAACTGCATTAATTCTGTTTCAATATTCTTATTGTGATTGATTGATTGATTTTAATGGCATGTCAACGTGTCTAGGGTTATTTTACAACTAAAGGTTAGGGAAGTATGTTCATTGTGTGTTTATATTTACAGTTTTTATGTAGTTATTTCTTGTTTTTTTTTATACGTGGTCCGATCGAATACAAATAATTCTTAAACAGTTCTATTTGACCCATAGATAGGATCCAAACAGGTACTACCACTCCAGATCAAAGTGGACCTGGGAGTAATGGTAATGAAGAAGTATCCTACACTCTCCAGATCTCCAGAAATATTGGTTTATTTTAGGAATTGTTTTTTTTTTTAGTTTTTTTTTTACATTTAAGATATTATCTAAAAAATGTAATCCTAAACTGGTGAGAGGTTTGAAACATAATTTAATTTTCTAAAGGCTAGGTTTTTTGCATATTTTTGCTAGTAAGTTTAATTTACTAATTTTTTAAATGTTTTTACTCATTCAAAGAGATATCTACATTACACAAACATTTGTGAGATATGTAAAACTAACAGCGACTACCCAGTGTTGCCTGGGTAGAGGGAGATTTTCAAAAGTTAGTCCCGCAGATCCATTAATACTGAATCAGGAGTTGAATCCTCACAGGATGTCCCATTTGAATCCCTATGTAAAAAAAATAGACCTTGCATTGATCCAGCTACTCTGAAAAGAAATGTTAATGCCTACTATCGAAAATATTAAATGAAAAAAAATCCATACTGTTATCATTTAAATTTTATTTTGTAATTATCTTCACAAATATAAATTGTCTCTATTATTTTTGCTCAAAAACCAAACCCTGGTGATATCTAATGTGTATATATATTTACTTTGTCGTTAATTGTTTTATTTTCAAAGTTTCCTCCGGACATACAGATTCACACAACTTCCCTTTATATATGTATAGATGTACTATCTAACTGATTACAAGGGAACTAAAGAATAACATGTGAAGAATACATTTTTTCAATTTCATTATATGATTATAGTAAAGTCTATACTAAACCGGTTTGGCTCAGTTGGTACAGTATTCACGAAGGATTCACATGGTTCTGGGTTCAATACCAATCCTCACCAACTCAGGGCATGTTTAGCACATCTTGGGTAATCTGATCTGTGCAGTAAAGCATCTGGGAGCTGTGGTACTCCACTACAGCAAAACAATCTCCCCGGTCCAGCACAAGTGTAAAGGGGATAGACTCCCTCTTTGTTTGGCTGATACCAACAATAGGCCATTCTGCAGACTTTACTACTATATGACTATAAACTTTCATTCAGCTTCATTATGTCTCTGATATTGTGAGGTTGATATATTTTACCTAGCAATTTTCAATTAACTTTTTTAAGTTTACAACATAATCTATCTTATTATAATGGGGATTCGGTTTCTGTCTGTCTGTAACCAAAACTATGTCACTACTTATGTCACAATACCCTCAGGAATAGCATATGTTTATCAATGAGTATTTAGTTTATACACAAAATCATGAATACATAGAATAACTTTTATTAATTAACGAGCTCTCTATGAAAATTTGAGTCAGATTTACTTCAAAACTGCCCATGTTAATTGTATATTTAAAATCCTGCATTGTGTCACTAAGAAATAAAGGTTTACATAATATGGTGTGGTTAATTTGCATACTGGTTTTAATAAAACCATGTTTGATAAATAATTACTTGGTGTTATTGATCTCTAATACTATTGGTCTATTCGTCAATGTATTAAACTCAATCCTCTGAATGATTTTATATAGAAACCAGTTAAAATATAATTAAAATAAGTGTCATCTTTTTACATGTGTTCTTATTTAATTTCGTTAGTCTTTCTAATGCAGTGATGCTGATAGCTTTTTGATTAATTGTATCCAGGGATGCACATATTTGCTTTCAATGAGTCCCCGGGAAAATTTATGGGTCCCAACTAAAGCCGTCTAACTACTACCTTGTAACCTATCCTGTGTAATTCATTTCCAAGAAATTATTGAAATGTATTTACAGTTAGCTTGAAATGGTGAGGGAAGAAAAAAGAAAAACACTGGGATGCATGGATCCAATTTCACTTTAAAATTTGTGTGTGTCAGTGATGCAGGACGTGTACCTATCAGCATCTCTGCTAATGTAATATATTTCATTACATTAAAACTTAAATATTTACACCCAGGGGGCATATATTCTTCCATGTTTACTTAAAATATTAGTTTGTATGGATGTATATTTGTGTGTTTGTATGTACACCACGGGCACGCTAATGTGGCCGCCCAGCCAGGACCTATATTGACCAACTATGTAGGGATGCGGGCTGCTGCGCGGAGAAGCTTCCAGAGTCGATGAATGATAGGGAAGGTTGGCGAGAGATCGTCATGGATATCCGTGCATATTGCACGACATGATGATGATGATGATGAAGATGATGATGATGTACACCAATAATTTTCTCATCTGAGCAGCTTCAGATTTGAAATTTGGTTAACAGATACACCTTGATAAGGCACACAAACTGATGTTGGTGGGGACGTCAGGAATGATCAGGGTGCAGTTGGAAAAGAGCATGTAGTGTATTCTGCCCAGTTCTATTGTAGGTTTATAACGAGAATAACTCCAATAGAATTAATGAATTTCTATATCAGGCTTCTGTTCCGGCTGGTTGGTTGGTTTTTAATGGCATATCAACCCATGCGGGTTATCTACAGCCAAATCTTATTTTCTATATATACAATGTGTGTCAAAAAGTATCATTAATGATTTTTTGTACTTTTTGACACACCTTGTATTCTGAAAAAAAACAAACATTCCATTCATTCTTCATTTCTATCTTCATAAATACAGCTTTAAACTTGGTACATTTTTGACACATCTTGTATTCTGAAAAAAAATTAATGAATAGAACATTATTTTTTTTCAGAATACAAGGTGTGTCAAAAAGTACAAAAAATCCCAATACATTTTTGACACACTTTGTATGATTTGTTTAACTTCATGTGTATTAATTAATTGTTAGAAATGACTAATTATAATTTGTTGATGTGGTTATTGGTATCCTTCCGTCTGCAAGAGACGATGGAGTAGTGTCCATTTTTTTAAAATTGGAACTGCGTAGTCTGGGTGGGTTCAAATGGTGGATGAGCGGTTGCCCAAGCAGCAAATCCTTCCTCTCCACACTGCCACTGTGACCCAAAGGAAAAGTAAGGAACCAATGCAATTTGGCAATGGTAGTGTCGCAGGAGTTGCTGGGTAGCACTGGATTTCAGCATCACACCATATTTAGGGACTCCGGCTTTTTTGTTTTCGGAGATTTACTCCCCTAATCTGAATTATTATACAAAGTTAGTCTATAAAGTAATTAGATTGATAAGGTAAAAATAATTTTTTATCAACTTAATTACTAAATTATTTCTACACATGAAGTTAGATAGATCATACAAAGTGTGTCAAAAAAAAGATTTTTTGTACTTTTTGACACACCTTGTATTCTGAAAAAAAAAATGTTCCATTCATTAACTAAAGGCAGTGTCAGTTGAAACTTCCGACACTGCCCTCAGTCGGTTTTGGTTTGGTATATTTGTGTAATATATCAACTTATGTTATTTAATTATTAGCGTGAGTCAAAAAATAATGCCATTTTTTTTATTTCATGTGAAGTTTTTTTAAAATTCTGAGGCATACATTGAGACCCTAACATGGCTCAGAGCAAGAATCCGATGGTAAAACCCAACTTGCCAATCGACAATCTCTTCCTTCTGTATGACAATACTCAACCACACACAAGCATCAGGACAAGGGAAAAATTGCCTCATTCGGGTGGACAACTTTACCGCATCCTCCATACTCATCAGATTTAGTGCTTTCAGACTCTCATCTCTTCGGACCCATGAAAGAGAGTTTGAGAGGCAAACATTATTCCTGTGATGAGGAAGTGAACTCTGCAATCGAGAGAAATGGTGACTACGTAGAAAAGTAGGGATGTGATCCACAGAGGACCAAGTTCATTTTGATGTATGATACATGTTCATGTGTTGGTAATTATACCTGTCCTAAACAATTTAACCATATTTACCCATAGCTGGAGGGAGAATAGTTAGATTCATACCTTCCCTTGGGTATTAGTGAAATACAAACAGCATCCTTCAGGATTTGAACTTGGATGGCCAAGTCCGTTTCCTATGAGGTACTCTTGCATAGCGGTTATCACAATGCAAATAGCACCTGCATTATAAAATGTCATTATAAAACCTCCAAATAAATCACAAAAGTTGTCAGGGTAGCCTAAAATTCGTATCAGCCAGACAGCGAGGGAGTCTATCCCCTTTTCACTAGCACTAGACCAAAGAGATTGGTTTGGCATCTGAGGTAGAGCGCCGTACCAATCTCCTCACTTTACTGCACAGATCCCTGTGCTACTCTTACGCTGAGTTGGTGAGGGCCGGTATAAAAACCAGAACTCTGTGGTTCCGAGTCAGACGCTCTACCGACTGAGCTATACCAACCCTGTTAATAATTGCTTCTTTTTTTTTTTTTTTTTTGACGAATGACGTCAGCAAAGAAAAAAAAAAAAGAAGCAATTATTAACAGGGCTGGTATAGCTCAGTCGGAAGAGCGTCTGGCTCGGAACCACAGAGTTCTGGTTTTTATACCGGCCCTCACCAACTCAGCGTAAGAGTAGCACAGGGATACTTGTGGCATCAATTTCTCCTTCTCGATCGTTTTTTTTTTTTGTTTTTTGTTTTTTTTTACTTTGGCAGATAAAATGTTAAGTTTAATTTCCTCATGATTACTACAATTAATTTGTTTGTCAATGTCATGGTTACTCCTGCAGTATAAAAAGAAAAGAAAAAAAGAAGTAAAACCTCAAAACACAAAAGAGCTCTACGTTTGTTTGTTTATAATCAACATAATTAATAAATTTATCATGATGAAATCAAAGGATTATTTGGGAGGAACAACAAAAAGACATTTTATCTTAAGTCAGTTCTTCTGAATATTGAACTTATTTCGTTTTTTTTTTGTTTTGTTTTTTTTGTTTTTTTTGTTTGTTTTTTTTTACACACCCATTCTCTATTTAGATCAGTGGTTCCCAACCTTTTTTTTTTCCACGCCCCTAAAAGAGTTTTGATCTGACATCGCACCCCTACAATTTATACTTTTTTTTCCAAAATATAGAATGTGAATCCATACTACAGGTTTAGCAAAAAATCATATATATTTCACTCTCTAAATCTAATATAATATGTAATATGTTCTTCAACATGATGAAGAGTAATGATAATAATCTGAAATAAAAAATGAAAATATGAATAATATTAATTACAAAAGAAAAAAAAAATCTAAATTCGAACAGACGCTTCTCGCACCTCCATGTGGGTGCGAGCACCCCTGGTCGGGAACCCTTGATTTAGATGTAAACTTTGTATTCTTGTATCTTTTTGATGTGCTTTGAACGAATCTAACCTCCAAAACAGTTGAGAAATTATTCGTTTTTTGGTTACTCTCCACACAAATTTGGCGAATTGACAAACCAGAGGATATATTATTGAAGTCTATAAATACACTCGTGGATTTTATTCAACAAACTTTAATCTGTTGAATGTTGCTCAGAAAATTAATACCAGAGGTCATAGAAATTCCCAAAACAATTTTGCAAAACAAATGAAAGACAAAATTATTTTAGCAATAAGGTAGTAGATTCATGGAATAAACTACCATCATCAGTCACATCTTTGAACACTTTTAAAGCAAGGTTGGGTGAACTGTGAATATAAATATTCAGTGAAAATAAGATGAATGTTTTAAATATAATGAACAGCTGACAGATCTCAGACCTAATACACTCCAGCTGTATGGAGTTCTCGGGTGAGGGAACTAACAGCTCTACGGGTAAGCAGTGCATGCATGCATGACCATTTTTAAAAAAAAAAGACAAGATTTGACAAAGAAAAAATAATAACGTGAAAAATTAATATCCCTAAATTAGCTCATTTGCAATGATTGGTGTATAGGAGAAATATCTTAGAATATTGAGATCTACTTAAAAAGCTTAAAATAAGTCAGAGATGAGACGGATGTGATAGTAAAATAATTCATATTTCATCCTTTTTGTTTTTACCAGCTGTTTCAATAGTTCGAAACAATCATTGTGGAGTTAACTTGTCTCAAAATTACAGAATGTTACAATCAGGCGATGATCTATGAAACTAATTAAGCTTAAGTTTCTGGGATCCTTAATCCCGATGGGAGGGGGGATCCAGAAGTTAAAGTTACTTTACATTGCTCAAAAACTTTGAGTTTCTGCATGAGAAAAAACAAGAGGGTTCGGTTTAGAAAATAATCTAATTCAATGCAAACGGAAATACTAGGAGAAAAAGTATTCTCTTGAACAAAATCATATGTAAAAAGATTTAAGTCAGTATTGTCGAAATCAGAGAAATAGTGACAATGTGAATGCGGTGTGTTTCAGAGTTGGCTAGTTTTATTCATGATACGCACTCCCAAATTTTTACTATTTTATTTTTTTTTATTTTTTTATTTTTATTTTTTTAAGGATTGACTCCTTCAAATTAGATCAAGGAGCCAGTACGCATGCTCTTTTGATCTGCTTTTCTTTTTTCAGGAAAATGATCTTGTTATTTTTAATCTGAATTTTTAAATAATTTTCTTTTGCATTAAATAATTTTTATATTTTTCAATAAAGTTAATTCATTGTTGAAAAAAAAGTTTATTTAGGCATAAAGGTGTGTCATAAAAGTATCAAGATTGAAGCTATATTTACTAAGAAAGAAATGAACAATAAATGGAACGTTAATTTTATTCAGAATACAAGGTGTGTCAAAAAGTTCAAGAAATCTCAATACTTTTTGACACACCTTGTATTTATTGAAAAATGCTCAAAATATTCATTTGACATATTTATTTATTTCTAACTTTATTGAAAATGCCCTTAATGATTTATTGGAAATGAAAATTATTCAAAAATTCAGAAAAAAGTTTATTTACCCCCAAAAAGCAAATCAAAAGACCATATGTGGTTGATTTCTGCTGCTAATTTGAAGAGAGCATTCCTTTTATTTTATTTTTAAATTGACAGAGTGCGTATCTTGAAGATAATCCGTTTTTCTCCACGTAATTGTCATCTACTATACACATTGACGCGTGCCAGGATTGACAGGAATTAATATTTGATTACCCCACCCCCCACGAGAGTAATATACGACACGTGGTCAGTTTAAACGTGGGCAAATATTACGCGGCAAGGACAAAAATTGCCCGGTCGCTGGGTCAGACCTTCATCTTTAGCCAAATGAATTTTGATTCCATTCTATAAAATTACATTAATATTATTAATGATACAGCAATATATATAATTTTTGCTTAATTAATGTAAAAGAATAAAAACTAATGGTAATATATATATATATATATATTATATATATATATATATATATATATATATATATGAGAAGTAAATACACAAGCGATGTGTTTATGATATGGCTTTTTTTAGCCGACAATTTTTGGGAGAATATGTGCTTAATTGAAGTCGTACCTAATTTTGAAAGTTAATTAATTAATAATTAATTAATTAGGCGGGCATACCTATTTAAATGTAAGGCTAAACAAATCGAGAAAAATCAATCTCTGTATGTACATTTCGGCCTATTAGGCATCATCAGCAGAGCTATAGATAAGAAGACCGCCTCGTGCGTGATTCGAAACACGATTGTCAAGCGAGCATCGTAACCCCTACACCAACCGGACTTTCTTTAGATTTTTCGTTTTGTTTAGAAGTAGGTTTCTATTCCTCTTATAGTGACTTCTTCTACACAACAGTATGAGAAGTAAATACACAAGCGATGTGTTTATGATATGGCTTTTTTTAGCCGACACACACCACATACACACACACACACACACACATACACACACACACACACACACACACACATATATATATATATATATATTATATATATATATATATATATTAAAGGAAGTCCCGAGTGTGTTGGGCCCTAAGCTAGAGCTTTTGGTAAGTCCAGTACTGCCCGGTCGGCACCATCGTAGTGCCAGCCCGGTACCCTCAACCAGTGTCACAATGGAGTTCAGACTATTCTGACGAAGTCCCTTTTAATACACACAGGGTGCGCAATCCCACAATGATGTTTGCCTTCTTGTTTATTTTTTTTTTTTTTTTCTTTATTCCGTGTCCTGTCTGAAAACATGGACACGGATTTATGAAATGAACAGAGACCACACTTTGATCCTAGCCCGAATTAAATAAATGTCATTAAAATATGAATAATCACTATTGTATGTCTGATAATACAATTATTTAAAAGAAATTAATATTAGCAAGAAAAAAATAGTATATTTGATAATAAATCGTGATCACCCAAGCAATAGCATTTAGATCGGCTAGAATAATCAGAAAAGTCTTGGAGATCTGAGGAAACCTGTCAATCAGGCTCCAGTGAAGGTGTATTTACAGTGAAGCTGTATTTACAGCTAACGCTGATCTGAAAAAATCAATAATTTAAAACTCTTAAATGAATTTTGTGTAAAGAAAAACTGACAATATAATAGTTTAGTTAATTGTGGCATTTAATTTTGTATCTAGTATCAATAAGTGATAATGATTAACACTAACAGAATTACTAAATTTTAGAATTTTGTGCATTAAAATCGAACGAGATTTTTAAATGCATTACATAAACTATAATTTTACCAATAGCTAGCATCAAACTTTTGTAAGTTGTAAAACTAAACTCTAAAAAAATACTTTTCAGATTACTAACTCGTAATTTTGATGTTTATAGGAAGAAGGAATAAAAATAGAAATTAAAAAAAAATAATGTTTATGTCTACAAACCTCAAAAACAGTACGTGCAAGCTGCAAAATGTCCATATCTGATACAAAGAAAAAGGTGATGTCCTAGTATATATATTCTGCTTCTTTTCGGTGCCCTCGTTAGGTTTAAATGTCAGAGTTGAAGTGACGCTCATAGTAACAAATGTTTTAAACAACACGTGACTGTTTCAAAGTTCATTTCTCTAAAAAGTAAAAAAAAAAAAAAACGTGCAAAATACATGGCTCACTTATCAGAATGTATGGATGATAAAAACAAATCAATGATTAATCTTTTCTTTTTTTTCTTTTTTTAACTTATTTAAGTTTGTCAAAAAAAAAGAAAAGCTGAACTCACTACTTTCTAAAGTTGAGCAATCATTATTTAGTTTATCTTTTTTGTCGTCTTCCTCCTTGGACAGACACACGGCCTCCTCTTTTCAGAACCCAATTATATGTGTCATTTAACTTTGACAAAGTCTCCCTACCCTTGTGTCGTCGTGTGCTGGGCTATTTTCTCTCTCTCTGGGTTTCAGCACTTAACTTTCAAAACATTAACAACTGTTTTAGTTTTATTCTTACCCGGAATGTAGAATTTCTTCTTTTTCTTTTAAACTGATGATCGTAAAACATACACGCACGCTGGAACTTTGATGACAAAAAATGGAGAGCACGGTGGTGTACTGGTTAGAGACGTAGGAAATTGACTCGTCGACCCGAGTTCAAATCCTGGACGAAGCAACAATTCACATAGCTCTAATACCCTTGGGAAAGGTATGAATCCAACTATTCTCCCTCCAACTATAGGTAAATAGTAGGTCAGACTGGGCTCTCTAACATTGGTTAGGCAACCAGTCTAGGAGAAGGAAAACTTTGAATTCAAACCTCCTAAATCTCCGCTTGGGATGGTCACTACTAGAATAGGCTCAGGCCTACTTAGTGATCTATTTCAAGTTTTTTTAAAAAAGAAAAAAAAAAAACGAATCTAAGTAGAAAAAAAAAACTTTATAGGTAAAGAGGTCATAAGAAGAAGAAAAAAAAATTTAAAACCAAAAGTGTTTATTACTTTATAAATCCCTTACCCAATTTCTGAACCAGCGAGTGAAATAATTTTTTTTTTTTTTTTGGTTTGGTTTGGTTTGTTTTGCGGCATATCAACCTCAGTGGGCCATTTAATGCCGATAAAGTTGTGAAATAAATTCATTCTTAATGCATAATACAATTTTGTTTATCAACTCATGTTTTTCTATTTAACCGATAGATGGACTAACATGTACTACCACTCCTGGTCAGAGTGGACTAGGGAGCAATGGTGATGAATGGGTCCTCCACATTCCCCAAATCTCCAAAACTGGAACCTCACCATCGGATAGAGTTTAACATCATTCCCAGGACATGTAGACCCTCAGTCACCGCCTTCTAGCACCCATATGATAAAAAGGGGTTGGGGCTTGCCATAAGGGCAATTGGGTTGGGGCAATCATATAGTTGCTAGGGCTTGACGTGACCAGCCGATTGATTGGAGGGGGCCTCGCCGACCGCCTGTCTAGCCCAAGATAGGGCCAAAGTGGAGTATTGCAAGTCATGAACTGCTCATCCACCTAGGTTCTATCCTTAAGCATCATGGGTCGCCACCCACGGCCAACAGGTGGCCCTATTGGGGGAGTCTTACCCCTCTGCAGAGGTGTAGTCGGTGCATTCTAACGCCCAGCCGACAGGGCGGAGTGAAATAAGATTAATCGCGTGGTCACGTGGGTTATCTCCCAAGCAGTACCCCCCCTCGTCTAAAAGGGACAGGGTCGGATTTATTGCCCACTCCAAAAGGGAAATGCCGACGGGACCGCGCACATTTTGCACCGGCCACCGCATGAGCTTCGGTTTGTGTGCGGCTCCCAACCTTTAAAAGACTTTATGTTAATCCGGCCTGATGGGGGGGGGGGGTCAGGAAAATAACAACTTAATAAATCCCTTACGTCACACTCGAATTTTAAAAAAAAATCTCTTTACAAAACTTAACCCTAACTGGCTACCATAAGTTAATTGTGACTTTTTTTCTAACCAAAGTTAGAACAACAAACTACATGAAATAATGCCACAAATAGGAAAACTTCAAATAAATCAAACCAAAATATCCAGAAAAGAAGAAGTAATATTATCCAGACTAAGAATAGGACACTCATACATTACCCATTCATACCTCCTCAAAAAAGAAGCCCCATATTGCATACCATGCCAAAAACCCTACACAATCAAACACATTTTAACAGAATGTAGCAACCTAAAACAAATACGAAAAAAATACTACCAAACAACAAATCTAAAACAGATATTCTACCAAATAAACCCAGAAAAACTACTCGGATATATAAAAGAGGCACACATCTACAACAAAATCTAAAAATCTTCCCCAAAAAATGAAAGCACAAAAATATATGTTAAAAAGAATCATCTAAAAGTTCCATTCACAAAAAATGTCCAAAAAAAACATCTTTAGAAAATTAAACATTATCACCAATTTATTTCAAAAACGTAGTCGGCATTAAATGACCCATTGAGGTTGATATGCCGCAAAACAAGAACAAAATCACCAAAGTTATGACTTTTTGCCTGTGACTTTATTAACGGCCACTCGAAAAACTCTTAATGAAGAAACCTAATTAATTTAAAGCTTAATGATAACTTTAAAAAAATATGGTTTATCTATGTTTAATGACATTCATGCTCAGAGTTGCTGAGGCATGGAATAAACTGCCTGCACACACACACACACACACACACACACACACACACACACACACACACATATATATATATGAAAGTAAGTAAACAAACGATGTGTTTATTTTTTATATGGCCTTTTTAGCCGACAATCTTTGGAGGATATGTGCTTAATTGAAGTATTACCTAATTTTTGAAAATTAATTAGTTAATAATTAATGAATTTAGGCGGGCATATATGTTCAAATGTAAGACATTTTCTCGATTTGTTTAGCCTTACATTTGAACATATATGCCCGCCTAAATTCATTAGTTATTAACTAATTAATTTTCAAAAATTAGGTATGACTTCAATTAAGTACATACATATCTCATACCTAATTTTTGAAAATTAATTAGTTAATAACTAATGAATTTATATATGTTCAATATATATATATATATATATGCTCCCAATGTTCATGGTAGAGTACTGTAGGGGAGACATTAATTGAAAATTCACCGTTTAGCGTAAGCATTTACTCGCCTGTTGTTTATAGACTTGAGTTTTCTGGTGATTGTAAAAACTTATATCTTGTAAGTGTGTATCAATTAATTGTTCAGCGCGAACTGACAGTCGCTGACTGTCGTAAGGGTAAGGAACTTGGCAGACGAAAATTCTGTCGGGTTTCGCTGCCGGCTAGAGGTAGCTGTTAAAAATGTCGAGCCGCACTGATGAGACGTAGACGTCGAAACACGTGTCTATGGATGACTATATATATATATATATATATATATATATATATATATATTAAGAAAGAATGAAAAAACACAGGTTTAAATGGGTTAAGTGGTGAGTTTATTGGCCGACGCTGCAGTGTTTCGATCTATTAATTAGATCATCTTCAGGGCATTTGTTGGTTATATGGAAGGTAATAAGAAATTTTTTATCACAGAATAACGAGAAAAGCGAGTGGTAGTCCTTGTTATTCAGTCTGTTTTAAAAAAATTTGAGGTTTGAAAAAAGGAGACGGTTTGAAATATGAGGTCAAATAACCGTCTCCTTTTTTCACCACTTAACCCATTTAAACCTGTGTTTTTTCATTCTTTCTTAATATACTACATACCTCGGATTCCTTCCTTCTTCACACATATATATATATATATATATATATATATATATATATATATATATATATATATATATATCAGTCATCCACAGACACCGTGTTTCAACATTTAGGTCTCGTTAGTTTGTCTAGACTTAACAGCTACTTCTAACCGGGAGTGAAACCCGAGTGAATTTCCGTTTGTCCGGCTCCTTACTGCCCCGGCCGTCAGTAGCTGTCAGTAACAGGCGAACATTTAACTGATGAATACATACAATCGTAGATGTATGTTACGATATATATGTATATGTAATTTCATTAATATTATCATATTATTATATAGAATTTCAAAAAGGTAAGATATCCGTTAATTCTAATTTATTTTGATTTTTCAATTTTCAATTTCTTGATATTTTTACATATAATTATTTCATGCTTCGAAAGAGTCCAGCAAAAAATAATTTTGTTCCCAAAAAGATTTCTCTTTAAAAGTTTTTTTTTCTTTTTCTTAAAGAAATTTTGGTGTCGTTATAATATGTGGCTCGCCTTTTTTGATTCTGTTATAGTATAGCCTACCAGGTTTGAATATGTCCTACCTCAGTAAGAGTATATTTATAAATATAAGTAGTAGGCAATTTATTGAAACTAATTATTTTTCACATATATTCAATTTCAAGAAATGCTATTCAGTCATAAGCTGTATATTGTAATTAAGAATAATTTAAAAAAAAAATTTATCCATAATTTACGTGAATCAGAGATCTATTTAATTCTAAAATATTCTAAAATAGGGGTAGGTTAGGGTTAGGGTTAGCAGTTATTATTATAACCTTATAATATGCTTTTTATGGTATGCCACATACTATAAGAGAGACATGATTTCGTAGGCCACATTTAAAAGGTAGGCCACATACTATAATGGTACCGAAATTTTTTACGAAAAATTATTTTATGAATTCTTAACTATATATATATATATATATATATATATATATATATGTGTGTGTGTGTGTGTGTGTGTGTATGATGGTGTTGATTAAATTTTGGGAGAATATGTGCTTAATTAAAGTCAAACCTAATTTTTTGAAAGTTAATTCATTAATGATTAATTAGGCGAGATTTAACTAATTTTAATCATTAATGAATTAACTTTCAAAAAAATTAGGTTTGACTTCAATTAAGCACATATTCTCCCAAATATTGTCGGCTGAAAATAGCTATATTTGTTTACATATATATATATATATATATATATATATATATATATATGAGAATTGTAAAAGAGGCGACTTGTTTTTGATGGACATGATTGCGTAATGTGAGCTTAAAGTTTCGGCGAGAAGTCGAAGTGCAGATAGCTCATCATTTTTTTTCATGGTTGTAAAATAGAAAGTGACATTCTGTGCGTCAGCGTTTTATACGTCTTATGGTTTTCATCGTGAACAAGATGTGTTTATGAATAGGTTCCCTCGTGTAGCGTCGGACTCTGATCAGAGGGTACAAATGATAACATATTTTTAAAGCACAACAATGACTTTGTTGGTGGATAAGTATAAATTCTATGCTTATTTTATTTTGTGTGACGAATTATATAACGGATATCAGACACTAGTTATGAGACTCACCAATATTGTACATGAGATGAGGGGTACTAATGCAGAATAGCGCGCAAGAGATAATATCATTAGATTACGTATAAAAAGCATTACATGGTTTAAATGCAGAATATTGCTCAATTTTCACTCATACACTCTTCTACGCGACAGTATGAAGAATTTCAGCCCCTGACACCCCTTCCGACCAGAGAAATTGGGTCACTTCCTTAGTGCATACTGCTAACAGAGCAGCCATGTTTACACTGTAAAGACAGTGTTGGGATTATCTACCCTTTTGCCTGGAAGAGTTATCTTCCCGCTGGGTTTCCGTGCCGGCCACCAGGGAGGTATGGTAATTAAGCGCGAGGTTCAAACTCTTTTGCTCTTTTCTCCTTCTTCTGGGACTGGAAACATGGGTTAGACATTTGTGTCTACATCCCACCCTCGTGGGGGTCTCTATCCCCCCACGTACGGACTAAGTCAGTAAGTAACTTCAACCATATGGACTATCTTTAGCACCTATATTTTATATGTACATTTAGGTATCTCTTTTATACCTAAATATTGTATTTCCATTCTTGAATGTGTCCTTTTATTATATCTTATTTGTATTATCTACTATGTATCTTGTATTTCATGTTATATCGTATTCCATGTGCTTTTAATTAAAGTCCATCTTGTTATATGTTTAACACCCTCGTCGGAGTTTGTTCGTTTCAACAAGTTATAACATTATTATAACTTTGAACCATACAACAGTAAGCAAAATGGAACGATCAGGGTCAAATTCTGATCACATGTCCACAACAGTGCCAACTATAAACATGCATGCGCAGAACATAGTGTGACAATAATAAAGATATGTTATGGCGAAAGTGCGGATAATTTTTGACTCTCTTTCGTATATCCGTAATATACTAACACTGAATAAATGGCAGGAAAAACAAAATTAGCTCATTTACGCATACGGAAACATATATATATATATATATATCTTTGAAAGGAAAGAAAAAATCAACACCGTTATTCCATAATAAATTATTTCGACCAAAATTTGGGCCTTTATAAATCTAAGTTGATTTGATATAGCTCCCCAAAATTTCGTCTCATCAGATGGTAGATCAAGATAATTTGAATTGCATAACTGAAAAATTTACTTCTAAAAAAAAAAAAAAAAATTTTTACATTATATATATATATATCTGTCATCCACAGGCACGTGTTTCGAAGTTTATTTCTCATCAGTGCGGCTCGGCATTTTAACAGCCACCTCCAGTCGGGATCGAAACCCGACAGAATTTTAGTCTGCCAAGTTCCTTACCCCTGCGGCTGTCAGCGGGCCATTAGTCAAGAGTGAACAATTAATTGCTACATACTTTACGGCGGTATGTTTTTACAATCACCAGAGAACTCTAATCTGTAAACAGGTGTCCATGGTGTAATAGTTATTGTCGTAAGAAATGGACACGTTGACACAAGTTATAATCCTGGACGAGGCTGGTTGCATTTCACTAGTGCTGATAATTACAAAGTCGCAATGTGAAGCATCCAGTGAGGATCGAACTCGCTTTTCAGTAATAATGGATCTGCGAGACTAGCTTGCTAACCCTGACACCACGATGTGACGTCCTGAATTACCAAACCCGTTCGCCACGGATAGAGTGTGACACAATGTTGCAAGTATGGGGCATCGAGTGAGAATCGAACTCACTAATCTGTAGTATGAAAGATCTATTTGAAAATGTTAACATGGAGGACATTCTGTCCTTTTTGAGGGAAATAAAATTATACCATAGAATATAGATATGAACTTAATCAATATCATACAACATGATTCCCCATGGTGCTAACATATTGTTAAAACAATTACTAAAAAGTATAAATATAAATACACGATATGTATCACTTCCTAACCGTTAGGCATGACATAACCCCAGACGGGTTGATATGCCGTTAAAATCAACCAGCCAATCAACTATTCTGTAGTAATGGATCTGCCAGACTAACTTGCTAGCCGTTTCACTAACATGGGACGCCAGTAGTGGTAATGGCAGTTGTTGGGAATGTATTAACTTAATCCCACAAAAAAAGAGACATACCTTTTTCTCTTTGGCAAGCGCAGTTATTCATTAAAACATATTCCAATTGAGATACCTTCCATTGGATTAACGAGGCAACACATTAGGACTTCTTTTCATAACATTAGGTGTGTAATTTATTTAAAACAAATAACTGAAAACAAAGGTCAAAGGGCAAGTAACTCACCCGTACAAAAATGGATTCGGGTAGATAACTTCTGACCCAACTATTTTTAGAGTCTGTTAGTATTAATTAGTACAGTGGAATCGTTCGTTCGGACATCTGTTTCTTGGTCGTGTTCTATCTGGCCGCGAGATGGAATCTGTGTGTTTGTTTGTTGTTGTCGAGTGTGTGTCCTATTTGACAGTGAGCTGAATTTGTGTGTTTGTTTGATTTCTTGCGTCCCTTAAATATCTTCTGATGGATAAAATTTTGATATTTTATTTGGCGCTAACGCTCGTACGTAGTTAAAAGCACACCGATTTGTCCAATCAAACTTTGACTAGTGTATAAATGTTTTTTAATCACTTTTCCTTAAGTTTGGAAAAAGGATTGTGTTCTTGTGTTTGTTTTAATCTCTTTTCCTTAAGCTTGGGAAAAGAAATGTGTTTGTGTTTTTATCCTTATTTGGTTGTGAAATATAGGATTGTATTCTATACACGTGTTTCACATCTTCTGATATCTTCTTCAGGCGTTAATTAACCACAGAAAACCCCAACATAAACCCTTTTGCGGACCTTCTTTTTTATAATATATTTAATTTTCTCCCTTTGGATAATACAGCATTATAATATATATATATATATATATATATATATATATATATATACATATATATATATATATATATATATGTAATGTATATAGTGAAAAAATTTGAAAAAACATAGGTTCAAATAAAATGAGGGTATTTATTCAGCCAACGCTCTATTTTTCTCTTCATATATATATATATATATATATATTATGGTTTACTTCTGTAAAATAAGTATTAAGAGAAAACACAAACGAATGTCATAGGCACTACCAAAATGTTGACTTGTTTTCATTTTTTAAAACGAATTAAAATTAATTAAATCGATTATTTAAGGTCAATTTCTTTTTTTGTCTAAGTCGAAAAGTAGTAACATAATGAGTATCAGTAAAAAAAATAATAATAATATTACACATGTAATTTATTTTTAATACATTTTAAACTATTTTTCGGTCAATTTTGCTCTGAAATATCGTAAACATGGCTGTAAATGCTGTCAAAGATTACGTAAATTCCGTATTTTACAAAATAAATTTAACCCCCACGATTGAAAAAAAAAATGACCAAAAATCAGGGAATTATCGGATTCTATGAAATTTTCAGTTCTGGTTTATCAATGAATGAATTTTATAATGTATCAGTTATTTTATTTAAAAACTTTCTGATTTAATTAGGTATTTCTGCTATGGTGAATTAATATATAAAATTAATTTAAAATATGAAACGCCTAATTTTAAGTTTCAAATTTCATATTTTTAGATTCTAAAAACAAATCTTTATTCAATAACTACTTTAGTTTATTATCGTTATCTAATAATTTTTGCAGAAAAAACTCTATTGAAAATTTAGCTCCCTTTTAAACAGAACAAATATCGAGGTATGATTCTTTCTTTTATAAGAATATTTTTTTAGCCAACTAAATAATTATCGAAAAGAGTAAAAAAAAGATCTAAAAATTTTTTTATTTTTATTTTTTATTTTACATTTTATTTGCCGATTTTTAGTACTTATTTTCCACTAAGATATCTCCCTTAATCTTTTCCCCTTCTATTCACACCTTCGGTCTTTTGTCTTTTTATTTATACTGCAATTAGTTTCAACATTATATAACCCCACCAATATTTTGCGCCACCAAAATAGGTGGGGGGGGGGGTCAGAGTTAAGTGACCTGAAAAAAAATCAGACAGTTTTGAAATAAAATAACTCATGCATTATACAATTCATTCATTGATAAATCAACACTGAAAATTTCATTAAAATCGGATAATTCCCTGATTTTCTTAATTATTTTTTCAGTCGGAGGGATTAAATTTATTTTGTAAAATACGGATTTTACGGCAACTTTAATTTGATAAACTAATTCTAATATAAATTTTAATTTTTTTTTTTTTTTTTACAATTACTACTTGTAAAAAAAATGTATTTGTCAAAAATGTATTTATAAAAAATGAATATATTTTTCAAAATATTATTTTGCTTATCCAAACCACAGAAAAAAGACTACCAAATATCTTCATATTTATATTTGTCAATTTGAAAACAAATTTTTAATATAAATTTTGATTTTATATTTACAACCTGTGAAATCTTTAGTTATATTTTGGATAACTTAGCTGAAATTATTTTTCACGTTTCCCTCTAGACATGAAAATATTTATTTTAACTTCACAGTTACTTCCAAAACTGTAGTTACATTTTGAATTCATAAGTTTCTATAATTTTGCTGAAAATATTTCCCGGTTTTCCCGGGACAAGAAAATAACGAAACTATTTATTTTATCAGAGATACTTTCAAATTTTTTGAAAAATGTCATCCAGAGTTATCCCGCCTTGAAAGGAAATTACCCACAATTCTTACTTAGCTTCCAAAATGGCGAAAGAACCGCTCGTAAATAATTTTGAAGTTCCCTCATGGTTAGTAATGACTTTTCTTCTTGTTTTTAACTGTTGATCAGAACATTTAAAAAGTGATATCGGCACTAAGAAATCTAAGCAGAATCTATTTTGTATGCAGATTAGCTTTTAAAGTGTCTATACTGTCACCAAAACATGAGCCGGCATGCACGCTGCTGGAGTGGAATACAAAAATAAATAAAAATAAAACTATGAAAAAAATCCAAACCAACGACAACAAATACGAAAAACCTTTTCTATTACCTAGGATTCTTTAAAGAATTAGAAGCAACTTAGTTTCCTTATTTTTAGAGGGCAGATTTTAAAAAGATGTAACTTTTAAGATGTTACATGCTGTCATATTGTTTGTTTTTTTATTTTATTTTTATTTTTCTTCAGTTTTCTTGTTTTATTGTTGTTAGTTTTAAAACCGACAGATTCTTTTTACTTTTCTCCTTTGAAAAATATTGAAAATGTTCATAAAAATTAAGTAGACTTTTGGCAATTATATATGATTGGAATCAGATGATTTAAAAAAAAATTTTTTTTTTGCGAATGCGTGAATTAAAATCTACTAGTGTTCCACCAAGTAATTTAAAACCGAAAAAAAAGTATTTTAGTTTACTTTATTTTACTTTTTTTTTTTACTTTAGGAAATGGTATGCTAAGTTAAAGATTATACTGTGGAAGTTTTAGTAGTTAGGAAATATGTTGTTAATGATTCTGATAATTGATTTAAACTGGCATATTTTATTTATTTCTCTCTCTCCTCTCTCCTCTCTCTCCTCTCTCCTCTCTCTTTTTTTAAAAATTTAACTCCTCAATTGTATAATGGTACCAAGGCCATTCTTAGAAAAGATGAAACCAAAATGTTTCAATTGGTATCCCAGAAAAAAGATCTGATTTTGTTTGCCTGATAATGTTTAAACATACCCCATCTAACTTTTAAAAATTAAATTTAAAAAAAAAGTTATTGTAAAAAATAACAATTTTGAGGAAATGCTAGAAACTGCATTGTTTGCCATAACTGTAGCCCAGCAAGACAAACTTTTTTTTTTTTACAATATTAGAAAATGAATGAATAAATAAATGAATGAATAAAAAACTTAACCATCTTTTACAAGTTTTAATGAAACTTCAGTGGTTTAGACACACATAGGAAGTGATTATTTTTCTTGATTATTGTTTTCAAAGTTCCCTTAGGTGTAGTAAAAAGTAATCATTTTGTAAAAAGAAAATTCTCAGTAATAGCAAACAGCACTGCTCACGTGACTCTCGGAAACAATTTTTCACGCTCAGAGTTGCGGAGACATGGAATAAACTGCCCGCGTCTGTTGTAGGCTGCTGAAGCACTGAGTCTTTCAAAGCCTCCATGCTTCCTGTAGTCCGCCGACACTATACCTGATGCCACTCTCCACATACATATGCACACACGTGCACACATATTACTACTGTAAACTGTTCATGTTCCTGACACTAATACATTATTCTGTGTACTAGACATGAGACTTTGATGAGTTGTGGTGCACCTGAGCACTGAACACAATAAATTTCATTATTATTTTAATAGGAAATTTCTTAGAATTTTCTTTTCTTTAATTTCTGATTAGTATTTTTAGTATATTGGTTAAACCCGAGTTTTAAAAGGTTATAAATGGTAGTAAAGTGTGCAGACTAATAGGATCGATAGGCTTTGAAGAAAGGAAAATAACAACAGTTTGTTACTACAATAAATTTACTATAAAAAAAAGAGATGCAATAATTTTTCAAATGTTTTATAGATGATATGTTCTGCAACACTTATCTTGAATTTTTTTTTATCCTGGAAACCATCTGTATGTTGTATAGCTCAAAGTGTAGTATCAGTTTCTTTTTAGGTTGTTGGCTCTTAGCTATGTTGCTAAGTGGAAGTGGAATGTTTGACTGATCTTGCTAGTTATCACAATTTGATATTTCCCACTGTCTTGATTTGATTCGTTTTAATGCACTTAATTCCTGGAACACTGTTCAGTCGGTATTGTTTGATGAAGAAAAGAGGAAAAGGTGAAGCTTGTTTCGGTAAATTATTTTGTCCTTAAAAAACTTTTGAAAAAGCATTTTATTGCCTCTTATAAACAACAGATTTGCATTTAGATTCTCACACGGCTAATTTGTCTCATGATATATATCTATATGTTTGTGTTGTCTGGTATGTCTTGTATCGTTTCCTGTGAGCGTCCAAGGGTGGTCATGTCCATGAGCTTAGCTTCACGCTATTAGGCATGGCCTCCCTTCAATAGTAGTTAACAAAAATAAAGTTTTTCTTTTACTTATTCTTTATAACTTGTACCTACTATTGATAAATAAATTTCTTATTTCTTATTTTATATTTCTTGTGTTGGCTGCTGGTCTGCCAGAGGCAAAAAGAGGAAGAAATTGAGGATACTTCAGTTTTATAGAGGATTTCGCATAGGGGCCAAAGTCCAGTTATTAGTTAGTTGTAGTAGCCATCGTTAGTTCAAAAAGGGTTGTTTATTTCTTTCTAGGCTCGTGGGTTCTTTTTCAGGGAGAAGGAAAGAGAGAGAGGGTAAGGTCAAGCTCATGTTCATGTGCGTTGTTCATTGCTACCCTAGATATGTCACAACGGCACACCAACAAATGCATCCAACCCTTCTCATATCCTGCGCAAAAGAGGACAAATTTTCTTTACTTGCGTTTGTGGTCCCGGGGGTGGGGAAGGTCACATCCGCTTTCGCTCAAAACCCAGAAATTCCATTTTTATTTTAAAATTTAGTTTCGGGTCATTGGTCGGTCAGTGGCTGACACCCGTTGAGTGGTTTACCCTTCCAAACTTTAACCTCTTTTTGTTCTTATTTCTTTTTCTTCTCTTTCTCCAGAAATCCGATTACTGTTTTCTTTTCAATCCCCAAATTCCCTATAGACCATAATAATTACACTACAGGAGGTTTGTGATTGCATTATTTGGCTATTTTATGTGCGTCAGATAAATTCCAATAGTAGCTGAGTTTAAAAATGTCAAATTAAAACTGCTGAAATATACATTTAACAACCAAGATGAAGATACTAGTCGGAGTACATCCAATGTATAATTATGATAATTCCCCATTTCATAAATTCAGTCAAAAGTTCTGCTTGGTGGAGAAATCTTTTTTTTTTTTTTTTTTTTTTTTTTTTTTTTTAAAGAAGACAGTTTCTAGGATTTCCTCAAAATTGTTATTTTACATCATTTTATTTTATTCAATTTAAAAAAATAAAATTCAGATGAAGGGGATGTTTAATGATACAGTAAATAATAACTTTATACTAACATTGTAAGTTATCAAAGAAATGGAACTGACAAAATGGTTTCAAATTCATAATGTTAAGTAATAATATTCAGTAGATCAGTCCTTGGCAACGTTAGAACAAATTCCAATTTAGGGGGATTTATTTTCTGTCAAACTTAGCCAGTGACCGGTTACCTGACTGATGGACTCTCTCATCGATTTTCGACGCATGAGGTTCACATACACAATGAACACCCACACAGTGATTTGTTTATAGTGGTGAAGTTTGCACAGTCGATAGGAAAGTATTGATGCATCAAGGGTTCCAATCAACGACTGACCTCTCAGAGCACTGGCAAGGCTGAAGGGCCCAGTCTGTAGCACCTTTTCCTAGCGCTATGTGAAATGCCAACAGCTTCATCTAGGAATTGAACTCGAATCGACGAGTCCATTTCCCACGACTGTTACCTTTGCATGAGTAGGATGCAAACAAGATGAATTTCTTAAGCGGAGTTTAACAGGTTTGGATTCAGAGTTTTCCTTCAAGACTAGTTACCTAGCCATGGCTAAAGAGCCCAGTCTGCCCTGCTATTTACCCATAGCTAGAGGGAGAATTGGATTCATACCTTTCCCAAGGATATTAGCGCCATGTGAAATGCAAATATCTTTATCCAGGAATTGAACTTGGGTTGACGAGTCCATTTCCTATGACTCTAACCATTAGACCACACGCCTCCACCTGACTGCTATATAAGATGTAACCAAGATCTTCCTGTTCAGGTTAAACTCTGAATGGAAATCAGGTTTACTGATGCAACTAGTTGTGCACAAGGTGTTGTTGGTTCAAAGGAATCTCACAGTGCCGGTGCTGCTTACACACAATTCTGCTCAGCCTCGTAATGGCATCTATCCCAAGTAGCTAAAATAAAAAGCAACCTTTTCAACAAGATCTAACCAAACCGATTCTTTCACCAAAACGGACCAAACATAACTGAATACCACCATTAAAACCCATATTTTAAGACTGAAACCATATGAAAAACAAATTCTACATAAACCTTTTTTGGTTAAATTCTACTTAATGGACATAAATTCCACCATTGTATGTCACCCCGCCGAAAGAAAAAATATTAAAAATCAAGGAATTAACCGAATTTAATGAAATTTTCAGTGTTGATCATTAATGAATAAAAGATATAATGCATCAGTTATTTTATTTAAAAACTTTTACGTTTTTTTCAGGTCAATTAACTTAGAACCACGTATGTTTGTGTATCTATGTAATGCCTCAAAGATACGTGGTTCAAAGTTAACTAACCTGAAAAAATTTAAAGTTTTCAAATAAAATAACTGGTGCATCATATTGTTTATTCATTAATATATCAACACTGAAAATGTCCTTAAATTTTGTTAATTCCTTGATTTTTAGTATTTTTTTTCTTTTGGCGGGGTGACATACAATGATGGAATTTATATCCGTTAAGTAGGATTTAACCCCTTTTTGTCATTAAATGACCTACAGAGGTTGATATGCCATTGAAAAAAACTCAAAACGCAAGTCAAACCCAAGAAATGTCTCAACTTCAACAGAATTCCAGTCACTGACACCAAGCTTGACAATTGATCGTATAATCAAAATAATTACCTGTTTTAACACATTTCCTTCTTACTGCAAGGTTGCAAACATGAACAATACACAATATGTTTCACAATCAATCAAAATAATATATATATATATATATATATATATATATATATATTGTGTATGTGTGGGAAAATGATAAATAAATGAAAAATGAGTTATGAAGATGATTTACTGTTTGAAAATTTAGTCAATGTTTAAAACATTTCAATTATTAAATATATATGTATAAGCTTCATCAGGACATTCAAATATTGCTTGTGATATGAGCATATTTATTTACCTTTCTTCCTCACAAGTATATATATATATATAATATTATATATATATATATACACACACACATATTTACTCATATATATATATATATATATATATATATATATATAACTAGGTTTATTCTCCTAAATGGATTAGTGCCAAATGCAAAAATTGACTCCAAGATTTATTTTTCCCAGAATGCAACGTCAAATTGATTCAGACTGGAAACTGTTTATGGCTTATACCAATCAGATAATCCAACAGCCTTCATATGTTTTGTCAAAATGAGTATTCTTTAAGATTTACCCAGTACTCTGTTTTGTGGGCTGCTTCATCCAGGATTTGTTGAAAACAGCTTGCAGCATCCTTGTGTAGTTTTCATCTAGCTCTTGAATTATAAAAAAACTTAACCTCATGTTAAAGATAATTTTTGGTGAAATTAAAATGTAATGTGTTCTCACTTGTTTAAAAGAAAACAGATTATAGAATATAGAGAACTAGCAGGGCCTGTGGATATACCACAGTAGGATAATTTAATTATTATGTTTGATATGTTTACTTAAGAGCTATTGCTAAAATAGTTCAATATGTAAAGAGTATAATCTTGATTTAACTCTCTCTCTCTCTCTCTCTCTCTCTCTCTCTTCTTTTTTTTTTTCATTCCTTTTATTATGTTCAATTGAAACAGATTAGTATTATTGCTTCTGCTCACTCACCCCCTCTCTGTCTTTCCCCTGCTTTCTTCCTTTTTTATATTTTATCTGTGTAGCATGTCTTTTTTCTTTGCTTTCTTTCTAATAAAAATGTAATAGTACATTATTTAGCTGAGGTGATGACTCTCATAAGAAATAAGAATTTGGAGGATAAGCAACACAAGATAATCAGGATTTACATTTTTGCATTTCCTCTTGGGTGATTAGGATGGTCTCATTTTTAACCAGAGGGTGTTGCAAGATAATAACATTTGTATGAACACGAGTATTAATATATACATTGAACAAAAAACAAACAAGGAAAAAACTGAATCATGAAATTCCAGAAAACTACTTGTGTAAATGACCCCTAAGGAGGATTGGACAGTATAATAGCTAAAAAAAAAAGAACCAAGATCACAACATTAGTACTATTTGGATTATTCGGACTATTATCCTCATCTTCATTGTTATCTGTACAATGTTTCAGACGATGTTCCCACTGGCCTTCTTCAGGTATTTCTTGTTGGACTTCGGAACCTTCTTTTCAAACTCAGGAACCTTCTGAACTTGGGAACCTTCTTGTTGTATTCGGGAGCCATCATGAACTTTGAACCCAACCCTTTATTCAATCCATGGGTGTATCCTGTTCTCATTCCACTAACCATAGCTGGGGTACAGGTGTTCAGCTGTGTTAATTATTATTCCATGTTACTGTTGCCTCTGACCAGGATTGAACCTGCAGTCTAGAGATAATTGTCACTTAAAACTGTCTTAACCTAACCCCTTTACCCACTAGGCTATGTGTCTAATTGTATTGATAACAATGAAGATGAGGACAATAGTCCGAATAATCCAAATAACACTAATTATCAAGACTCATCTCAAAATTTCTGAGAAACATCAGGACATTAGTCGATTCACACAGAACTTTTGTTTCTATTAAAATGCAATTAATTCACTGATTCATATCAATATTTTTTTTTCAAATGATATAAGAAAGGAAAAGTAGTTGAAAAATAAACATGCCAATTTGTATCATTTGGACCAGGGATCACCAAACTTGTTGCACATTGGGACGGATAATTGAAGAAAAAATAATGAGTGCAGGCCATATTATTATTGTGTTTTCTAAACACTAAGCATAAGATAATCCTATATGAGTTGACATACCATTAAAATCCATCAATCGAACATTCAGCCAGACCAAAACACCTCCTCAATCTTTGACCAAAACTCCTCAGATTGTATGACAATTTGTAGGAATGTTACTTTTCAAACGCACCTATAACTTCTGATACTGCCCATAGGGTGTCAAAATTTAGGTACAGGACATAATGCCGAAACGAAACGAAAAAAAATGTAATATTGTAAAAAGGACCTTACATAAAAGGGGGGTATAATCGAAAAATAGATAATTTATGAAACTTACTCTTCCATCACTCCCGCTTTCATTGCTAATTTTTCCTAATTTAACTATTGAGTTACAATATGAAGTTAAGAATAAAATTGGCCAGAACGAAAGGTCTGAGAAAAAGAGGTCAACCAAAATTTATCTTTCCATGTTATATTCATGGATGAATGGCGTAAGATGCACAAAAACATTTATTTTCAAAACATTATCAAAGAGCGCAGCATTAGCAGAAATGTTGAGTGAGATTTGTGAAACTGAAGTTTGCCTTTCAAGATATCATCAATGTTTGGAATTGCTACATCCAATTAAGAGAATTGTTTTCAAATGTTTATCAGTCAATTTTGTTCGATGGGTTGATTCTGTAGTCTCCATTAGGATTTAATAAGCTTAACATGATATTTGGATTTAAATTGTATCAGAACATATTGCATTCCGTACGTTTTAACAAACAAATTCAAGTACCGTTGGTGGCCTGATAAAATGGTCATCAAACTACGGCCCATGGCCAGATCTGGCCCGTAGGCCATAGTTTGATGACCCCTGATTTGGACTATTGTTCTCATATTTATATTTATATACACATTTCAACCGATGTCTCTACCAGCCTTCTTCAGGCATTTGTTGTTGGACTCGGCAACTGTGAAGGCTCCCGATTAGGACAAAAATGTTCCCGAGTTCAACAAGAAGCACCATAAGAAGGCTGGAGGGCACATTGGCTAAAACATATATATAACAATAAAGATGAGGACAATAGTCCACATAATGCAAATGATACAAATTATCAAGCCTCATCTCAAAAATTCAGTGAAATAAATATGCCAATATCACCAGACAATATTTGAATGTCCTGTTGAAAATTAAATGTATAATGAATATATATTTAATAACCAAAATGTTTTGAATGTTTAAACTAAATTTTGAAATCTATTAATAATGGAGATTCACTTCCGGTTTTTGTCTGTAACAAAAATTACATCACTGCTTACGTCACATTACCCAAAATCGTCATAACATAGAATAAAATTTATTCTACGATTTTTGGCATGTTCAAATTTTGAGTGTATTTATTCAATAAATACACTCAAAATTTGAACATGCAACATTAGACAGTTCTCATTGTTTTTTAAAACAAGTTTTAATAAATACATGACTGGTATTATATATCTATATATAGTTTGTTTTATTTTAATACATATTTAAAGTTTAAATTTCAAATTGTTTTATTTTTTCAATCCTTTAATGAATTTGATGATTTTACTTACTTAGGGTACAAACTCGCTGACATAGAATTTTTTACTCCCACCCCTCGGCCAATATGTTTAAAAAATCTATTTTTACATCGCCCGGAGGGTGTTTTTTAATTTTGTACTAGTATATTTAATAACCAAAATGTTTTGAATGTTTAAACTAAATTTTGAAATATTAATAAATCATATTCATAATTCTTATGTTTCACTTACTGTTGGATTCATTTCAATTTCTTCCTAAATGTTTTTATAAATTTCAATTATGCCACAAATATTTAAACCTTTTTTCCCCATTTTACCAGGGCCGGTAAACCACCCTCAGGGCTTCATTTGGATGTGCTAAAAGAAGGAAAAATGATTCAGGTATTATTTTAAATTGATTATTTAAATTTCTTTTTTAATATACAGGAGTTTAACTAAGGAGTACTGCTATGAGATGAGATAATTAATTTCTTATGTAACCATATTGAATTGTATTCTTTTTCAGAACAGGCAAACATTGCTTCCTGCCCTGTTTGCTGGAGCTGTAGAATATGCTGACTACACCTCTACAGAGGGGTAAGACTTCCTCCCTAATGGTGCTACTTGTTGGTTGTGGGGCACAACCTGTAATACCTGAGGATAGAATTATGGTGGCTGAGCGTTCTGTGACCTTGAGGTAATCTGAACATTAGTTACATAAATGAGAGTAACCTCCCCTTGTTTGTTTCACTTTGAGGAAGCCTTATGTTTTGGTCGGCTATTTTCATTTCACCGTAAATCTACATTGACAATACAAATTTGTTTGAATCAATACAACTGTATGTTTTAACACAAAAATATCATGAAATGTGTTCTTGATAAAAATTAAATTCATTTCAAATAATGCACAAGCACAATTAAAAACACATTTTATGATATTTTCGTGTTAAAACATGCAGTTGTATTGATTTGAACAAATTTGTACTTTCAGTGTAGATTTACGGTGAAATGAAAATGGCCGACCAAAATATAAGGTTTCCTCAAAGTGAAATAAACAAGGGGAGGTTACTCTCATTTATGTAATTAATGTTCAGATTACTGACCTTGGTACTAAGTGGTCCAGTGACATGCAACACTCTACTTTGGCCCTTACTTGGAATATATGGGCAGTCAGAGAGGCCCATCCAATCAATTGGCTGGTAATGTCAAGCCCTAGAAACTATATGATTTGATTGTATTTTTCAAATTGCTCTGATGGCAAACACACCAATTTTTATCATATAGGTGCTAGAAGGTGGTGGCTGAGGGTCAACCACATACAATACACATGAAGTTAATGAAAATTATTTCTACCAATTTATTGATACACATGAAGTTAATGAAAATTATTTCTTTAACAAATCATATATATAAAAAAAAAACAAGATTTAGCATTAAATAACCCACAAGGTTGATATGCCATTAAATACCAATCAACCTAACATTGCTTCATTTCATGCTTCAGTATCATTAAAGTTATAGTCGACGGGGCAGCCTAAAGTCGGTATCAGTCAGTCAGCGAGGGAGTCTATCCCTTTTTCAATAGCACTAGACCAAGGAGATTGTTTTAGCATCTGAAGTGTAGCACCACACCTACCATCAGCTCCTTCACCGCACAGATCCCTGTGCTACTCATACACTGAGTTAGCGAGGGCTGGTATCGAACTAGGAACCTTGTGGTTTCTAGCCGAACACTCTACCGACTGAGCTATCCAATAATTTGACCAAATTTTCATTTTTCAAGTGTAAATAATTTTTCTGGGTGAAGATTTTCTCTTCAAGCTTAAATAATACTAGGGTGAGTCAAAAATTTTGCAATATTTTAGTAAGTGCTAGTTTACATATCATCCACCATATTTCTAACTACATAAATCTTTTTTCTCCTTAACTAATTACTTAATGGTCCTGAAGAAGATTTCTTTATAAACTGAAATGTTCAAACATCAACACTACGACTAATAAATTTCCATCCATTGTAACATCCCTTGTTTGGTCTACATTTCTCCACATACTGTCGGATTAATTTCCTCATTTTACTCCCATATATCACATGACTGAAACAGTTCAGGCCATGGAAAATATTCTCTGTACTTGGTGCACTGACACATTGTGCATTGCTTCACTCTGATATAAAAGCCGCACAGATGAATGGACAACGTAGTCTAATTCAGGAACTGGGCCATGAGCTGTGGAAGCAACTATATACATTTGTTATGCGAAAGATGAAGACACAGTTGTTTACAGTGCAGTAACCAGATGGTTGAAAAAATTTTGTTTGGACTTCAAGAACCTTGACAAGGTAGGCCTAGTGCTCCAAGCCATAGAGGCAAATTTGGAGAGTATCAGGCGAGCGTGGTATCTCACAGTCTAATATGGTTCATCAGAGTTGCCAAATTTTCCCTTATGTTACCAAAACTTTTGACTTACTGAGTAATTTTTCTGGATAAGATTTTCTCTTAGCTTTAAAATTTAGCTTCTAACTTTAAAATTAATAAATACATTTCAGTAAATTGGCCATTCTCTCTTAATAAATGACAAGTCATCATCATCATCATGTCACACTAACATCTCTCTCTTACCACCCACCCTATCAGTCATCACTCCTGGCAAGTCCTCCTCACAACATTCAGTATCCGCACAGAGCTGATCAATGTAAGTCTTTGCTGGTCAGCCCACTTTGGTGTGTCCCTATTTAGGTGTCCACAGGAGAAAATCACTTATGAGTTTGTCTTTACTTTTCCAATGTGTCTTGTTTGTTTTACTTGCATGGTTTGTGTGATAGGTGGTAAGTGACCAGACAGCCAACAAGAAAATACCATAGGTTGGAAGAATTCTCAGTTTATCTTATCAGAGCAATTAAATTTCCATAAGATAAGTGAAGTCGTCCGGGTGGCCTAAAGCCAGTATCAGCCAGATAGCAAGGGAGTCTATCCCCTTTTCACTAGCACTAGACCAAGGAGATAATTTTTTTAGCGTATGAGGTGGAGTGCAACACCTACCATCAGCTCCTCACTTTACTGCACAGATTCCTGTGTTACTCATACGCTGAGTTGGTTAGAGCCAGTATCGAACCAGGAACCTTGTGGGTCCAAGGCAGACACCCATAAGATAAGTTAATTTAATGTATGTATGTATGTAAATGGATGTATGTGTTATTAAATTCATTATAAAAAGTTTTTCATAAAGATATATAAAACTCATTGTGTATTTATCTCTCATTATATAGACAAGTAAAAGTAAAGTCTGTGGGGTGACCTATTGTCAGTATCAGCCAAACAGCTAGGGAGTCTATCCCATTTTCACTAGTGCTAGACCATGGATATTGTTTTTGCTGATGTGGAGTACCACATCTACTGTCAGCACCCCACTTTACTGCTCAGATCAGATTACTCAGATCAATATAAGGTTTTGCTGGAATGTCACTTATGAGTTCATCCCACAATGTCCAGCATGTCTTGTTTATCTTATTTGGATGGTTTGTGTGATAGGAGGTAAGTGGTTATACAACTGCTTTTTGTGGGGTGTTGCTTCCAATATTAATTCAAGACAGCATGCAACATCCTTGTGTAGCTCCCATCTAGTTTTTTCTCCAAACATTTTGTTAAATGGTGCAGCCATACAGTAGCACTAACACAGCTACAGCTTGGAAGATTTGTTTTATCTTATGAAAGAGATCAAATTTCCATATGATTGATAATCTGTCTATAGCAGTTAATATCTTTCAATGCATATATTGACATGTCTTTCTGTAGATGAGATATTGCTAACTAGATATGTGAACTGGTCTTCTAATTTCAGAGGCTTACCATCCGGTGTGAAGATGCCTCGATCTTGTTTTAAATTTTGGCATTAAATCTCTGCATATATAAAGGGCAATTGTGTGTATGTATGTATGTCTGGAGGAAACTACGAAAATAAAACAATTAACGACAAAGTAAATATATGTAAACATTCACTATCACCAGATCTTCATTTTTGTGTTGAAAATCATGAAGATTTGATCTATATTTTCAAAGGCATTAGAAATTAAATTTGCAATAAAAGAACATTAAAATTCTACTTAAAAATTTCCAGCATTTGTAAATCTCAAAAGTAAACAAATCAATGCACCATTTTTTTTTCTCTCTTCCCTTCTACCCAGGTGATGCTGGGTAGCCACTTCTTATAACCTATAAATGGTTGATATGTCATTAAACAAATAAACTAAACCAAATATAAAACTTTGACTTTTCCAATATTTCACGGTTGTATTTTTGTCTTTTCAGAAACTTATGATAGATGAAAAAAAATGTTACTTCTTTGGTAGAAACAAACAACTTTGTGACTTTTGTATTGATCATGCTTCCTGTTCACGAGTTCATGCTGCCCTCGTATGGCATAAACACCTTGCTCGACCTTTCATCATGGATCTTGGCAGTAGTAAGTACTTTTTTAAACTCTTCTCTTTTGAAAGGGTCCAAAAATTCAATGTAATATCAATCCTTTGAAAGTCTCTCCCAACAAACGAAATGCAATTCCTTTCCCAACTGAACACGCCACTCTCACATCAAATAGCAGTCGTCAGATTTCACTTGCCGTCCAAACACTTTCTTCCTCACTTTCCTGTCAGCGACAGTCCGTCTTTATTTCTGCTCGTTCGAATGCGCTTATGCAAATTCGGATATACTTTATTTGGGTCTCTACTAACAATACCTCAACTACGAGGAGGTAGCAAGTTCGAGTATCCCTAGCTGCTCGCCACAGGCCAAACATATCCTGACGCGCTTTGTTTGTGGGGGCTGGGAATCCGCTTGTTCATAGCGCTGCCTTTCAGTCTCGTCACATCTTCTTACAATTGCTCATTATTATTATTACTTGCTGTCCATCATATCCAATGATGACACCACACGAATCCTTTTCCTTCCATTTATTCAGTCTCTGATTGCATCTTGCCAACTGCATATGGGGATGTTAAAGTTCTTCAGGTTTCTTTTAATCTTGTCTTTGTACCCGAGCTTTGGTCTACCGATTTCATATGATCCCTCTCTCAGTTGAGAGTACAGAATCTGTTTTGGCATTCTGTCATTTCCAAGTCTGTTTAAGTGGCCAGCCCATCTCAGGTTGCGTTGGACAAGTATGTCGTGCATGCCAAGGAATCCAGTTCTCCTCTGGTTGGTCCTGTTTGAAACATGCTGCCACCTTTTGACATTTAATATACTGTGCATGTAGTAGGCATGTAGTCTGTGGGCATCCACTTTGTATACTATCCAGGCTTCTGCACTGTATAGGAGGGTTGAGAGGACTATGACATTGCTCATAATTTAATAGACAATGGTCATATACGAGGGGAATTCAACAACAGGAATATTTTTTTCAAAATGAAAAATATTTTTTTTTTAATTTTTTTAAATTTTTTTAAATTTTTTTTTTTTTTCAGAATTTTTTTTGCCTGAGTGTAAAATCTGCATTGTTTGAAATTGGTTTATAGCAAAAAATATTTTGATCTCACAAAAATATTTGATTTGAGGCTATTCAAAGTAGTGGCAAATCAAACAGTCTTTGTTACATAATTTGTGGGTTGCCTACGAATTATGACTGTAGGGTACTAAAATTTAAATAAAGGTATGGTAAATGGAAAGTTACCATTAACAGTTGTAGTAATGATTGACAAACAGGTCACCTGTCACTGACCTGGCTGCTGATTTCATATTGGCCAAGGGAAGAGTGTGTGATGGGAACTGAGTTTGTTAGCTTTTGGCAGTTAGTCGAAGGGAGCAGACGTAATGGTCATTCCCAGGTAAGCCATCTTCTCACTGCATGGTTAAACCCTTTTGGGCTTCGGTTTTAATAAAGATGTCTGAAAAATAAACTAAGTCTTGCTTCATTATTAAAAACAAAGAAGATGAGCACAGACAATCCTTTTCATCCTTTGTTTGACAAGGTGGCACTATGCCGCTCGGTTTTATATATATATATATATTTACCAACCATTCCGCACGAGCAGGATGTGACACAAGGTCAATTTATTAAGCAGAGTTTAAGAGGTTTGAATTCAGAGTTTTTCTTCTCCTAGACTGGTTATCTAGCCACGATTAAAGAGCCCAGTCTGCCCTACTATTTACCCATAATTGAAGGGAGAGTAGTTTAATGCACACCTTGGGAAAGGTGTGCATCCCAATACTCTCTAATATTTTCAACATCTCAGAATTCTAGAGGGATGATTATAGAAACCTTTTACAAAATGGCATATTTGTTTATATTTGAATCTCAGCTTTTCTTGTCTTGAACTTTTACAGAATAGATTTTTTTAATGGTGTAAATGGAGAAATTTGTAAAGACTTGTTATATTTCTGTACATAAAGAAAAATCATTAATCTGAACATTAGCTACATAAATGAGAGTAACCTCCCCTTGTTTATTTCACTTTGAGGAAGTTGTCTGTTTTGGTCGGCCATTTTCATTTCACCATAAATCTACACTGAAAATACGAATTTTTTCAATCAATACAACTGCATGTTTTAACACAAAAATATCATAAAAGGTGTTCTTAATTGTGCTTGTGCATTATTTGAAATGAACTTAATTGTTATTAAGAACACCTTTTATGATATTTTCATGTTAAAACATACAGTTGTATTGATTACGGTGAAATGAAAATGGCTGGCCAAAACAAGCACAGCTTCCTCAAAGTGAAAGAAACAAGGGGAGGTTACTCTCATTTATGTAGCTGATGTTCAGATTACCGAAAAATCTTGCTATTAACTCTTAAGTTCAGTGTCTCATTCCTATAAAGATTTATCCAAAAATGGTCTTTTCATTTAAAGTTACCTGTTATTTCCCTTAAAATAAAGACTTCTAAATATGTTTGATATTACATTTAAACAAAGGCTATGGTTTGGGATGGATTAGGAAAATGAATATGACTTATGTCTAGGTGGTATAGGAAATGTATGTACCATACTCTGAACGTCTCGCAGCCCTGGGAATGGATTCGCTGAAACTTTGACGTCTGGCAACTGACCTGGTAAACGCTCATAAGGTCATTAATCATCTTAACAACAGCAACCTTGTGCACCTATTTGATCTCCATCTTTCCAACACATGTGGGCATGCCTACAAAGTTAGAAAACAGCACTGCTCACGTGACTTTCGGAAACATTTTTTCGCGCTCAGAATTGCGGAGACATGGAATAAACCGCCCGCGTTTGTTGTAGGCTGCCGAAGCACTGAGTCTTTCAATGCCTCCATGCTTCCTGTAGTCCGCGGACACTATACCTGATGCCACTCTCCACATACATATGCACACACGCACATGCATATTACTACTGTAAACTGTTCATGTCCCTGACACTACATTATTCTGTGTACTTGACATGAGACTTTGATGAGTTGTGGTGCACCTGAGCACTGTACACAATAAATTTCATTATTATTATTATTATATTAAGAGTTAAATATCACCATTTTGTTCACGTCCCTTATTTTTTCATTTTTAGCTCATGGCACATTTATTGGTCATATCCGACTTGAATCAAAGAAACCTCAGCAAGTTCCTATTGATAGTGAAATACATTTTGGTGCTTCAACACGAATATACATGATCAGAGAACGTCCACAGCCTGTCAGTAATCTTGGTGGTTCGGAAGAAATGGAGAAGAGAAATGATGATATTGAAGGTGGACTCTTAGGACTTCCTGAATCAGAAACAGAATTAGATGTAAGTGAACTGATTTCTTTTATTTTTACCCATTACACCAATACAACATTTTATATCTTATAATGGAGATTCAGTGTCTGTCTGTAACCGAAACTACGTCACTGCTTACATCACAATGCCCTCAGGAATTGCGTAAGTTTATCAATGCGTATTTAATTCATAGTCAAAATCATTAATTAATACATAGAATAAATCTTATTGATTAAAAATATCTCTATGAAAATCTGAGTAAGATTTGCCTCAAAACGGCCAGTGTTATTAGTGCATTTAAAATCCTGCAGTGTCTTATATATCTTATAAATAAAAATATATCTTATAAATAAAAGTTTACATAATATTTGGTTTGGTTAATTTACATTCTGGTTTTAACAAAATCGGGTTTAATAAATAATTACTTGGTGTTATCCATCTCTAATATTATTGGGTTTTTTTTCTCCAACATATTAAAATCAATCCTATGAATGATTTTATATAGAAACCAATTAAAATATAATTAGAATAGGTGTGTTCTTATTTAAGTTTGTTAGTCTTCCTAATTTAATATATTCCATCCCGTTAAAACTTAAATAATTATATCTGGAGGGCACATATTCTTGTTAGTCAATAGAACAGAAGTTATAGTAAGAGGTATGACTTACAAATTTGATTTTTATACCTACTGTATTGGACAAGAAAAAAACAAAATAACCCTTTTTATTATTGCGACAAATGTTAATAAAACATCAATGGTTTAGACGGATATAGGAAGGGATTAGTTTCCTTAATTATTGTTGTCAAAGATTTCTTCCAATTTTTGTATCTTTAGATGCAGTTTTGTCTTTTGCAGCTATAATCTTCTTTTTGATGAATGATGGTGATTCAATTTATTTGTAATATAACAAATTGACAGTCCACAAACATTGTATACCACAATTTCACCATTTTCAAACTCAGACAACTGATTACTATCCATTAGCTAAGAACTAATCACAAATTAGAATATCAAATTAAATGTTATTAAGACAATGATAATTGATGTAGTTAGGACAATTTATGACCACTTTGGTAATCTGAACATTAGCTACATAAATGAGAGTAACCTCCCCTTGTTTATTTCACTTTGAGGAAGCCATATGCTTTCACTGTAACTCTACAATGAAAATACGAATTTGTTCGAATCAATACAACTATGTTTTAATGCAAAAATATCACAAAATGTGTTCTTATTAACAATTAAGTTCATTTCAAATAATGCGCAAGCACAATTAAGAACACATTTTATGATATTTTCGTGTTAAAACATGCAGATGTATTGATTCAAACAAATTCGTATTTTCAGTGTAGATTTACGGTGAAATGAAAATGTCCAACCAAAACATATGGATTCCGCAAAGTGAAATAAACAAGGGGAGGTTACTCTTATTTATGTAGCTAATGTTCAGATTACCTTCTGTTAGTAATCTTTAAACCAAAGTGATGACAGTAAGAAAACAAAATGGCAGATATTGTTCTATTCTTATAGTAAAATTAAATTTTGAATAGGATCTTTGTATTTGTTCATTGTTTTTAAGCATTTCTCAAAAGAAAATAAAGTTTCTCCGTATTTATTTTTTATCTCAATAGTTTTAATTTCCTATCAGATTGAATTTAGAATGTACATTTTGAACTTTCGTTTATTTCTTTACTTTTAATTTAACTTATATATATATATATATATATATATATATATATATATTAAATGTACGTTTAATTTTTATATTTCAATTGATATTATTTTTTTCAATTCACATTATTTTTTTTTGTATCCAATTTTAAATTCCTTTCATGATTGAAAAAATATTTTTATCATTTTTTTTCTTTTTCTTTTGACTCTCCTCTTTTAATTTAATTTTAAAAACCAGCTTTAACTTTCCCGCCTTTTTTTCGTCTTTTGTCTTACTCGACTTTTTCTTGGTTAATTTCCACCCGCATTTAATTTTCTTTGTTTGGACATTTCTCTTTATTGTTTTTTCAGTCGCTTTTTATTAAAAAAAAGAATCTGCGTTTTATGAACCAAATATCTTTTTTATTTACATTCCAAACTGGGAGAGTTCATTCTGCTGGACTCTATATTTCTAATGGTTGATTCTTCTAATTTGATCAAATTTTAAAGTAATTCACATTCTAAAAGCGTCTATAATGAACAAACACTATAGACGCTTTTAATAAATTACATACAGTAATTATCTGTAAGTAAAAGTAAAGTCGACGGGACGGCCTAAAGTCGGTATCAGCCAGTCAGCGAGGGAGTCTATCCCCTTTTCAATAGTGCTAGACCAAGGAGATTGTTTTTAGCATCTGAGGTGGAGCGCCACACCTACCATCAGCTCCTTACTTTACTGCGCAGATCCCTGTGCTACTCATGCGCTGAGTTGGCGGGGACCGGTATCAAACTAGGAACCTTGTGGTTTCTAGCCGAACGCTCTACCGATTCAGCTAACCCGGCCCCTAAAGCTTGATAAACATCACTTAAATATTAAACTGATTTATGAGGTAAATTTTAATTAGTGGAATTGAAGTTTATTATTTTCTTCCTTTTCAGAATTTGACTGAATTTAATATTTCATCCTTTATTATTCTTCCTTTTCAGAATTTGACTGAATTTAATACAGCTCACAACCGTAGAATAGCTTCCCTTGTAGATATTCCTGACCACAGTGTACCAAGTCCTTTGAAAAGAAAACGGAAAAGTACGCATGTTATATTCAGAGATGAAGATGAGATTATTAATCCAGGTAAGTCGATATTGTTTTTCAAATCCAATCATTCAGTTATATGTCAACATGCACAAGATTTTCACATCAGGTTATTATGTTTAGAAAATGACGGGTTTTATATTGGTTAACAATGTTTTATGAATTTGCTATTATTCTAATTGAATATTTACAGTCTGTATTAGAGATAAATGTGATTTGTACGAGATTGAAAATATTAATGTCAACTGAGGTCTTCAATTTTTCTGAAATTTTGTCAAATTGTGGATTATATTAAAGTTAGACAATCCTCAAAATTTGAGCTTCCAATTCCAAAAATTGTCAGAGTTATGTCGATTTTTTAACTCTCCAAACTTGTGGGGAGTCGCGAAAAGTGGCGACTTTTTGTAATCTATTTTTGTCTGTAAAATGAGTTCTAGAGCTTCCCTACTCCTAAAAATTGGTTTATAAAAGCATTTTTGCCCAAGGAATCCAAAAATGCTCTCAAAAAAGTTTAAAAGTTAACCAATTTTAAGTTATTAATGATTTCCGATTTGCAAAATTTTAACTGATGTTGTAGCTTTGGTTCTAAGCAGAAATCAAACTATCTTTTTGGTACAAATAATATTCAGTATTTGTGAAATAATAGAAAATAATTTTTGTAGGGGTGGGTTGTAATTTTACTTTTCTCTGGATAATTTGACAAGAAATTCCCCATAAAGAAATATTTGAATCGTTGACTTTGTCTATTTTTCTCTAAAGTTTTCTATAGAATCTTAACTGTTCTGATAGATATCCCCAGTCACACCTTTGCATTTTAGCCACAAATAAAATGATCCCATTTGTTTATACATATAGAAAAGGCATGGACTAATATAGGCAAATTATTGATCATATAGAAGTCTGATCTATCTGATAAAGGGAAGATAAAAGTGAAAATTCTTCCAAGCTGTCACTGTGTCAGTGCTACTGTATGACTGCACCACTTGGACTTGAACAAGTCTTAGAAGCAACACTCCACAAGAAAGCAGCTGTACGGACACTTACCCCCATCACATAAACCATCTATATAAAACAAACAAGACATGCTGGATACTGCTGGAGAAGCAAGAGCAAACTAGTCACTTTCACTATTACATTCACTTTCAAACTAATACTCTTGGAAAAGGTATGAACTCCCTCATCTCCTGGTTAAATTGTACCATTACTCTTATTCTATAAAGATGACTTTGGCATTAAATAACCCACAAAGGTTGATATGCCATTAAAATAAAGAAACCGAACCTAACCTACTTGATAGAAGTAAACAATTTTTTTTTCAAACCATCAAATTTATACAATAATCTTGGTTTATTTTTAAAATTTATTATTAGATCTTTTTAAAAGATTACTATATTATTTATGCTTATTTTTATTGATATTAGCTACATTTTTAAATACTGTTACTAATTTTGATATATATATATATATATCAAAATTAGTAACAGTATTTAAAAATGTAGCTAATATCAATAAAAATATATATATATATATATATTATAGATATAGTGGAGTTAATCTTCAACTTAATTTCTAAAGAAGTGAACTCAATTTCTCAACTTAAGCTCTGTGTATCTGTTTGTTAAGGGGCAGTAATAAAATGGCTTTAACTATTTTCTTTTTAGTAAATATTCATGAAAATAATTGAAAAAGTAATTGAAGTTTAAAAAGATTTTAATAAATCTTAAATATTTTTTTAGTAATATGAACTCTATTTAACTATTTTATTGTTAAAGGGACATTATTCATATTTATTTTATGTGTAATTATTCCCCTTCATCTATGTTTCTCTATAAGAAATATTTATTTCCCTATGTTGTATTCACTTTAATCCTTTCACTCCCACTGGAACATTATTGTTCAATTTCATTTTAACCCTTCAAATGTCATACTTAAATCATAATTTTGCATATACAAACTTTAAAAAGAAATTAAAAAAATCTTGGTAATGAAAGGATTAATATAACTTGTTTTGCCTAAAATATATTTATGATATATTAATATTTTGAAGGCCAGTACAATGCGTATGAAAAATAAAAACAAAAAGATGTTATTTTTGTCTTTTTAAATGAGTATTTAGTTTGAGAATGACCTGAAAGAGGGCTAATATGCCATAAAACAAAACAACCAAATCAAACCTAGGATGTTTTCTATAATAAATCAACTAACAGGCTTCACAAGTGTATATCTATATTCACCCTCAGTTTTAGCTCAGTCAGACAAAAATAACAAACAAAATAACAAAATAAAAATAACAGACAAAAATAACATCTTTTTGTTTTTGTTTTTATTTTTTGTTTTTGTTTTTATTTTTCATACGCATTATACTGGCCTTAACAATATTAATATATCATAACATACTTAACAATGCTTCAAGCAAATTACCAATTGCTAAAATATATTTACTTTGCATCTAATTTTAGTATGCATTCTTTTAATAATTTTTTTTTTTCAATTTAATTTTCTTTTTACTATGAAAGATGTCTTATTGCATTTAAACTGTTTTTCCAAAATATTTTCTTGATTATAAACGAATTAAATAAAATAATTAGATAAGCTTGTACAGATTCATTTTAAATGGGAAGTTTGTGAGCAAATTTTGTTGTGTAGTTCCTAACTATCAAATATATGCACCCTCTAGTGCAAGTATTTAAGTTTTAATGTAATAAAATATTATACTGAATTAGAAAGGCTTATGAAACTAAATAAGAATGCAAATAAAGGATTTAAAACAGGGTGAGTTATAATCGAAAAATAGGACAACTGAAACTTATTCTTCCATCACTCCAGTCTTTCATTGTTAAATTTTCCTAATTTAACTATTTAGTTAAAATAGGAAGTAAAGAATAAAATGACAGTTATTTCTTGTTGTTAATGGATTTCTTTTAAGATCAATCCCCAAGATTTTAGCTCATATTCAAGATAAAACCAAACAATTAGAAATCAATGATACTAAGTACATATTTATTAAAATCAAATATTTAATATCAATATGCAAATTAGCCTTCCCGTTCACAATGTATACCGCTATTTTGTTGTATATATAAATACAATTGCATGTTATTTGATGTAGATATGGTCAACAGTATTAATAATGTAAAATAATTTTATTAACAATTGAGGTTTAAATAAAAAAAATAAAATCAAGGAAAATGTGACGTAAATAACTAAGGAAATTGTGACTTGAGAAGTAATATAGTTTTGGTTATAGACAGAAAAACACACAATCTCCATTATAAAATAGAACAAAAATTTTAATTTCTTTGTTTAAATATTTATTTTCTTTATTTTGGTGCTGTATTTTCTCTATTTTTATAGAATTTTTAATAAGTGATTCCTGATACTTTCTTGGATGATTTCATTGCATTCAAGTCATGCTGAAAGCACCAGTTCACACTAGATCACCAAAGTTAAGCAGTGATGATCCTGTTCAGTACTTAATTAGATAACAACTTAAGCAACAGCCGGTACTGTAAGCAAACTGAGTACTTTGTTAATCAAAATGACTTGATTCAGCATTGAATTTTTTACAGATAGATAGATAGAATTACAACCAAATTCATGAATATTAGTATATTACATCCATAAAAATCAGTATTACATTCATGAAAAATTTGTATATTACAATCACGAAAAGGTAGTGTAATTACATTCATGAAAATTAGTATATTACATTTGTTAGGTGGAGCTCCCTAAGTAGTTTAACTAACGAGAAGAGAGCTCCTTAAAGTTAAAAAATAAAATTTAAAAAATAAAAAAAAAACATTTCTAATAATAATCAAATTTACTTAAATATCAATTTAATATGTGTAATATTTCAAACCCAAGTGGTTGACATGCCGTAAAACCCAACCAACTAAACCAAACCAAACCTCTACATAATGTTATTTGAAATTATTAAGTGTTTTTTTTTTTTAGTTTCTTTTTAAATGAGTATTTAGTTTGAGAATGACCTGAAAGAGGGTTAATATACCATAAAACAATACAACCAAATCAAACCTAGGATGGTTTCTATAATAAATCAACTAACAGGCTTCACAAGTGTATATCTATATTCACCCTTAGTTTTAGCTCAGTCAGTACAGTGTCGGACTAGGAAACACAAGGTTCCTGTTTCTATACAGGCCCTCGCCAACTCAGCGTATGAGTAGCCCAGGGATCTGTGTGGTAAAGTAAGGAGCTGATGGTAGGTGTGGTGCTCCACCTCAGATACAAAAACAATCTCATTGGTCTAGCGCTAGTGAAAAGCAGACAGATTCTCTCGCTTTCTGGCTGATACTGACTTTAGGCCACCACAACCACTTATTTACAGTGGATTAAAATGACCTACAACAAAAATATTCCTGCTATAAGAGGTTCAGAGTGTTAACTCTGGTTCTTATAAAGCATTGGGTTACTTAAAGGATAAGTACCCAATGCGGAATACTTCAGTTAGGAAAACAACAAACACATTAGTTACATTTATATAACTTTTATTATAACATATAAGGGAACGAAATTCCCCAGGCTATATAATATCACAAGTGTCTAAACATACACAGTAGTGTTAATAGACAAAGGTGGAAACCACTTACTGTAAGTAGAGGCTGTATGCACCATAGGTGTCTGCTGGAGAGAGATGACAAGCACGTCCAGGCTTGTTCAGTGGCATCGGAAGAAGAGGGTTCTCTTCTTGGGTTCCTGTGTCACGTGACCAAAATAGGGTCTCCTGACACAGGAGATTAATCAAAACCCTCAGACAAGGGAGACTGCCCTTACACTGCTATTTGTAACTTGTGTTATTTCAATTAATTTGACCTACCCATTTTTTGTTAATTTATTTACTAAATTTTAAATTTTTGCAAAAGTACATGGACACATTTATTTTTAATTCATAGGTGGCATATTTTGATAAAAATCATACCAGTTAATATATTTTGGTGATGAAGTATAATAAACAGGAATTCTTCCAAACTGTAGCTGTGTCAGTATTATTGTATGGTTGCACCACTTGGACTTTAACAAAACACCCAGAGAAAAGCTAGATATGAACTACACAAGGATGCTGCATGCTGTTTTGAACAAATCCTGGAAGCAGCACCCAAAAAAAACAGCAGTTGTATGGCCACTTAACTCCCATCTTACAAACCATTCTAGTAAGACAAGCAAGACATGCTGGTCACTGCTGGAGAATATAAGGATAAATCGATAAGTGTGTATTTGTCGCATACCCCACTTGTATGGACTGAGCACAAGGCCTCGTTTTAACGTGGGCCCACCCACAAGCCGAAGCTGATGGGTGGGAAAGAACAAAAATTGCGTTGATCTGCTCAAGGGGGGCGCCTCAGGCGCTGGGCAATAAACCCAGTGCTGCCCAATAAGGGCAGGTAATGCCTGGAGGGATGGCCCCCTGGGATCGACACTAATAATTGTACTTTAACCCGGGCCAGTAGCCGAAACACACTGGACCCCCCGGGTGGGGCAGGGAAAAGAGTGCTGGAGAATATAAGGATAAATTGATAAGTGATGTTCTCATGGATTACTATGCATGGACACACCAGTGTTGGTCAACCAACAAAAACTTATCTCTGGGCAGATGCTTGATGCAGTCTATGACTTGTCAGGAGCAATGATTGCTAGGGATGAATGGCAAGAGAGTGTCAAGGGAATCTGTGCTGACATACCACTTTGATGATGATGATGACATGAAGTATCTGATTTATGATAATTTATAATTTGGTAATATCTAGACTGTTATTAACTTAGTTCAAGCACAAGGCCACAAACATGAGGCACTCAGTGAGGATCAGACTCACTACTCAGCAAAAAATGAAACTGTTCCCTGTTAAAAGTTACATAAAAAAAAATGGTGAATTAGAAAATTGTGGAAATTTTTTAGCAAATCATAAATGTTTACAAGTGTGATAATTTTATCACTTGTTTTTAAACTTTTTTTTTTTACATGCAAAGATATTATTAAATATTAACTAATTGTTTGATTTTAATACTTTTTTTCTTGGCAAATTCATGCTGAATTATTATAAAGAGTATTTTTTAAATTTTTTTTGTAGAACTTTTGTTAATTTCCAATTTTAGTATGAATTACTCAATTCATTTTCCTGTCCATTTATAAAAAGTTACAGTATTGGACACAAAAGAAATTATTAACTCAATTGATGTAGTTTATGACAAGTTTGGACAGTTTATTACCACTTGATATGTGGTTGGATATCCATTAGCAAAGGACTAATCACAAGTTAGGATCATCTATGACCACTTGATATGTGGTAGGATATCCATTAGCAAAGGACTAATCCCAAATAAGGACAACTTATCACTACTTGATATTTCGTGGGGTATTTTTTTTATCCATTAGCAAAGGACTAATCACAAATTAGGACAATTTATTACCACTTAATATTTGGTAAGGTGTCCATTAGCAAAGGACTAATCTTACAAATTAGGACAATTTATTACCACTTAATATTTGGTAAGGTGTCCATTAGCAAAGGACTAATCTTACAAATTAGGACAATTTATTACCACTTAATATTTGGTAAGGTGTCCATTAGCAAAGGACTAATCTTACAAATTAGGACAATTTATTACCACTTAATATTTGGTAAGGTGTCCATTAGCAAAGGACTAATCTTACAAATTAGGACAATTTATTACCACTTAATATTTGGTAAGGTGTCCATTAGCAAAGGACTAATCACAAATTAGGACAATTTATTACCACTTAATATTTGGTAAGGTGTCCATTAGCAAAGGACTAATCACAAATTAGGTCAATTTATTACCACTTAATATTTGGTAAGGTGTCCATTAACAAAGAACTAATTTCAAATTAGGACAATTTATTACCACTTAATATTTGGTAAGGTGTCCATTAACAAAGAACTAATTTCAAATTAAGATATCAAATCAAGGAAAGGAACATTTTGATAAATTTCTAAATTTTTTAGAATTTTCTTTTTGCTACCACTAAGGGAACTTTGACAACAATAATCAAGGAAAATAATAACTTCCTTCATCACCATTGCTCCCTTGTCCACTCTGACCCGGAGTGGTAGTATCTGTTAGGGTCCCATCTATGGGTTAAATAGAAAAAAGTGTTGTTTTTTTTAAATTGAGTATCCATTAAGAATGAATTTATTTTAAAACTTTGTCAGCATGAAATGATCCACTGAGGTTGATATGCCGTAAAACAAACCAATCTCAAAAATCATCCAAGATAAGCAAAACATGCTGGGCACTAAGGAAAAACTCATGTGACATTCTCCTATGAACTTCTAAACATAGACACACCAATGTTGACCAACCAGCATAAAATTACATCTCATCAGCTCTGTGCAGACACTGAGTACCATTTAGAGGACTTATTAAGAGCGATAGCCAATAGGGATGGATGGTGAGAGTCAAAAGAATCCATACTGTTGATATGTTGATACTGATGCCACTCTCCACATACATATGCACACACACGCACATTACTACTGTAAACTGTTCATGTTCCTGACACTAATACATTATTCTGTGTACTTGACATGAGACTTTGATGAGTTGTGGTGCACCTGAGCACTGTACACAATAAATTTCATTATTATTATAGTATTATTATATGTCTTGATGATGATGATGAAAGCAACTGATTACTACATTTCTTTTATTCACACTGGTTATCCTTTTATTCAAAATTATATTTTAAAATATTTTCTGCTCATTTGAATTATATAAAGTAAAACTTCCTACAAAATTATATTTGTAAAATCAGTAAGAAAATTTACAGAATTTCTTTCTAAAGTTTTCTTAAAATATTCAGATTGATCTATATCAATTTTTTTTTTCTCGGTTATTTAAAATTAATTAAAAAATTGAATAATTAGATAGGAAATCAATTTTAGATTATTTTAAAAGTACTGTGAGGTATAATTAAAAAGATAATTTATTGAATATTCAAATTGCTTCTTCAATCTCCCCTTTTCCCATTCCCCACATTTGTTTTTTAAATAGCAAATGAAATATTAAGGCTGGTATATTATTGAATTTTTTGGTGATATTTTTTGTTAGACTTTTGTTGTGTCTGATTTTTCTGTTAGTCTACTAACAGTGGACTTGCTGAATAAGATATTTTACAAACTTTAATATCAGTATGTTATTGATTAAAGCTTTAATAAGACTAGATTTCCCCTTGAAAATATTTCAGCTTTCTACAGCCGTTGAACTTTCTTCTATGTGCTTTTATATACATTAGTACAAAATAAAAAACACCCTCCGGGCGATGTAAAAATAGATTTTTGAAACATATTTCCTGAGGGGTGGGAGTAAAAAATTCAATATCAACGAGTTTGTACCCTAAGTAAGTAAAATCATCAAATTCATTAAAGGATTGAAAAAATAAAACAATTTAAATGTAAACTTTAAATATGTATTAAAATAAAACAAACTATATATAGATATATAATACCAGTCATGTATTTATTAAAACTTGAAATAAAGATTTTTTTATTTTTATAGTGTGTTAGAAGCATTAATTAAAATGTAATAATATATTTTTGAAGGCAAAATAATGCAAATTTATGTTGAAAACATATTTATTTAATTTTTTTAATCTTTTTTTAAATTTTTTTTTTTTTTACTCTTAATATTTTATGATGGGCCTAGCCTGAAAATATTAAGAGTAAAAAAAATGAAAAATAAAAATTAAATAAATATGTTTTTCAACAGAAATTTGCATTATTTTGCCTTCAAAAATATATTATTATTAAAACTTGTTTTAAAAAACAATGAGGACTGTCTAATGTTGCATGTTCAAATTTTGAGTGTATTTATTCTATGTTATGACGATATTGGGTAATGTGACGTAAGCAGTGACGTAATTTTTGTTACAGACAAAAATCGGAAGCAAATCTCCATTATTAATAGATATATTACATAGTTTCACCTAATTCAAATATTATGCCAATTTTGGTTGAAATCAATTCTCACTTGTCAGTAAAAGCAGACAGTCTTTCAGGTTTTACTACTAAGCAAAATCAGAGTTAATTGTAATGTATTCTTAGCATAAAAAAAATAATAATACTCTTCTCTTCCTCCATGTTGGCAATGACCTTTACTAAGTTAACAGCTGGGATTGGAAGTAAAGAATAAATTTAACATTTTAAAAAAAGTCATTGTGATAATAAGCAACAAAAATAAGATTAAGAAAAACTAGTCAAAAATATTCATATATATATATATATATATATATTTACCAACCCCTCCGCACAATTTTTTAAGTGGAGTTTAACAGATTTTCTTTCTCCTAGACTAGTTACCTAGCCAAGGTTAAAGAGCCCAGTCTGCCCTACTATTTACCCATAGCTGGAGGAAGAGTAGCATTCATACCTTCCCAAGGGTATTAGTGCTAAGTGAAATGCAATTTCCACATCCAGGATTTGAACTCGTGGCAATGAGTCCATTTTCCATGACTTTAACCATTACACCACGCACTTCCTGAAATATTCATATACCTGATTGCAGTGGTTTTTAAGTTGGCTATGTCAATAGTAGGGGGTCTACAGACACTGTAAGGGTGTTTTGAAAATTTATATTATCTGATTAGCTATAGAAGTACAAATTTGTATTTTTCGTTCGGCTAGGAATCATAAGGTTCCTGGTTCGATACCGGCCCTCGCAACTCAACATATGAGTAGCCCAGGGATCTGTGCGGTAAAGTGAGGAGCTGGTGGTAGGTGTAGCGCTCCACCTCAGACGCTAAAATTATCTCCTTGATCTTGCGCTTGTGAAAAAGGGATAGACTCCCTCGCTGCCTGGCTGATGCCGACATTAGGCCGCCCCGACGACAACAACTTAATAGTACACACCTATGAATATTTAGGGGAGTCTCTGTGGTGTAGTGGTTAACATACTGGACTGCAATATCGTAGTGAGTTTGAACTCTAGTCATGCTATTACATTCACTTTCAGACTAAGTAAAAAGTAGAGTTTGTGGAGTGGCCTATTGTCGGTATCAGCTGGACAACGAGGGAGTCTATACCCTTTTTGCTAGCGCTAGAGCAGAGAGATTGTTTTGCTGAGGTGGCGCACCCCACTTTCCTGCACTGATCAGATTACCCAATCTGTGCTACTCATATGCTGAGTTGGCGGGGACCAGTATCTAACTCAGAACCTTGCAATTCCAAAGCAGATGCTGTACTGACTGGGCTAAACCTGGACCCTTTCAGACTAATTCTCCCAACCATTGATTAAATAGTACCACTACCATTCTTCTGCAAGGATGGCTTTGGTATTAAATAACTGACAAAGTTTGATATGCCATTAAACAAAGAAACAAAACGAAACCGATAAAAATTCTGTTTAAACAACAACCATTCTTTAAACTTTGGCTTTCGGAGTGTCCATTGTTGTTGTCTCAAAAGGCAGTCAAAATGTTGCTACCTTTTGTAACATATTTATGCGAAAACAATATTTTCAGTACTTACTAATAGGATAAACAAATGCAGATATAGACCTGTTGTCCACAAGCCGAAGCTCATGGGTGGTAGACACAAAAAATGCGTCAATCCCGTCGGCATTCTCCCTCGAGAGGGGTGCCTCAGGCGCTTGGCAATAAACCCAGCCCTTTCCCTTTAAATCGAGGGGGCAGGTATTGCCTGGGGGGATAGCCCCCTGGGATTAACGCTGTTAATTTCATTAATAGACACAGGCCCCGAAAGGCCCGTGCTATTGTGCGTATCTTTGTCAAAAATATCACTAAGAATTGACAATTTGTGCCAAACAAGGTAAGTATCTTCATCTCCCCTAAATGACATTACTCGTTACAAATATTGGATGTGATTTACATTTGATATTTTTGACTAATTGCAATTTTATTTATATGGGGATCCACGAAGAAATAGAATAGTGCCATAAGTTAAGAAAACTACTGTCATCGTAGTTGATAAGGTAACTTTTAGTTAGAATTTTATGGCTTTAGCTCATATCTATGTCAACAATCAAAATACCAAAGAATACAATGATATTCCAATACAATGAATTAAATACCTTTAGTGCCAATGAGATAATTTTATTATTTCTTAATGATTTTCTATGCATGTTGTTTAGATTTTCTTTTAAAAAATCATTGGATTTTGTTGAATTTTACATTTCAAGTGTATTAATACATTTATCATTCAATAACATCTTAGAAATGCCCAAATAGCATAAAGAAATTTAAAACATAAAAAATTATTAATCTAATTAAATATTTGAAAATAAATCTTTTAATTTTTTTTTTTTCAACTCAAAAGTCTAGAGCATGTTTTAATTATATTTTTATCTTCTAATTCATGTTGAAATTTCTAATAGAATCTCAAATGATTTCACTTTGCAGGGATTTATCCTTAGAATTCTTTAAATACTTTTACTATCCAAATTATATTTTATAGGGATTTCATAAAATTGGATGTTGATTGACTTAAAAAGAATATTTTCATAAATTTTTCTTACAAAATACTTTTTTCACAAATTGATTCATAAAGAAGTTAGGAAAGAAGATTTTATTGAAATCCAACAATTAATTGACTTTTAGTAGATTTTTAAAAAATTGTTTTCATATCTGGCTTAAAAGATTACCTCTGGTCTAGAGTAGTTTTTGAATGATGTAATTGTTGTATTATTTTAACAGATATACGGCAGCCCTGTCGGCTGGGGCTGTAGAATACGCCAATTGCACCTCTGCAGAGGGGTAAAATATGGGGTCACCTGTTGGCTGAGGATGGCAACCTGTGATAAGGACAGAATCCTGGTGGCAGTCTATAACAAGCAATACTCCACTTCACCCCTTACTTAAGCTAGACAGGTAGTCAGAGAGCCCCCCCCCCCCGATTAATTTGCTGGTCATGTCAAGCTTTAGGACCTATATGATTGTCCTGGCCCTATTGCCCTTAAAGCAAACCCCCAACCCTACTTATCATATGTGCTAGAAGGTGGTGGCTGAGGGTCTTAGTGTCCTGAGTTAAAATGCATCTAGTGGTGAAGTTTCAATTCTGGAGCTCTGGTGAATGTAGAGTATCCCTTCATCACCATTTCTCACAGGTCCACTCTGGCCCGTTGTACCTGTTAGGATCGCGTCTTTGTTAAATAGATAAAAAATAGTTTTAAAAGAATGTGCTTTAAAAAAAAGTTGCATGGTATCCAGAATCCACACAAAGCTGATTGATATAAATACACTAGTGTGTCCATGTGTACATATCCAAAAGAGAATGTCATTTATGGGATCATCCTTGCTTCCCCAACAGTATCCAGCAGGTTGTGTTCATCTTGTTTGGAAGGCTTGTGTGATAGGGGGAGAGTGGCCATACAGCTGCTTTTTTGTGGTGTGTTGCTTCTAGGATTTGTTCAAAACAGTCTTGTGTAATTTCTATCTAGCTTTTTCTCTAAGCATTTCATTTGAGTCCATGTGATGCAGCCATTGAGTAGCACTGACACAGCTACAGCTTGGAAGAAATCCCACTTTATCTTATCAGAGAGATAAATACCATTAAATCTACAATAGCAAATAATTTTCACAAATACAGAAATAACATTTCTTTCAGACTGGGGCTAAAAGTTACTGTTCTTTTAGATGAATTCAGTTACTATAGAAACGGAGGTGCTCATATATAATGGTTATCATCATAGGAAATGAATATTGTGATCTGAGTTCAAATCCTGGATGAGGCTGTTTGTATTTCACATAGTGCTAATGTCGTTGGGAAAGGTATGCATCCAACTATTCTTCATCTATCTAGTGGTAAATAGTAGGGTAGACTGATCTTCTTTAACCCTATCATGGTAGCCAGTCTAGGAGAATGAAAACTTTGAATTCAAACTTAAAAATTGACATTGTGATGTATCCTGTCCATGGGGGAGTGGTAGTACCTGTTAACATCCCATCTATGGTTTAAATAGATCTGAACAAATAATAGTTGTACTCAACAAAGAACGAATAAAACAAAAATGTCTTTGGCATAAAATAACCCATGGATTGACATGAAATCCAACCAATCAACCTGTCCATGGGGGAATGGTTAGGTTAAATACATCCTATAGAAATCTGAAATGAAAGATTATCTTAGTATGAATTAAAATAAAAATACCAGAGAATTGAATGATGATAATAATTATACAATGATGGACTTGGACTTGTATGTAATGTTATTTTGTGGTTTTAAATTGAAGGCTCTTTTTTGTCGTTCTCATTCTAAAAAGATTAATGTTTTAAATGATCATTAACTCTTAACATCCAATGAAATCCAAATGAAAATGGGAACGATTTTAAGTAGGTAAAGGAAAGAGGTATTTTGGTGAATGTAGGTTGTGTAAGAGAAGAATGCAAGATTTTATTTTGGAATGGATTGGTCAGCGAGTGAACCTAGATAGATAGATCCATGTAGTAGTATGACCAGTTTTGACAACATTCCCCCCAACCCAAAAAACTTCCGTCTATATACCGAGTCGTGTACACATTCATTGTATTTCACTTCAAGATAAATAAAAATTTTGGATTGAGTGCACGAGTGTGCTCACCTCAAATAAAAAATAAAAAACTTTAAAAAAACAACTTTTAACATCCTGTTGAGATTTTTCTAAGTCCAGAGCATTCCTATAAGGATATATAAAAAAATGGCTAAAAATGACCTTTGCATCTAAAGTTACCTATTATTTCCCTTAAATCAAAGATTTCTACATATGTTTAATATTAAATTTAAACAAAGGCTATTGTTTGGGACTGATTAGTTAAAACAAATGTGACTTCCAGCCGGGTGGAATGAGGTGGTATAGGACTTTAAGAGTTAAGGGATCTCTGTATTCACCCTTCTAGCAGGACATTTAATACATTTTGAAAAATATTCTACCATTTGTTCCATCTTTCTAACACAATATCGGAGAGTGTGAGTGAAAAATAGATCACTAATTAGAACTGAGTCTATTCTAGTAGTGACCATCCCAAGTGGATTTAACAGGTTTGAATTCAGTTTTCCTTCTACTAGACAGGTTACCTAACCAAGGTTAAAGAGTCCAGTCTGCCCTACTGTTTACCCATAGCTGGAGGGAGAGTAGTTGGATCCTTACCATTCCCAAGGGTATTAGCGCTATGTGAACTGTAGCTTTCTCCAGGATTTGAACTTAAAGTAGGGAGCTGATGGTGTGACGCTCCACCTCAGATGCAAAAACAATCTCCCTTGTCTAGCACTAGTGAAAAGGTGATAGACTCCCTCTTTTATGCTAACAGCTAAATAGGTAAATAAACTAGCAAATAGATAAAACTTGCTTTATTTTACTTTGAGTTTTCATTGTTTTAATTATGAAATTTCAAAGGTGTTTTTCAAAAGGTTTCTTTCTACGATAACAGCAAAAAAATAATTTTAAAAGTAAGTAAAATAAACTAGCAAAGAGATAGAACTTATTTTTATTCATGAAATTTTGAAGATGTTTTTTAAAAAAATTATTTCTGATGGACTAAATCAAAGCCTCCTAAACGTTTACAAAGGCAGTGACTAAATATGTGTATGTCACAAACAAGTACCAACAATTTTAAAGTAATTTCTTCCGTAAACTTTTTGCAATGTACATTTATGAATTTTGCACAGGTTGATTTTTCAAATGTAAATATTTTTGTTTTGTTTTTTTTTTTTTTTAGCTAACTTTTAATAATACCTATATTTAAATATATGATATTAAAATACCTATATTTAAATATCTATCAAGCTCAATTTTGTATATCTAATAATACAAATGTCAAAGAATCAGTTCAATGCCACCACTATTATGTTGAATATGGAACTTATATGTTGAATATGGGAACCTCATTTATATAAAAAAATACTATTTTTCAAAATAAAAGTCAGACAAAATTCTTTTAAAAATGGAATATTATTTTTTATAACAATTCAATGTTTTTTAAAAACCATTTAGCATGAAAATATTCTTAATATTTATGGAATGAGTGTGAAAAAGAGAATGTAATGAAAAAACTAGACTGGCTGGTCTTGACATGCTGAATTTTGTTTGTTTTTAAAATCCAGTAAATTCAAGTTCGTTTTTGCCCAAAATTGAAATTTTGACAAAAAAGCCTGATGGTAAAGCATTATCAATATTTCACACATATATCAAAATAATTTCTATTAATGATACTAGTACAAAATAAAAAAACGTGCTCGGGCCGATGTAAAAATAGATTTTTGAAACGTATTGCCTGAGGGGTGGGAGAAAAAATTGAATGTCAGCGAGTTTGTACCCTAAGTAAATAAAATCATTAAATTCATTAAAGGATTAAAAAATAAAACAATTTGAAATGTAAACTTTAAATATGTATTTAAAAAAAAAACTATATATAGATATATAATACCAGTGATGTATTTATTAAAACTTGTTTTAAAAAACAATGAGGACTGTCTAATGTTGCATGTTCAAATTTTGAGTGTATTTATTGAATAAATACACTCAAAATTTGAACATGCCAAAAATCGTAGAATAAATTTTATTCTATGTCATGACGATTTTGGGTAATGTGATGTAAGCAGTGACGTAATTTTTATTACAGACAAAAACCGGAAGCGAATCTCCATTATTAATAGATAGTGCTTTTTTATTTTTTTGCTTATCTTATACTTTTTGAAGAAATTGCCATCAACTTTGCTCTATTGTATTTTAACTTCCACGATTCCTAGAAACAAAAAAAAAGTTCCTGTTTGTACTTTCAGGTGTCTTCTAATTGAGTGTAAAATTTATTTAAAAAAGAATATTGATGAAGGGGTAAGACTCCCACCTCCCAACTGTTGGCTGTGGATAGTGACCCATGATACTTAAGGACAGAATCCTGGTCGCTAAGCAGTCCATGACATGCAACACTCCACTTTGGGTTTTACTTAGGTGAGATGGGTGGTTGAGGAGACCCTCTTCGATCAATCAGCTTGTCACACAATTCCTAACGCCTATATAACTATCCAACCCGTATTGCTCTTATACTAAAACCCCAACCCTTTTTAGCATATATGTGCTAGAAGGCAGTGACTGAGGGTCTTCATGTCCTGGGTATGACATTAAAATGCATCTAGTGGTGAGGTTCCAATTCTGAAGCTCTTGGGAGTGTGGAATATCCCTTCAATTCTTTGAGTGCTACCACTCTGACCTGGAGTGGTAGCACCTATTAGGGTCCCATGGGTTAAACAGATAAAAAAAAATGAGTTTGAAAAGAAAATTTGACTATCCAACAAAAATGTATAAAACAAAAATGTCTTTGACAAAAAATAACCTAAGGGTTGACTTGTCATAAAATCCAACCAACCAATCTGTTCAAATTATAATTAAAATTGTTTATTATTTCTTTTCTATATTAATTGATATAAAATGAATATCAAAGTGATTTCAGGATTCGTTTTTCTTTTTTTTTTTCGTTAATAGAGTAATATACTTTTGGAACAAATTGCTTTATCAGATCAAAAACAACAACAGTGTAAAAAAGGTTTTAAATTGAATCTAACAAAAATCTAAAAGGACGCAGTAAAATCGTATCCATGCATCCCTTTGTTTTTGTTTTTCTTCCCTCACCATTTAAAGCTAACTGTAAATACATTTCAATAGGTTTTTTTAGAAATGAATTACACAGAATAGGTTACAAGGTAGGAGTTTAAGGTTGATGTGAGAAAATAGTAAAAAGGGGAGATGTGTCGTTAAAATGAATCAATCAATCAATCAATCCAGTTGAGCATTAAAACAAGAAAGACGATCCTTTGTTGTAGGAAATGTCAACATTAAATGGTCCACATTAGTCAGGCTTTTTATTTTTATTGTAATTAGATTTGGTTTACCCATAATGCAATGTTAATGGTTATTTATGGCTTATACCAAGAATATAATCAAACATCAATGATATACTATTGATTGATAAAAATATTTAATATCACAATACTATATTTTATTATAAAAAATAAAAAATAAAAGAGTGTTAAATAAGTTATAAGTAAATACTCCTGTTTTGGAAAGTGTTAGTAGCCATTACTTGAGTAAAAGTTTATTTAACATTTTTATTTTTTATTTTTTAAAAGTTTATTTTCTAAGTATTTAAAAAGAACATCATTATTTTGATCCTTAGAATACATTTATTATTCTAAATTTCCCAATTATTCTGGGAATGTGGAGCACCCTTTAATCACCATTGCTCCCTGTGTCGTTCCTGTCTGACCATTCGATCAACAATAACTCAACTGGTTCTGTTCACATCGTGTTTATATACTACTACTACAGGGCGAAACAGAAACCGGCAAACGTCACCGTAAAACAGTGACATCCCTGATTTAGTTCCTCATGCAACACTCCCTGATCCACTCTGACCCGGAGTGGTAGTACCTGTTAGGGTCCCATCTATGGGTTGAATAGAAAAAAATTGTTTATAAAAATCTTTCTACCAAAATATCGCTTATAACAAACTTGAACTTTACCCTATAAACTTATCCGTTAAAGTGATTTCCAATCCACTTAGCAACAAACAACTGCAAGCAACCTACTGTCAAATCAATAAAAATCCTTGAAAAAAGACAACAATAAATTTGACCATCCCTCACAACCTACCGATTGGCATAAAATGACCCTATATAGGTTGACATGCCGTTAAAATCAATCAATCAATCAATCATAAAAATTGTGCAAAATATATGTCATTAAAAATGTTTGAAAAAAGAAAAAAATGAAATTACTACCATTGTAGAAAAAAGATGAAATTTTAAGTAAATGTAAATTAAAAAAAGTGAAGGAAAGGCTGAAGCCTTTGCTTTAAAGAATAAAGGAAAGAAATGTTATATATCCGAGTAAGAAGCAGCAGTTGGGTAGGGGGGCTTGTGCGGACAGAAAATGGTGTTTTGATTGAAATGTTTTTTGTCAGATTGAAGATGTGAAGAGGTCTTTTCATATTTTAAACATGTTGATTGCTTTCCGCCTGAATTGGTCGACGCAGACAAAATCTGTTCATGAAGGCAAATGTAATTTGAAGAGAAAAGCAAATTACCAAGCTATCTAGCATATCTCGGGGAATCTGCTCTACGGACACAAGTAAAATTTCCGAGAAATAGATTGATGATGGTAAATGAAAATCTATATCTAACAACTAAAAAGGCATGTTGTCAATAACTTTGCTGAGGAGGATCATTAACCCAGCAGACAATTGTTCAGACAATTGAACATCTTTGTATTCTTCGTATTATCAACTGAAATGAGCCAACATTCTTCTAAGAATTCATGTTTGAGTGAGTATATCGTCTCTTTGTCTTCAAATGTAGTTAGATCTGAACGTAATGATGTTAAAATATATCGCTTTAAAAAGCTAAGAATGGACAGAGATGCTGATAGGTACGCATCCTGCGTCCCTGACGCACAAAAATCTAAAAGAATGCAGTAAAATCGTATCTGTGCATCCTAGTGTTTTTCTTTTTTCTTCCCTCACCATTTCAAGTTAACTGTAAATACATTTCAATAGTTTCTTAGAAATGAATTACACAGGATAGGTTACAAGGTAGGAGTTAGATGACTTTAGTTGTCTCCCTAGATCATAAATAAAAACCCTACAATTTATTAAGAAACTTTAGTTATGACCCACAAATTTTCTCGGGGACTCATTCAAAGCAAATATGTGTGTCCCAGGATGCACTAAATTAAAAAGCTATAGGCATCACTAGTCCAACACAAGCCTTCACCACTATAAACAAAATACTGTGTTGGTTGTTCACTGGATGAACCCTCATGCGTCAAAATCAACGAGAGTCCATTCCGTAGGAGGAGAGAGAGGAGTTCTCTTTTACTTTTTCTTTTTTTTTTTTTTTGACTAACAAGAAGAGACCATATTTGGTTTGATTTCTCCTAGATTGGTTGCCATGCCAAGGTTAAAGAGCCTACTCTGCCCTACCATTTACCCATAGCTGGAGGGAGAATAGTTGAATGTATGAATCCAACTATTCTCCTTCTAGCTATGTGTGGTAATAATGGTAGATGTGGTACCCCACTTCATATGCAAAAAACAATCTCCCTGGTATAGCACTCTTCCAAGTGTATTAGCGCTATATGAAAAGCAAACAGCTGAGTCCAGAACTTGAATTCATCTCACTGTGTCCATTTCCTATAACCTGTAACCATTACACCATGCGCTTCCAGCTAGTGCTATACCAGTGAGATTGTTTTTTTTTGCATCTGAGTTGGGGTGCCACACCTACCATCAGTTCCTCTCATTACCACACAGATCCAAGTTCCGCCCTGTCAGCTGGGGCGTTAGAATGCACCGACTGCACCTCTGCAGAGAGGTAAGACTCCCCCAATATGGCCACCTGTTGGCCGTGGGTGGCAACCCGTGATGCTTAAGGATAGAACCCAGGTCGATGAGCAGTCCATGACTTGCAATACTCCCCGTTGGCCCTATCTTGGGCTAGACGGGCGGTGGGAGAGGCCCCCTCTGATTAATCGGCTTGTCACGTCAAGCCCTAGCACCTATATGATTTTCCCAACCCTATTGCCCTTATGGCAAGCCCCAACCTCTTTTTATCATATGGGTGTTAGAAGACGGTAGCTGAGTGTCTACATGTCCTGGGAATGACGTTAAACTCTATCTGATGGTGAGGTTCCAGTTTTGGAGGTTTGGGGAATGTGAAGCACCCCTTCATCACCATTGCTCCCTGTTCCACTCTGACCCGAAGTGGTAGTACCTGTTAGGGTCCCATCTATGGGTTAAATAGAAAAATGTATTTATAAAAAAATTGTATTATCCATTTAAGAATTGATTTATTTCAAAACTTTATTGGCATTAAATGACCCACTGAGGTTGATATGCCGTAAAACAAAACAAAACCAAAGATCCAAGCTGTACTACTCATGCACGGAGTTGGCAAGGGCCAGTATCAAACCTAGAACCTTGTGGTTAAAAGGTGGATGCTTTACCGACTGAGCTAAAAATAATCCACTGGAATCCTCATTCCAATGGATTATTCTGATTATAACTCAAAGAGAAGAATAGAATAATGAGTTTATTTTATGTGAGTTTACAAGATATAAACTAAAAATTGATTTTGACATTTAAAAAGAAAATCTGTCAAATGCTTAAAATCTAAATGTCTAAACTTTTTACATGTTAGTGAATGGCATTACAAAAAGTAATTGTTAATATAAAATAAAGATCCACTTAACAGAAAAGAGATTTACTAATTTTATTTTTGTATATTGTCTTATATTGTTATGTAAAAATTTCCACTCGGTTTGGCACATGTACACACAAGGTATGTCAAAAAGTATTGAAATTTTTTGTACTTTTTAACATACCTTGTATTCTGAAAAAAAGAAAAACGTTCCATTCATTAATTATTTTCAGAATACAAGGTGTGTCAAAAAAGTAAGAATGAATGAAACGTTATTTTTTTCAGAATACAAGGTGTGTGAAAAGTACAAAAAATCTCAATACTTTTTTTTGACACACCTTGTATGTATATATATATATATATATATATATATATATATATATATATATATATATATGAATTTAAATGAATGATACTTAAGGGTTTTACAGTTTTTAAAAATGTTTGTTTTTTGTCTGCATTGTTAGATCCTCATAATAAAAGAGATTTAGCAATTTTATTTTTTTATATTGTCTCATGATGTTATGTGAAAATTTTCATTGAGTTTGGCATATGTGTGTGTGTATATATATATATATATATATATATATATATTTGGCATATGTGTATAAATATATAATATATTTACAAAAATATATGTATATATATATTTGTAAATTTAAGTGAATGATACTTAAGAGATATTATGATTTTAAAAATGTTTGCTTTTTGACTGCATTGTTGTTAATAACTAAACAATAATGCCCTATTCTTTTATATCTTTTACATTCAAACTATTCTATACTACCTGCCAATAATAGATTCTGCCAATTTAGCACATACAGTAATTGTTACTTGAAAATGTCCACTGAGTTTTGTAGGGAAAAAATGAAAAAAAAGATTATTGTACTTATATCAAATGTTACATATCTAGTCATACTATGAAATACATTCATAGTATTCTTATTATTATTTCACTCCATTTGAGTTTTTCACACCGGCTGTAGCAAGTCTCCTCAGGTCTCCAGGACTCTTCTGAGTATTGTAGCCGATCTCAACAATGTTGTACTCTGGATGGTCTTGATTCTTCTTCTGATTTCCAATTCATCTTTTCATTATTATTATCATCTTTCATGAAGAAGACAACATATTATTAGACTGATATTAGATACACAATTGTATAACAATATTTATGGTCATATAAGTAAAAAAAAAAAAAAAAATAGTCATTCTTATTTTTTTATAGCATTTCAAAAATAAATAAAAATTGAATGATATTCTGAAGGAACCAATTAGAGAATGAAAGAATTGAAATAGAATTTTTTTTTTAAAGCTTCTTTTTTTTTCTTCTTTTCTTTTTTTTTTTTTTTTTTTTTTCTTTTTGGTCATAACATTTTTCAGGGACAGGGTCCTTCTTTTTCTACTTTAGATAATTTTTTTGTCCAAGTTTATTGATTTTCTATAGCACATTGTTTTGTATATTTATTTGATATAATTTATCATTTTTTGTTTTGTTTTTCTCCTTAAAAAAACTATGTATTTGAAATTAGATGGGTTTTATTTATATATATATATATATATATATATACACACACACAAGGTGTATCAAAAAAGTATCGAGATTTTTTGTACTTTTTGACACACCTTGTATTCTGAAAAAAATAATGTTCCATTCATTATTCATTTCTTCTTGGTATATACAGGTTCAAACTTGGCATTTTTTGACACACCTTATATTCTGAAAAATATTAACATTCCATTCATTGTTCATTTCTATCTTAGTAAATACAGCTTCAATCTCTACTTTTATGACACACCTTGTATATGATATAATATATATATATATATATATATATATATATATAGTCCCACTATGAAATACATTCATTATATTTTTATATCATCAAGACAATGCTTCTTTCTTTAACTCCAGTAATTTATATGAAATATATTAAATCTTCTTTGAATTTGTAATGCATGAATTTATGATATAGTTTATAATGTAATATACATTTTTCTTTATGGATTATTAATAAATATGATGTAAGTACAAACAATATTGCCAAGGATTGGCAAAAGCATATACAAGTTACCCTCTACAATATCTACTTTCTTCACCAAAGCCACTATGTCAAGAACATCTGTGCAATGCCATCTCAGCAAGGGTGGCACAATTATGAAGGTTCATGTTTGGTCAAATGCTCAAATTAGGGAATCCTGCTTAAGCCAAATCAACAAAGTCTTTATTCCATCATAGTGCTTTGAGAAAAGTCAGTCATTTTGACTCCTCGGTGTTCCTTAGTGTTGGGTAATCCTTTGGTTGTTCCTCCTTAGTGTTGGTAGAATCCTTTGTTGTCGGTGTCCTTAGTGTTGGGTAGAATCCTTTGGTTGTTCCTCGGTGTCCTTAGTGTTGGGTAGAATCCTTTGGTTGTTCCTCGGTGTTCCTTAGTGTTGGGTAGAATCCTTTGGTTGTTCCTCGGTGTCCCTTAGTGTTGGGTAGAATCCTTTGGTTGAGCAGAGTTCTTGGTTGTAAATCTGTTCATCCGTGTCAATGAACAACTTTCAAGATTTGCAATTAAATAGTAACTAACCACGTATTCAAACTGTTGACTGGCTGGCTTTAATCTATGTGCCCATGCAGAGTCTATAAGTTTATGTGGTGGACTTCAGCACACCTTATATATACCCAAAATATTCCTACATTCTTCTTTTTAACTTTTTTTTATATTCCTGATTCTTTCAGTTCCTTCAGAATATCATTTACTTTTCCTCACAAAGGAAAGGACAGATTTGGCTTAAATGAACAACTGAAAGCTGTCGTATGACATTCCAAATTACTACAGCGACACGGAATACAGTAAATGATGATGATTTTTAATTTAAGAATTTTATTTGGGTGTAAAAATTTTATAAATTATTTATAATTTTAAAAGTGAAACTATGGATTTGATTAAAATTTTTCATCTTCCAGATTGTTTATTTTTACATATGATATAAAACTGAATACTCTAAATATTTACAAATCATTTTTTTATTTTTTATTTTTGCAGAAGACATTGATCCAACAGTTGGCAAATTTAGAAATTTGGTTCAGACTTCAATCATCCCAAGCAAAGTAAGTATTCAAGCTAAATATATAAACTTCATTTTCTGAATGTTTGTTTTCATTATTTTGCTTGTAAAATTTTTAGAAATATTTTGGAGGTAAAATTTTTGATAATGACGCAGAATACCAAACTACAGACCGTGGGTTGGATTTGGCCTGCAAAGGTGCTTGAATTTGTTTGTTAAAATATATAGAATGCAAGATAATACCATTTAAATTTAAATATGTTAAGCTTACTAAATCTTCATGGACTTGAATACAGAATCAACCTATCGAACTAAATTGATTGATAAACATTTGAAATCAATTCTCTTGATTGGATGGAGCAATTCCAAACCAAACATTGACAATATCTTAAAAAGCAAATGTCAGTTTCACAAAACTCACTAAACCTTTCTGCTAGTGTTGCGTTCTTTGATGTTTTCAAAATAAATATGTTGGTTGAATTTGTTTTTGTACATCTTACGCCACTCATGTATGAATATAACATGGAAAGATACATTTTGTTTTACATCTTTTTCTCAGAGCTTTTGTTCTAACTAGCAAATATTGAACACAATAATAATGTAACCTGCGCTTGTTTTGTTTGTTGTTTTTTTCAACTATCCGGCCCGCACTCATTATCTAGCCTACCGGAATTAAAATTTTGAAAAAAAGTAACAATATTAGTTTATCTTTAATGCAAAATTAATTTTTTCACATATACTAACAACAACAACATGAAATAACTATTTTTTAAAATTAAAATCAAAATCTGTTTTTGGATTAAAACGTATCTTTAGGTTGTATGAAATTATGTCAAAAAATCGTCTGTTGATTTTGTTTATTAACAACCGGTGAAAAGCAAAATTCAGTCTCTTTCAAAACTGATATGGGCTAGGGTGCCTATTAGTGACTTGTCCACATTTTCAAATAGATCTTTCATATTATTTGCATTAAAAATGTGAGTGATGGATATATATTGATCAAAGTACCCACACCAGAACTAACAGCCAAGAGAATAAACTGGCCCAAGTTGCAAAATGGAACTTTCTTGTCTGCTATATAAACCACCTACCAAATCAACTATGGAGTTCTGCGTCAGGGCAGACTCAACTTGCAGTACAGCTGAGTACTGATTTGTGTGACCAACAAAATCCAATAAGTATGTACAGCAACAACATGAAATAACTAATTATTTTTTATTAAAATCAAAAACTATTCTAGTATAAAAACATGTCTTTGGTTTGTATGAAATTATGTCAAAAAATCGTCTGTTGATTTTGTTTACTAACAACCGGTGAAAAGCTAAATTCCTTTCTAATGAAAACAGCTCGCAATCGGGGTGCCTATTGGTGACCTGATCTGATTTATCAATGAATGAATTTTATAATGCATGAGTTATTCATTCATTGATAAATCAACACTGAAAATTTCATTAAAATCAGGTAATTCCCTGATTTTTGGTAATTTTTTTTTTCAAATGGGGGGCAGGGGGTAAATTTATTTTATAAAATATGGATCTTACGTCATCTTAGACAGCGTTTACAGCGTATTTGAGCAAAATTGACCAAAAAAATAGTTTAAAATGTATTTAAAATAAATTACATGTGTAATATCATTTTTCTTTTTTTTTTACAGATATCTTTTTGTGTTACTACTTTTCGACTTAGACAAAAATTTGACATTGAATAATCGTTTTAATTAATTTTAATTACTTTTTAAAATTAAAAGTCAATCTTTTGGCAGTGCCTAGTATTTATTATTAGAGAAGATATAGCAAAAAAAATGAATGAGTGCCAATAATTTTGACCCTGACTGTATTTGAACATTTCTTTTTACTTTGACATTCAATGTTTTTTTTTTTTTTTGTTTTTCTTGCAGCGAAGCAAAGTGGAAGCAAGTACTGGTTCTAGCAACATGGGAGTGGAACCTTCAAAGCGCTCAACCAATTTTCCATTCAATACTCCCAGCTTATATGGTGATCTACCCCCAGGCGGAACCACAGAAGGTCAAGCGGGTGGTATTGGCTCATACAGCATAGCTGCAAAGTTAGGATTACCCATTCCTAATCTTGCTCCAAATTTAGAAGAAGAGGAAACCGTTGTACCTGTTGTAAAGCCGAACCCAGTTGTGCTAAATGCCGAGGAATCCACAAAGGAACCAAAAAAGAAGAAATATGCAAAAGAAGCGTGGCCCGGCAAGAAACCCCTGCCCACCTTGTTGGTTTAAAACAAACGTTGAGAGCTGTATTGGCAAAAACATTACAATTGTTGACAACTACTCAATTGTTTCATTATTATCATCGTCATCATTCAAAAAACTTAACTCTTTTGAGACTGTTTTCTTCATCTTCTATACATTTCATGGAGAAAATGATCAAATGGTTAGTTTAATTTAATAATGCTCACGAGTATTTTCAAAAAAACAAAAACAAAATGGAAACATCTGAAATGTCATCATTCTTTTTCTTTTTTTTTTTTTCTTTTTTCTTTTTTTTCTTTCTCTGTGCCCATTCATTGACTGGATAATGCTAATTGGTCTTTGTGAACAGTTTGACTCTTTCTTTGACCAACGGCAAAAAACTTCACATTCACGTGAACAGATGACCATCCAATTCACCAGGGGAAACAACAACAAACAAAAAAAAAAAATTAATGAATTAAAAATAGTCAAAAGTAAAGAAATCATTGTTAATACTTTGTCATATGAATTCTTTCTTTCTTTCTTTTCCTTAGATACTCCTTTCTTTCTTTCTTTTCTTTCTTTTTTCTTTCTTATTTCCCCTCTTTATTTTTTTCTTTCTTTCTCTTCCTACTTTTTCTTTTTTTTTTCTTTCTTTCTCTTATTTACTTCTTTCTTTCTTTCTTCCTCCTTCTTATTTCCCTCTTTATTTTTTTTCTTTTTTTCTTCCTACTTTTATCTTTGTTTTCTTTCTTTCTCTTATTTACTTCCTCCTTTCTTTCTTTCATTTTTCTTTCTTTCTCTTTCCCCTTTCTTTTTTTCTTTCTTTCTCTTCCTACTTTTTTCTTTGTTTTCTTTCTTTCGAACCTTCTTTCTTTCGAACCTTCTTCCTTCCTTTCTTTTTTTTCTTTCTCACTTCCTATTTCTTTCTTTCTCTTCCTTCTTTTTCTTTCTTACTTCCTCCTTTCTTTGCTTATGATAAAGTCTCATTGAAAGCAGTGGTTCCCACTAGATCACCAAAGTTAATCAGTAATAAGCCTGTTAAACACTTAGATGGGTGACCATTTAAGCAACAGCAAGTACTGTAAGAACCTGATATCAAAATGATTAGATTTGGCATTAGATGACCCTAAAAGGGTTGATATGCCATAAAACAACTAACCAAGTTTTTTTTTCTTTCATTCTGATATTATTTATCTGAATTTTTGAGATGAGGCTTCATATGTATTATTTTGATTTTTTTTTTTTCCTGTTGTCCTCATCTTTATAGTGAAATATTAAAATATCAAAGGATAACAGATGACTTTGGATTTTACGTTTCAAATTATACAAGAAACGCCAATGAAAAATATAATTATTTTTTGATATTCGTAACACTTCTCAAATTGATAGGCATGCATTATTTAAATGAGATTGTCATAACACTTTGTTTGCTCAACAGTCAAACTATTCAAAATGATTTCCTAAGTTGAATCATTGCTATGCTCAGATAGACAAAGTTTTGACACTTGTAGTGGAATGAGGCCAGCCTACACCTAATGGATTACAAAGAATTACAATGGATCTTGAAGAAGGCTGGAGGGTACCACAGCCGAAATGTTGTGTAGATATATTTCACGATAAAGATGAAGACAACAGTCTGAAAAAAATCAAAATAATACAATTCTATTTCTTAATTATTTCTTTCTTTCTTTCTTTTTTTTATCTTTTTCTTTCTTTCTTTTCAATATTCTATTCCTTTCTTCTTTTTTCTTTCTTCTTTCTTCTTTTTTTCGTCCTGTATTCTCACCCATCCTCCTTTTCGTTCTTTCTTATTACTCTTCATCACATAACACCCTGTCACAAAACCTGAACTTTTTTCTTGTTCCTGGACACAAAGTGTTATTTCCGAATTGCTTATGCCTAAACTAAATGAAAAAGACCAATTTTTCTTTTAAAAGGAACAAATTTGTTACCTAGCGACCCGGGTATGAATCCTGGACAAGGCTGGTTGCATTTCATATAACACTAATTCCCTTGGGAAGATATAAATCCAACTATTCTCTTTATTTTCAGGCAGGATGTGACGCAGGGTCAGTTTTTAAATGGAGTACAGCTGGTTTAAATTCATAGTTTTCCTTCTCTTAGACTGGTTGCCTTACTAAGGAGAAAGAACCAAGTATTTCCTATCATTTACTGGTAGGAGAAGACACAGATTCATGGTTTTTCCGGGTGCATTAGCGTAAAGTGAAATATAAATAGCCTCATCCAGGATTTGAACTCGGATTGCCTGGTCCATTTTCTGCAATGATAACTATTGTGCCAGAATCATTTTTTTGCTAATTACATCTTCGATTATCTTCTTTTTTTTCTTTTTTCTTCTTTTTTTTTC
>CM042149.1:99000930-99043430 GCA_023376005.1 Doryteuthis pealeii | reverse complement strand
GTTAATAAAATTTCTTTATCAGTCATGTTGGAATAGCAAGTAAAAAAAAAACTAAAAAAAGGAAAAATATGGCAAAAGAGAAAAAGATATTTAGATTAAAATGAAATGAAAAATAATTAAGGCCTCAATTCTAATTCTAAAGAAAAATGTCATCTTTCATTCAGATCAATGTTTATCTATATAAATAGAATGTTTTATTTTTTTAATCCTTCTCTTATATCACAGTGGGCAACGTATTAATTAGAAGTCAATTTCTACATTCAAAATGGTATCAAATGATTGATAATGCCTGCTAATGGATTTTGTTTTAGTATCAAGTTAAAATATTTTTCATTACCACATTTGAAATAAGAAGAAATTGTTGCTGTTTTTTTGTTTTTTCCTTCTCTTTCTTTTTTTTTTTTTCTCTTTTTTTTCTTTCTTTCTTTTCTTTTTCTTTTTTCTTTTTTCTTTTTCTTTTTTTCCTTTTCCTTTTCTTTTTTTCTCTTTTTCTTCTTTTTTCTTCTTTTTTGTTTGTTTGTTTGTTTTTTGTCCTATTGATTAAGATCAGAAAAATAACTGGGACATTCAGTTTCAGTTTTACTTTGAGGAAAATACATGATATTTTATTTTTTATTCTGAGCCCAAAATATCTTAGCTAAAGACAATTCCAATTTTGCCAGTCAGGCCTCACGGGGGCGATTTCTAGATGATACATTGTCTGGCACTGTTCTGTTCTTTTTGTTTGACTGTCAAAATCTTCTTGAAAAACATCTTTCACTTTTATCTCTCAACTCATCAGACATAATTACAGTATTGGACAAAAAACAAAAGACAGTGAAAAAATGAACCATTTATTTTATTTTTGCCTCAATTTTAATGAAACTTCACATTACCACATTTGAAGTGGCTTAGACACACATAAAAAGTAAGTAAAGTCGTCGGGGTGGCCTAAAGTCGGTATCAGCCAGTCAGCGAGGGAGTCTATCCCCATTTCAATAGCGCTAGACCAAGGAGATTGCTTTGGCATCTGAGGTGGAGCGCCACACCTACCATCAGCTCCTTACTTTACCGCACAGATCCCTGTGCTACTCATATGCTGAGTTGGCGAGGACCGGTATCGAACTAGGAACCTTGTGGTTTCTAGCCAAACGCTCCACCGACTGAGCTAACCCACACATAGGAAGTGATTATTTTCCTTGAATATTGTTGTCAAAGTTCTCTTGGTTGTTGTGAAAAGTCCTAATTTTCTAAAAAGGAAAATTCTTAGAATTTTCTTTTTCTTGACTTGATATCCTAATTTGTGATTATTTATTTACTTATTTGTATTGTTATACCTCTTTGGGGATTTTCTTCTTTTTTTTTTCTATCTTCTCATATCAATAATTGTTAAGAAATAAAATTTAAAAATGTTAACTTTTGAGTGGTAAATTATAAAAAGATTTTATTTAAAAAAAACAAAACAAATTTTCCTTGATTATTGCAGCTCAGTCGGTAGAGCATCCAACTAGGAACCATAATGTTTCTGGTTCAATACCAACCCTTGCCAACTCAGCTTATGAGAGGCACAGGGATCTGATGGTAGGTGTGGCGCTCCACCTCAGACTAAAAAAAAAAAACAATCTCCTTGGTCTAGCGCTAATGAAAAGGTGATAGACTCCCTCATTGTCTGGCTGATACCGACTTTAGGCCACCCCGACGACTTTACTTTTACTTATTGTTGTCAATGCTCCTTTAGTTTTTTGAAAAAGTCATAATTTTCTAAAAAGCAAATTTTCAGAAATACCAAAAAGTATGAAATCTCTTAGAATTTTATTTTCCTTGATTATGCCTCAATTTGGCATTTTTCAAACTCGGACAACTGCTTACCGCGCCATTAGCAACAAACTAATCACAAATTAGGATATCAAATCAAGGAAAAGAATAATCAATGAAAATGATCATTTTATATTGAATGTCTAAGCCAGGGTTTCTCAAAGTGGTCTACATAAATCCCCTGGCGTCTATACAACAACTCAGGGGGTCTGTGAATATTTTGGGGTCTACAAGGGGTCTATGGAAACTACTAAGCCTTGTTAGTAATTAGAAGAAATTAATTCCACAAAAATCCTGGAGAACATGCTCATGTTGATATATTTTCAAAAGTTTAAGCTCAATATTCATGAATTTATCCGGCATTACCTGGATAGAGAGTGAGATAATAAAGAGTTAGTCTTGCAGATCCATTAATTGTTAATTTACACACAACTGCCCTTTATATATATATATATATATATATATATATAATGTGTATAATGGAAAAGGTGACTTACCGGTGAATATGGTTAGGTGGTGCAGAATTCAGGGGGGTAAGTCAGCGATATAACAAATACAAAGTGCTCAATACATAAGTAGAGCAAATTTATTATAAAATAGGTACAAGAGATAACCTACTCGAGTTTCAGTAGGTTATCTCTTGTACCCATTTATAATATATATATATATATATATATATATATATATTTAATTCATTTAAAATCACAATAAGAACAATGACGACAAATAGTGATGCCGTTGAATGACGAAAGTGAAATGCAGGAGCTATTAACGGATCGCGTGGACACGTGCCGGAAGTTTAAAATTGTCCATTTTTTTTTCAAAAGTCAAACGCCTCTGAAGACGAATAACACCGAAAAAGTGTTATTCAGAAACCAATGGTAGGACCGACTTTATAATTATAAATAAATAAATAAATATATATAGAGAGAGACAGACAGACAGACAGACAGATAGATAGATAGATATCCAGTTTACCATCACTTGACAGAGCAGGTTTTTGTTTGTTCTAATTCTTTTAAGAGAGGAGCTACAAAAAAAAAACTTTTTGAAACATATATTCATCTAATGGTAAATAAGTATGAAAATTTGACTATTAATTGATTTTTCATTGAATTTTTAAAAAAACTGACTTTGATGTAAGCAGTGATGTAGTTTCTGTTATAAACAAAAAAAAGACTGAGTCTCCATTACAGATATCCATTTTACCATCACTTAACAAAGCCGGTTTTTTCTTTGTTCTGATTGTTTTAAGAGAGGAGCTACAAAAAAAAGAATTCTACTTGTAAACTAGTTTTCCAGTTGCTAATCTAATTAAGTGTGTCATTAGTTATTTCTTAATTGATAACTACTGAATTCTATCAATGTCTGGTGATGATAGTTATTGCGATTATAAAAGAGTTACATTATTGATTGTTAGCACACACAATGATCCTATTGGATTAAACTAGTCTCCCTAATGTTATTATCCTGTTTTGAATATCAATATTGTTATTATACATTGATTTATTCAGACTAGTGTTTTCATCTTGTTGTGATCACAACATTTCTGCCATTTAGTACAATTCAGTAGAATGAGAATTATTCATCTCATAAATTCACATAACAAACTTCAAAACATTAAACCTACCAATGGAGAATGGAACCTAAAATACAACAAAAATAGAAGAGAACAACATTTCTGCCATTTAGTACAATTCAGTAGAATGAGAATTATTCATCTCATAAATTCACATAACAAACTTCAAAACATTAAACCTACCAATGGAGAAGGGAACCTAAAATACAACAAAAATAGAAGAGAACAGTTTATGCCGACCTGCTTTCACATAGGCCACGTCTACATCACCTATCATCATTTACTAGAGGGTACAGAATCCCCAATATGTATTACATGCTAAGAGAGATTTACAGTGAAACATATACTGCTAGAGTGTGTAGACTTTAATCTACCGCCCTGTCGACTGGGGTGTTAGAATGCACCTCTGCAGAGGGTAAGACTCCCCCAATAACAAACTTCAAAACATTAAACCTACCAATGGAGAAGGGAACCTAAAATACAACAAAAATAGAAGAGAACAGTTTATGCCGACCTGCTTTCACATAGGCCACGTTTACATCACCCATCATCATTTATTAGATACAGAATCCCCAATATGTATTACATGCTAAGAGAGATTTACAGTGAAACATATACTGCTAGAGTGTGTAGACTTTAATCTACCGCCCTGTTGTCTGGGGCGTTAGAATGCACCTCTGCAGAGGGGTAAGACTCCCCCAATGGGGCCACCTGTTGGCCGTGGGTGGTGACCCGTGATGCTTAAGGATAGAGCCCAGGTGGATGAGCAGTTCATGACATGCAATACTTCACTTTGGCCCTATCTTGGGCTAGACGGGCGGTCAGAGAGGCCCCCTCCGATCAATCGGCTGGTCACATCAAGCCCTAGCACCTATATGATTTTCCCAACCCTATTGCCCTTATGGCAAGCCCCAACCGCTTTTTATCATATGGGTGCTAGAAGGCGGTGGCTGAGGGTCTACATGTCCTGGGAATGACGTTAAACTCTATCTGATGGTGAGGTTTCAGTTTTGGAGGTTTGGGGAATGTGGAGCACCCCTTCATCACCATTGCTCCGTGGTCCACTCTGACCCGGAGTGGTAGTACCTGTTAGGGTCCCATCTATGGGTTAAATAGAAAAATGTATTTATAAAAAAATTGTATTATCCATTAAGAATTGATTTATTTCAAAACTTTATCGGCATTAAATGACCCACTGAGGTTGATATGCTGTAAAACAAAATAAAACAAACCAAACCAAACCAAACCTACCATTGGAGAATGGAACTTAAAATAAAACAAAAATAGAAGAGAACAAGTTGTGCTGACCTGCTTTCACAAAGTCCACGTCTACATCACCCATCATCATTTATTAGAGGGTACAGAATCCCCAATATGCACTACATGCCAAGAGAGATTTACAGTGAAACATATATTGCTAGAGTGTGTAGACTTTGATCTAGTGCGAACTCGCTACCAAGCGAGTAATTTGAAAAAACTTTTCCCGAAAATAAAACCATCCAGGATTTTACATTTCCTAAAAGAAGTGGGATTGTACTAAAAAATATGAGTAATTGAACAATAGTTAAAATCTATACATATACATTTTTTTTTTTCTACCAAACTACTGCTTCGAATCCAAAACTTAGTTGACATTAAATGACCACGAGGTTGATATGCCATTAAAAACAAAACAAAACAAGCTAAAATTTGAGTATGAGTGAGTTTAAAATAGGTTTATGTTCACTAAAAATACTTCTCCCAACCAACAATCTGTTTTCTAAATGAAATAGATATGTAAACAATATAAAAACAATGAACTCCAAACTTAATATTTCTTGGCTGAACTGTTTACTTTGATTTCTTTGTTTAATGGCATATCAAAACTTCATGGGTTATTTAATGCTAAAGACACCTTTGTAGAATAAGTGTAGCAGCACTATTTAACCCATAGCTGGAGGATGTGGGGATTCATACCTTTCTCATGAGTATTAGTCTGAAAGTGAATGTGATAGCATGACTGGAGTTTGAATTTGCTAACTATGATGTTGCAGTCCAGCATGTTAGCCATTACGCCATGGAGACTCCACCCCACCAAATTTATTATACTAAAAAAAAAATTATTTATAAAAAAAAAATAAATAAATAGACATTAAAATATAATACAGAACATAATTTAGTACATTTTATTTTATGTTTTTATACAATACACTGCTAATTTTCTTATTTTAAAAAACATTTTAAAAAATATTTGTTTTTTTGTGAGGCTGGAACGGATTAAAAGAATTTCAGTTTATTTCAATGGGGAAAATAGATTTGGCATATGAGGAAATTTAGTTATGAGCAGAATGATTTAACTTGTGAGTCAAGGTATCACTGTATTTCTCACATCTTATTTTGATTAGGTTCTATTTTCTTTCACATGATGTTATTTCTAAATATATAAATTTATGCAAATATATAAAATCGTACCAAACATTTTTTTTCCTTTCATTTTTTCTTTTCTTTTTTTTTTTTTTTTTCTTTTTTAAATTTTTATTCTCTTTTTTAAAAAAATTCCTTAACCTTTTCAGCCCTGAACTCCTGAGCCTAAATTTATCTTCTGACATTTGAATTTGATCTCTGAATTGGTAAACCAATGTTATGGCGTGTGTGTGTTTAGAGGATAAAATTACCACTGGTATACTGAACTCAAAGGGTTAATCATTTTTTTCTGTAGTCATTATGTTTGATATTTGTCAGTAATGCCATATTTATTTTTTGTAGACTATTGTATATTCTACAAATGCATTAATGAATCAAGCTTATTCACCTATATCACAACAATGTGAGTCAAATGACGAAATATATAAGTTACCATTTTCATTGAATCAGCAGAAATTTTGGATATAAGAAAACAAAGAAATCCTAAAGTTATCACAAGAAGGAATTTTTATTCTAGCTGTTATATTAACTAGCAAAATAAAAAAAAAACGGCCTCTGGGCGACGTAAAATAAATATTGCCTGAGGGGATGGGAGTTGAAAATTTAACATCAGAGAGTTTGTATCATAAGTAAAATCATCAAATTTATTAAAGGAGTAAAAAATAAAATAAATTTATTAAAGGAGTAAAAAAAAATTGAAATGGAAACTTAGTTCTGATAACTTTAAATATATATTAAAATAAAACAAACTATATATAGATAGATAATACCAGGTATGTATTTATTAAAACTTGTTTAAAAAACCATGAGGACTGTCTAACATTGCATGCTCAAATTTTGAGTGTATTCTATTTATGACGTTTTAGGCAGTGTGGCGTAAGCAGTGATGTAGTTTTTGTTACAGACAACAACCGAAGCGAATCTCCATTATTAATAGATTTGTACAATTTATGATTTGAATTTTGACAATGCTGGACTGTAACATCGTAGTTAGCAAGTTCAAACTCCAGTCATGCTGTTATGTTGACTTTTGAACTAATACTCTTGGGAAAGGTATGAATCTACACAACCTTCAGCTATGAGTTAAATAGTGCTGCTACAGTTCTTCTACAAAGGTGCATTTAGCATTAAATAACACATGAAATTTTGATATGCCATTAAACAAAGAAACCAAAATAAATAGTTCAGCCAAGAAATATTAAGTTTGAACACAGATCAACATGTTCATGTTTTTGTGAAAATAACCATTACACTATGGGCCTATGAGTGATTTTATGAATACATAGAATATATGAACCTGATAAGCTGTATCCTGTCCCTGTAAATCTCATTGGATATAAGAATTCTCTCTATATATTTTAATTTATAATTAAACATTTAACATTTTTTTATTATCAAATTTTAACTGATGTTTAGTTGGCAATAAAATCCAACTTTTATCTAATTATTCTCACAGCTGCATTTTAACATACAGTATTGAACGTAAAAAGAAGCAGACTGTGAAAAAAGTGAACCAGTTTTTATTATTGGCACAATTTATTAATGAAACATTTGCATTCCGTTGTCATGTAATGGTTAGCAAACAAGTTTTGCAACTCCATTAATGAATAACAAGTTTGATCCTCACTAGATTTGTTTGTTTTGTTTTATGGCATATCAACCTCAGTGGGTCATTTAATGCTGACAAAGTTTTGAAATAAATCCATTCTTAATGGATAATCAATTTTTTTTATAAACACATTTTTCTAATTAACCCATAGATGGACCTTAACAGTAGGGAGCTGATGCTAGGTGTAGTGTTCCATCTCAGACACAAACAATCTCCTTGGTTTAGTGCTAGTGAAAAGGTGGACCAGGGAGCAATGGTGATGAAGGGGTGCTCCACATTCCCCAAACTTCCAGAATTGGAACCTCAACATCAGATAGAGTTTGACGTCATTCCCAGGTCAGGAAGACCCCAGCCACCACCTTCTAGCACCGTTATGATAAAAAGGGTTGGGGGGGGGCTTGTCATAAGGATAATAGCTTGGGGCAATCATGTAGGTGCTATAGCTTGACATGACCAGCCAATTGATCGGTGGGGGCCCTCTCTGACCACCCATCTAGCCTAAGTAATGGCCAAAGAGGAGTGTTGCATGTCATGGACTGCTCATCCACTAGGATACTGTTCTTAAGCATCATGGGTCACCACCCATGGCCAACAGGTGGTCCCATTTGGTGGTTTTTACCCCTTTACAGAGGTGCAGTCGGTGTATTCTACAGCCCCAGCCAACAGGGCTGGATGATTTGATATGGAATTACTCAAATGTAAGATATTTTCCTATCAGCTGCTCGTTGAACAATTCAATGTTATTGTATAGAAATTAATTCACTCACACTACAAGGATTAAAAAACATTATCCGTCTGCAAAAGGGTTAAAGCTGTTATTATTTTCTTTTATTTGGGGGCTTTACAGTCATACAAATAAACAGTGTTCATGACGCTTAACAGCAAGTCACAGCTGTGCAAGTTGACTTAAAAGCTTTTATATTGGTCATTTTAATAACTACATTGTTTTTGAAAGGATTGGGAATGGGAGTGGGTTAAAGTTAAGGTACCAGTCATATACGCTGAAAAGGGAGGTTGACTCTAAGGAAAAATTATGATATTGTAAAAAGTACCTGCTACCAATTACTTAAGCATAACATTTATTTTCTAGATGTAGATATAATATAAAAAAATCTATCTATCTATACATATATAAAAGGGCAGTTGTGTGAAACTATATGTCCGGAGGAAACATCGATAATAAAACAATTAACAATAAAGTAAATATATATATACGCATTAAATATCACCAGGGCTTGGTTTTTGAGCAAAAATATTGAAGATTTGATTTATATTCATGAAGATAATTTAAAAAAATTAAATCTAAATGATAACAACATGGATTTTTTTTTTGTTGCATTTAGTATTTTAACTCTTAATGTCCTATACCACCTTATTCCACCCGGTCGGAAGTCACATCCATTTTCCTAATCTACCTCAAATGATAGCGTTTGTTTAAATGTAATATTAAACAGATTTAGAAGTCTTTAATTTAAGGTAAATAACAGGTAACTTTTAATGAAACGGCAATTTTTACCCATTTTTGATAAATGGTTATAGAAATTGGGCTGCGGACTTAGAAAATTCTCAACAGGATGTTAAGAGTTAAATAGAAGACATTAATTTTTCTTTTCAGTGTGGCTGGATCAAGGTAATGTCTTTTTTACATAGGGATTTTAATGGGGCCTCCTGCGAGGATCCAACCTGTGATTAAAAAATTGGATCTGCATAGCCGCTTCTAGATTATAATAATGTCTGTAACCGAAACTATATTACTATTCAATTCACAATTCCCTTTGTTATTTACATCACATTCTCCATGATCTCAATTATTAGTAAAATTGTTTTACATCATTAAGACTGTTAACAATTTCTACATACTAATAACATGATTCAACGAAATAGCGGTTTACAGTGTGAATTGGAAGGCTAATTTGCATATTGATCTTTAAAAAATTTGATTTAATAAATATATGCTTAGTATTATTGATTTCTAATTGTTTGGTTTTATCTTAATAAATATGAGCAAAAATCTCGGGGATAAATCTTAACAGAAATCTATTAACATAAAGAAATAACTGTAATTTATTCTTTTCTTCCTATTTTAACTAAATAGTTAAATTAGGGAAATTTACCACTGAAAGACCAGTTAGTTTCAAAGTTGTTCTATTTTCCAATTATACCCCTCTGTTCCAAATATTTTTATCTGAATTCGTATTCAGTTTCATTAGCCTTTCTAATTTAACATGATATTTTATTATATTAAAACTTAAATACTTGCACCCGGAGGGTGCATATATTGGCTAGTTTAGGTAATAAATTGAAATAATTCATAATAAATCATTTAAATATTTTTTTGAATGTATGTCATTTCTTTCTATTAAATAACTTTTAACTCAGCTAATCAAATCAAAATATAATTCAATAAAATAGTTCATTCAACTATGGAATATGGAAATCAAATAAAATTGAAATGGAACTATTAGAATAATAATTAATTAGAATAACTAGCGAAATAAAAAAACGCCCTCTGGGCAACGTAAAAATAAATATTGCCTGAGGGGATGGGAGTTGAAAATTTAATATCAGAGAGTTTGTATCATAAGTAAAGTAAAATCATCAAATTTATTAAAGGAGTAAAAAATAAAAAATTGAAATGGAAACTTAGTTCTGATAACTTTAAATATATATTAAAATAAAACAAACTATATATAGATAGATAATACCAGGTATGTATTTATTAAACTTGTTTAAAAAACAATGAGGACTGTCTAACATTGCATACTCAAATTTTGAGTGTATTTTTTGTTATGACGATTTTAGGTAGTGTGACGTAAGCAGTGACGTAGTTTTTGTTACAGACAAAAACCAGAAACGAATCTCCATTATTAATAGATTTTATTTTGTTATTGTCTAAAAGAACTACAATGGTTAAGTTATAAAAATACTAATGGTACTTCCTTGGTTACCTCGTTTTAGGAATGACCCCCCCCCACACACACACACACTTTATAAGTACCAGGTACTTTCTATAATGTCATAATTTTTCCTTCAGGGTACCCCCCTCTTTTTGACATATATAAACTTTGACTCCCCCCCCCCCACTGTTAGGAAGTAAGTAAAATCGGCAGAGTGGACTATTGTCGGTATCAGCGGCTGGAATACGAAGGAGTCTATCTCCTTTTCACTAGCACTAAACCAAGGAGATTGTTTATGTGTCTGAAATGGAACACCCCACCTACCATCAGCTCCCCATTTTACTACACAGATCCAAACTGTGCTACTCATATGCTGAGTTGCGAAAGCCGGTATCGAACCTGAAATTTTGAGGTTCCTGGCCAGATGCTCTACCGACTGAGCAAATTAATAAATCATTATTTAATCTTAATTAGCATCTTATTTATTAATGATGCCTCTATTCAAGTCTGGGTAAGTCAGATTTGCCTCAAATCAGCCCATGTTATTAATGCATTTAAAATCCTACAAAGTGTGTTATATACCACTAAACCCGGAACCTTGTGGCTCCAAGGCAGACACTGTACCGACTGAGCTAAACTGGGCATAGTGAAACCTATAAATGTGCATAATTAATTATGATTATTTAAAATCCACGAGAATAGCCACGACAATGGAAGAAAAGAATTAATTACAAAATATCATGATGTGTTTGTTATTAAAAGAAAGAAAAAGAAAGAAAAAAAACTGAAGGTAAAAACATTTTTGAAGAAATCAAATTAGAAAATGAAGATATATGAATATGAAAAGATTTATTATTCTTTTAAACATTGGCAATCAGAATACACCAATACACGCACGTGTACAGGTAGAATGCAACACCTGAATCTTCAGAACGATTCTTTTGTTTGTAGTGAATGAAAAAAGACGGAAGGAATTAACAATATCTGTGTTCAGCAGTTTCATTGCATTTAAGAGAAATAATAAGCATGACTTAAATTACATATACTAGCAAATATATGCACCCTCCGGGTGCAAGTATTTAATTTAATGAAATAGTATATTAAATTAGAAAAGCCAACGAAACTAAATAAGAATGCAGATAAAAAGATTTGAAACAGAGGGGGGTATAATCGTAAGACAAAATAACTGAAACATACTCTTCCATCATTCCCGTCTTTCATTGATAAATTTTCCTAATTTAACTATTTAGTTAAAATAGGAGGTAAAGAATAAATTCACAGTTATTTCTTCTTGCTAATGGATTTTTTAAAAGATCTATTCACGAGATTTTTGCTCATATTCATTAAGATAAAGCCAAAAAATTAGAAATCAATAATACTAAGCACATATTTATTAAAATCAAATTTTTGAAATCAATATGCAAATTAGTCTTCCTGTTCACACTGTAAACTGCTATTTTATTGTATATATAAATACAGTTGCATATTATTAGTATTTAGATATGGTCAACAGTATTAATAATGTTTAACAATTTTATTAATAATTGAGGTTTAAATAAAAAATAAAATCATGAAGAATGTAGCGTAAATAACAAAGGGAATTGTGACTTGAGTAGTAATATAGTTTCGGTTACAGACTGAAAAACACACAATCTCCATTATATTATATATATATATATATTTTTGGGAGATTATGTGCTTAATTGAAGTCATACCTAATTTTGAAAATTAATTAGTTATAATTAAATGAATTAGGCATCTGCTGATGAGGCCTAATAGGCTGAAATGTACATACAGAGATTGACTTGTTCTCGATTTATTTACACTTTACATTTAAACCGATATTCACGCCTAATTCATTTAATTATAACTAATTAACGAAAAAATCTGGAAAAGCCCACTAGTGTAATGGTTAGAGTCCCCGCCTGTCAGCCTGGCAGGTAGGGTTCGAATAACGCACAAAGCACTGCCCTGTCTATAACTCTGCTGATGAGGCCTAATAGGCTGAAATGTACATACAGAGATTGACTTTTTCTCAATTTGTTTACGCCTTACATTTAAACCGATATGCCCGCGTAATTCATTTAATTATAATTTTCAAAATTAAGTATGACTTCAATTAAGCACATAATCTCCCAAAAATTGTCGGCTATCACCATCTCAAACAAATCATTCATCCACTTCACACATCTGTATGTATGTAAAGGCCGCCATAGAGTGCTCCATCCCTTATATAGGAGAGTGTTGCGTTTATGCTTTAGTTGGCAGTCGTCAGCGAAATCCCCCCCCCCAATATATATATATATATATGTTGTTAAGTCTAGCCACACTGATGAAACATAAACGTTGAAACATGGTATCTGTGGATGACTGTTATATGCTCTTGGAGCCCGATAGAGCTCTCTTGAGGCAACTTTAACAAATTTTCACCGGTTTAGCGTAAGGCATTACTCGTCTGTTGAGTGGACCAGGGAGCAATGGTGATAAAGGGGTGCTCCAAATTTCCCAAACTTTCAGAACTGGAACCTCACCATCAGATAGAGTTTAACGTCATACCCAGAACATGAAGACCCTTAGCCACCGCCTTCTTGCACATATATGATAAAAAGGGTAGGGACTTGCTATAAGGGCAATAGGGTTGGGGCAATCATATAGGTGCTAGGGCTTGACATGACCAGCCGATTAATCGACTGCGTGTCTAGCCTAAGTAATGGTCTAAGTGGAGTGTTGCATGTCATGGACTGCTCATCCACCAAGATTCCGTCCTTAAGTATCACAGGTCGCCACCCATGGCGAACAGGTGGCCTCATTTGGGGGAGGGGTGTCTTACCCCTCTGCAGAGATGCAGTGAGTGTATTCAAAAGCCCCATCCAACAGGGCTGATGATATGTTGAGCTATCGCCTCTAGGAAAAGTGAAAAACTGTGACACACTGACATTCGTATTTATTATTAGAGAAGAAATGATTAAATTTTGAAGAAGTTATCAAAGAGGATGGATATTTTTTGTGTTATTTTTAGGCAAAATAAATTAAAATCATTTGGTTTTCAAGACACGATTCTCTTTTCTTTTTGTCTCTTTATATTTAACAATTCATATTTAAGAAACTAATTCAAAAATAAAAAAAAAATGTTCTCCAATCATTTTCAAAACACAATATATAAAAATAACCGAATTCAACTACAAATTTTAGAAAAATTATTCACATTATCATTTATTTATCGGCTTTGAATTAAAATATGAAATATGGAATTTTTTTTTTTTTTTTTTTCCTGTGGTGAAGTAATTAAAGAATATCCATAAAATTTAGCATTGAAATTTCCACCTTCTGCTATCTAATGATAAATTGATTTTAACGGCACCTCAACCTGTCTAGGATTATTTCATGCCAAGAGGTTAGAGAATTGTGTTCATTGTATATTTACACTACATTTTATGTAGTTGTTTCTTTTGGTTTGTTTTTCTTTTGTTATTTTGCACATAGTACTATCGAATACAAATAATGTTTAAACAGGTACTAACCCTTCTGGATGAGAGTGGACCTGAGAGTAATGGCAATGATACAAATGGAGATTATAAGACACTCAATACAATTCAATGAAGAGAGAAAAAATTGTTAAAAATCTGTGAAATGGCCTTTTTAGATGTAGATAGTATGAATTCAAGATATTTATATAGCACATTCATCAACATCCTCAAGGCATGCCGTTAGCATGTATTCTCTTGACTCACTCTTGCTATCCATCCCTATCATCCATAGCTCTTGACGAGTCCTCTAAATGGCATCCAGTGTCCTGCATAGAGCTGATCAATGTAAGTTTTTGTTTCCTAGGTATGACGTTAAACTGAATCTAATGTAGAAGAAATTCTGATTTTGGAGTTCTGGGGAGTGTGGAGAACCCCTTCATCGCCATTACTCCCAGGTCCATTCTGACCCAAATGGTAGTACCTGTTAGGGTCCCATCTATAGGTTAAAAAATTGTTAAAAGAAATTGGGTTTTAAAAAATGTTGGATACCCATCAAGCATGAATACTACAAAATGTCTTCGGCATGAAATAACCCAATAAGGGTTGACATGCCATAAAATCCAACAAACAAAATAAACTAAACCAATATAAGTTTTTGCTGGTCAGCCAACACTGGTGTGTCCATATGTAGGAGTCCAAAGGAGAACATTGCTTATCTATTCATACTTACCTCTCCAACATACTTACCTGAATTTTCAGCCTCAGCTGGGGGTCCAGTGTGCTTCGGCCACTGGATCAGGTTAAGTAATAAATAATAGCGTCGATCCCAGGGGGCCATCCCCCCAGGCAATACCTGTCCCCTTGGGGGTAGGGCTGGGTTTATTGCCCAGCGCCTGAGTCACCCCCCTTGAGGGGAATGCCGAAGGGATCGACGCAATTTTTGTTCTTTCCCACCCACGAGCTTCGGCTTGTTGGTGGGCCCACGTTAAAACGAGGCCTTGTGCCCAGCCCATACAAGTGGGATATGAGGCAAATACTCTTACCTCTCCAACATTTCATACTTGTCTTTATATATATTTACCAACCTCTCCACATGAGCAGGATGCGACACAAGGTCAATTTCTTACACAGAGTTTAACAGGCTTGAATTCAGAGTTTTCCTTCTCCTAGACTGGTTACCTAGTTATGGATAAAGAGCCCAGTCGTCCCTGCTATTTACCCATAGCTGGAGGGATAATTGGATTCATACCTTTCCCAAGGGTATTAGCGCCATGTGAAATGCAAACATATAATTGTTTGTGAGGTGGGAGGTAAGTGAGCATACAGCTGCTGTCTTGTAGGATGCTGCTTCCAGGATTTGTTCAAAGCAGCATTGCAGCATCATCATGTAGTTCCCATCTAGTCTTTTATCGCAGGTGTAGGATTTGAAGAGGTATTATATTTGGTTGGAAGGCTAGAGGGTCTTCTTCCAACGTGGGTACATAAAAGTACCAGACATATCCCGACAAAGGAAGTTGAGAAGTAACAACTGGGACTTTTATTACATGAGCACGTGGAGAAACATTTATACAGAACTACATATACAAGTAGAAAACATATAAAGAAGATATAAAAAGAACACATATATGTGATACGTACAATATAGAAGTATACAGAAGTTACATAAACGTATTATAAAGAATGTATTACTAAACACTGTTTGATATATATATACAGGGTGTTTGGACATATTTATATTGGGTTATTTTTCTCCGTAGGTTGGAGGTATTGATGCACACTATGCATCATTTAAAAGCTTGTGACCCTTCTTCATTCATATACGTGATGACAGATAAATAGATGACTGGAACCCACCTGAATCCTGGAAGAGAATAACTTGTATCATGATGATCTGTGCCGGCCATCAAAATAAGAAGATTATGGTTGCTGACCAATAATAATTCAAATTTTAATTTTATTTAAGTACACTAGTTCTTTTTTCTAGAAATATGATTGGATCCATTGTATTATAAAAAGTGTTTGTAAGATTTCAAGTTATTATATTTGGTTGGAAGCCTTAATGACCTTCACGTGGGTGCATAAAGTACCAGACATATTCGGACAAAGGAGACGAGAAGTGAAACAAACATGGACTTTATTACATGAGCACGTGGAGAAAATACATATAACAGGAATACATACATAGGAAAAAATGAAAGAGTGTTGACCCAAATGTCTAACCCATTCTGCTGGTTTCAGTCACGGAAACAAAAGAGAGATTCAAACCTGGCGCTTCCCGATTAAATAGTCAGGGATGCCTCACAGTCAAATCTGAAACAAGGGAAGATAACTCTTCCAGCCCAAATAGAGGCAGACAATCGCTACATGTTCTTTAGAATAAAAAAAAAGCCTGTAATTTTCCTACCGAAGCCACTGGACCCTCACCCCAAGGGGTGGGTTTACATAAAAGTACCAGACATATTCCAACAAAGGAGTTGAGAAGTGTAACAAACATGGACTTTATTACATGAGCACGTGGAGAAACATTTATAACAGAAAGACATATACGAGTAGAAGACATACAAAGAAGATATAATAAAGAAAACATATATATGATACAGTACAATATAGAAGTATACAGAAGATACATAAACGTATTCTAAAAAAGATAGGACTTCATCCTACAGAAGTGAGGGAGAGTCCTGAAGTAAAGTCACTTACTTAGGCTGGCTGGCTGGCGAAACCACCCACATAAAAGGTATAAACGTAAACGTCTAACCCATGTGTGTGTGGTTTGTAGTCCCGGAGAAAAGAGAGAGTTCAAAACTGGCGCTTCCCTGATTAAATAGTCAGGGACGCCTAGCGATCAAAAACAAGGGAATGTAACTCTTTCAGACCAAACGGGGGCAGACAATCGCTACACAGGTTTTCATTAAAAGGTGCGACCATACAGTAATACTGATAAGGCTACAGCTTGGAAGAATTCCTGACCTATTTTATCAGAAAGATCAAATATCCAAATTTTTCCATAACCTGTGTTTTTAATCTCTAAATTACCTATACGTATTTTCCCTTTGAGATGGGTGTAATGTCTAGGTACTAGACATGTATGCCAAAAAAGGGGGTGTCCCCCCTAAAGAAAAATTATGATATTGTAAAAAGTATCTGATACTTCTAAAAAGATGAGAAGGGGGCTATTTCTAAATTTAGGTAACCAAGCAAATACCCAGTACTATTAGTATTTTTGTAATTTAACTATTGTAGTTCTTTTAGACAATAACAGAATAGATAAAATTATTCTAATTAATTATTATTCTGATAAATCATTGCAATCTGTAATATTTATTTATGCCACAATAGAACCACTCATACACACGTTTACACAGTAGTATACAGTCCCCATATTGTGCTAAAAGTCTCCAATGAATTTCAGTCCCTGACACTCCTTCCGACCAGAGAAATTGAGTCACTTCTTTTGTGCATACTGCGAGTGGAACGGCCATGTTTACATTGTAAATACAGCAAGAAATATGGTGCAATCAGGCCCAAACTTCGATCACATGACCACAACAGTACCAACTATAAGCACACATGCACAGAATGTAGTGTGACAATAAAAAATATATGTTATAGCAAAAGTATCAGTAATTTTTTACTCTCCCTTGTAGAAATGGTGCTGATGTATCCTTGTATGTGTGATAAGGGAAAAATATGATCTAAAAATGTTCAGCTTTAGGTTACCCTTACAGTACATGGTAATTCCATGTCAAATCATCCAGGCCATGTCACCCACCCCCTTCAATTTTTGAATTTCAGACATTTTTGGATTCCTCGGGCAAAAATACTTTTATAACCCAATTTTTAGGAGTAAGGAATCTCTAGAACTGATTTTACAGACAAAAATAGATTACAAAATGTCGCCATTTTTTGCGAAGCCCACCAAATTTGGAGAGTTAAAAATTGACATAACTCCGGCAATTTTTGGAATTGGAAGCTCACTTTTTGGGGAATGTCTAGCTTTCACACAGTCCAGATATGTACAAAATTTCGGAAAAATTGAAGGGGGTGGGTAACAATTTTACTTTTTTCTGGATGATTTGACATGGAATTGTTCACATTTAACCTGCACTATCAAGTAATTTTACCTTTTTTATATAAAAAATTGAAGTCTTCTCTAGCATAAAACCTTGAGGACAGCTCCTTTTAAGGTACGAAATGCGAACGCACACAATCTCCCACAATTACAAGAAAAAACATTAATACTGAGAATGATGACAGCCTGGAAACACAGACAATTAGCCGCATAAAAACGTACACGATACAGAAAAAAACAACAAACGAGTAGCCGCATAAAAATGAAGCAAGGAGTTCACGAGGAGTGGCCATCCCCATACCACCACGGAGATAATACCATCAACATCAATGAGGGTGTATATATAGATGCTAAAAAGGACAGATCAGCCATTATTTTCATCTTGAAGAAGAGGAATAACATCCCCGAAATATTACGAAATAAAACGAAACTTAACATTCAAAAATTGAGTTTCTTAAATTCACACCTAATACTTCATATTGGACAGAAAGTTAAAAAACAAAAAACAAAAAACAAAACTCACACATATAAAACTAATGACAAATCCAGTTTCCAAACACACATATATATATAAAAGACAATTAAAACAGACATACACACATACACATACTCATTCATCTTGACCCACCCCCATCATCAAACATTCTTAACCCACACCTGCATCACCATATAAACACTCCCCATCTAGAGAGAAGAAAATCCACTACCCACCCCCAACCACCCCTGCCCCTACTGACAACATACTGTTTTCACCATTTTGAAAATGTCCTTCATTGAAGCAAGAACTATATTTGAGTCCTGATGAAGGTCTAAATGACCGAAACGTTGCATCGTTGACAATAAACATCCAGTTTCCATAACATCCCGTGTTTGTCTACTTTTCTCCACACACACACACACACACACACACATATATATATATATATATATATATATATATAATCTACTTTTATATTTATTATTATTTATTATATTATTATATCTTTATTATTTTATTATTATTATATTATTATATTTATTATTATTTATTATATTTATTATTTTTATATAATAACATCCCCGAAATATTATGAAATAAAACGAAACTTAACATTCGAAAATTGAGTTTCTTAAATTTGACACCTAATACTTCATACTAAATCCCAAATAATATATATATATATATATATATATATATATATATATATATATATATATATATATATATATATATATATATATATAATCTCCTTTTATATTTGATATTTCGTTGGCAGTTCTCTCGTATGTTTCGTTGGCTTATAATCAATATCATCCTCTGATGATGATACAACAATGTGATATTGAAATGAAGATAATTGTTTAAACCCTGAATGGACTTGGCAGGTGTCAAAAATCAATGATGAAATTAACTATTCTAAAAATAATTTATACTATACTAATTACTGTTAACAGACAAAATGTGAATCATAAAACCAACTCTGTTAAAGTCCCAGACAATTTTTTTTTATCAAATGATAATACAGTATAATAATCTAGCTGAACTAGTGTTACATAATTTATGTGGTAGCATAAATTATTGACAAACCCTGTAGAAGAATAAGGGGACATTGGACTTTCAAATCAGAGAGCGTAGGCAGGTAGATTTCCGTTGGAAAAAAATACCAGTAACGGTTATAGCTCTCTGATCCCTAGAGAATACGTCACGAGAAACACGTGATATATTAGAAGACATAAGAACACTTTTAACACGTTCGCGACCATCCAAAAGTTCCACAAAAAAGTCTTATGCATGGTTACACTACTGTCTCTAGAACAGGGATCACCAAACCTTTGTCACGGTGAGCCAGATAATTGAAAAAATAACAAGCGCGGGCCACATTATTATTGTGTTCAATACTTGCTAGCCAGAACGAAACCTCTGAGAAAAAGTTGTAAAACAAAATTTATCTTTCCATGTTATATTCATGGATGAGTGGCGTAAGATGCACAAAAACAAATTTAACCAACATATTTATTTTCAAAACATTATCAAAGAACGCAACATTAGAAGAAATGTTTAGTGAAATTTGTGAAATTGAAGTTTGACTTTCAAGATATTGTCAATGTTTGGTTTGGAATTGCTACATCAAATCAAGAGAATTGCTTTCAAATCAGTCAATTTCGTTCGAGTGTTGATTCCGTAGTCAAGTCCATGAGGATTTAGTAAGCTTAACATGATATTTAAATTTAAATAGTATCAGAACGTCGCGCGTTCCGTACGTTTTAACAAATAAATTCAAATACCGTCGGCGGGCCTGATAAAATGCCATCTTGGGCCGGATCGGGATCGCAGGCCGTAGCTTGGTGATTCCTGCTCTAGAAGAAAGAACCGTGTCAAGTAAAGAATTTTATCCATACACGCCCTAGCACCAACCGTTACCACACCCAACAATGTTTTTTTCTTAAAAGGAAGTATCTTATATGACGATTCATTCTTTATGGAAGAGGAATCTGTTTTTACTTTGTTAAAAGTGATTTATCTTCTGTTAATATATCACAATTGATAGTAATGAAAGGAAAAAGATAGAAGTTTTCAGTCGTCGCTCAAAATTATCAACAAGTTGAGCAAATAAGAATAAATGATGAAGTTGCTGTAATCCATCATGCCAAGAAAAATGAATCAATCTTAAAAAGAGTTTTAAGAAATTAAGAGCAAATTTGATATTCGGATGTTTTTTTTATCGATCAACACAAAATTGGTATCGTCTCTTTAGACATTTTCTTTTCATACAAACATCTTTAAGATTGATTGTAAAAGTGACCAACACTGTTCAGATCAGTCTTAGAAAATACCAAGTTTGATTCATTGTTTTCTTCTTCTTCTTCTTCTTCTTCTTCTTCTTCTTCTTCTTCTTCTTCTTCTCTTTTCTCTCTCCCCATCTCATTCTTCTTATATCCTCCTCCCTTTTATTATCTCTTCTTCTTCCGCCCATCTTCTCATCTTGCTCCTCTTCTTCTCCTCCTCCTCCCTTCTTCTTCTTCTTCTTCTTCTTCTTCTTCTTCTTCTTCTTCTTCTTCTTCTTCTTCTTCTTTCTTCTTCTTCTTCTTCTCTTCTCTTCCGTCTTCTTTTTCTCATCCTCTCCTCTGCTTCTTCTCTTCTCTTCTTCTTCTTCTTCTTCTTCTTCTTCTTCTTCTTCTTCTTCTTCTTCTTCTTCTTAGTGTTTCTTCGTTTTCTTCTTCTTTTTTTCTATTTTCTTTTTCTTACTCTTTTTTACTCTCACCTCTCTATTATTATTATTATTATTATTATTATTATTATTATTATTATTATTATTATTATTATTATTTCATTCCATTATTATTATTATTATTATTATTATTATTATTATTATTATTCAATTTCTTTTCCCGAAAAAGATAAGCATCATTATCACCATCACAATCACCATCGCCATCATCATCATTCGCTAGCTATGTTTGTATACCCATGCAAGCTGAGCACCTGCTGTAGAGCCGGGTGTGTTCATTCATCACCCTGAGCTTTCTGTGAAGTTCGTCTAGTCTAACAAATATCTATATTTTCTTTGATCTCTCATAACTTGGCGATAAATCTCTCTATATTTTTTTCTTTTTTTTTTGTTATATTTTTTCTTGTTTGTTTGTTTGTTTGTTGACTTGTATGATTTCTTCCCCTTTGGAGTAAAGCAAAGTTTTTTTTTATTGGTTAGTCAAGAATAAACGGAGGTCATCGAAATCTCCAACAATCTATTTCTAACCATTTCAATGTTTCTAACAGACATTTGAATGAATCGAAAAAAAATCATTATAAAAATGAATCGCTTGAATGAACTGATTTCTTGATTCTATGATATAAGAAAAAAAAAGTTTGTTGAATGAACTCACTTTGAGACGATGGCTCAGAAGAACTTTTGGAAAGTTTTTTTTTATTTGTTTAATGCCATATCAACCTTTGTAGGTTATGTAATACCAGAGTCGTGTTTGTAGAAGAACGGCTGAGTGTTGAAATAAGTCGGAAAAGTAAAACGGAAAAGTTTGGTGTAGGCATAGAATTTAAGGAATTTAGAAATTAACTAAGGATACGAATTATGTTTTTTTGTAGTGTAGTGAGATATCCAATGGCGTGTTATCTCATTTACATATGTGTATTACTGCAGGACATATATAGAGACACTTTAGGGGACATGTGGAATTAGCTACGAGAAGCTGAACCCAGTGCTAAGATTAAGCACGAATAAATACTACTGCAACAAGGAACACAAAACCACACCTCACAACATGTAGTTTTATTAAATTTATTAACTGTTAAACATGCAGTTTTATTGAATTTATCAACTGCATGTTTTAACACAAAAATAACATAATTCATACCCTTAGTAATTTCTAAGTTCCTTAAATTTTATGCCCGCACCAAACTTTTCCGTTTTACTTTTCCGACCTATTTCAACACTCAGCCAAAAAAGAACAGTTTTCTCGTAAATTCCTACCATAAAATAAACTGAACCCTCATTTTATATCCGTGTTTTTGCAATAAATGTTTTATTTTTCTTGCACCCGTTATTTTACAATACTAAATATATTTTATTTATTTATTTTAATATTCACTTCAATGTGTGTATTCTAAAAGTTTTTATTTTGTGAGAATGCTTAGTTTTAAAGTGGGGGTTCGTTTTTACACTTCAACTTTTTACTCGTAAATTCCTACCATAAAATGTCCAAGCCTAATTTTATGGCAGGAATTTACGAGTAAAAAGTTGAATATTACCTTTTGTTGTTGTTATTTCTTTTCTTTTTGGCTTTGGTACTCTAAAATAAAAACGTCAGATTTTAATAATCGTCGACGAAAAAACAAAATTACAGTCATAAAAGGAGGATCCAATTTATGCCTAAATTGTAAAACGAGCCCCCACTTTAAAACTAAACATTCTCACAAAATAAAAACTTTTAGAATATACACATTGAAGTGAATATTAAAATAAATAAATAAAATATATTTAGTATTGTAAAATAACGGGTGAAAGAAAAAGAAAACATTTATTGCAAAAACACGGACATAAAATGAGGGTTCAGTTTATTTTATGGTAGGAATAAACAAGAAAACTGTTCTTTTTTACCCTTTTTCCCGAGGATATTAGTTCGAAAGGGTACATAATAGCGAAACTGGAGTACGAACTCGTTTACAACGATGTTGCAGTCCAGCACGTTAGCCACTACTTCATGGGCACTCTCCTATTTTTGAAAGAAAATTATGTGATATATCTAATTTCATAATTTCTTTAACATAGTCTACCGGACAGATGTTAGTGGAATATGAAATGAAGTACAATGTATATATTTTTAATTTCTGAACTCGGATTAATACTTTTAATAAAAATGAAACTCTAAGAAAAACATAACTTAATACGTTCATTCATTTATAAGTTTGTTTTTTTTTTTTTTTTTTTGTTTTGTTTTAAATAAAGACATCATTAACCGATGTATCGATTTAAAGTTGTTGCGTAGTGATTCAGTTATATACGTTTCTTGGACTCAGAACTGCAAGCGTGGACTATTTTAAGATTTTTTTTTATCGTTTCTCTGAAATAGAAATATCGTTAAATACTCGACAAAATTACCAGAAAATTGTAATTTTCAGTTTATTTTTTTACTAAAGGACTTGATAAGTTTATAATCTCAATTCTCTTAAAACAACAACGCCGAGGTCAAAAAGAGGTATAACTGAATCACTACGCAACAACTTTAAATCTATACAACATCAATTAATGCTGTCCTTTAATTACCCCCCAAAAAAAAAAAAAACAACAGCTAATATATGAATTAACGTACTAAGTTATGTTTTCCTTAGAGTTTCATTTTCATTAAAAAGTATTACTCTCAGTTGAGGAATTAAAAATATGTGAATTTGACTTCATTTTATATTCCACTAACATCTGTCCGGTAGACTATGGTAACAATTTACGCCTCTGAATTTACAGTCTACCAAAGTTTTATTCAAATTTGTGGCAATAATAAAAAGTGGTTCAGTTTTTATTATCTGTTTTTTTTTTTCTTTTTTTCCCCCCCCAATGATTTAGAATATTTGAGTAAAAACTTGAATAAAGTTTGCTTTCTCTTGACAATAAAAAACACAGGAGAGATTAAAAGAATTAGATGAAATGAAATTACAATGAATGGATTTAAATAAAATATGAAGAGACAAGTAGATAAAAGGAAACGCGAGACACAGAGGCGTAACCAGATTCGAACGCCAAGGGGAACGAACAAGCTTAAAGAAGATCACGTCAGAACATGTACCGAATAATTAAACTTATTCATTATACGTTCAATACATATACAGAATGATCTCTCGGGTTTGAAACGTAAATAAAAAATAGGCAGCATAAATCGTATTTAAAATGTAATTTAACTAGAAGAAAGAACAATATTTAACATTTCATTTTGTTATTGTAATTTTCTATTCGTACTAAGGATGGCTACAGATTAACGCATCGGGCGTGTAAACTACAAAATGGTGGCTTTAATATTAATATCTATTATAACAATCAAACAATGCCCTGTCGGCTGGGGCGTTAGAATGCACCGACTGCACCTCTGCAGAGGGGTAATACTCCCCCAATGGGGCCACCTGTTTGCCGTGGATGGCGACCCGTGAGGCTTAAGGATAGAACCCAGGTGGATGAGCAGTCCATGACTTGCAATAATCTACTTTGCCCCTATCTTGGGCTAGACGGTCGGAGAGGCCCCCTCCGATCAATCGGCTGGTTATGTCAAGCCCTAGCACCTATATGATTTCCCCAACCCTATTGCCCTTATGGCAAGCCCCAACCTTTTTATCATATGGGTGCTAGAAGGCGGTGACTGAGGGTCTACATGTCCTGGGAATGACGTTAAACTATTTGATGGTGATGTTCCAGTTCTGGAGGTTTGGGAGAAAGTGGAGCACCCCTTCATCACCATTGCTCCCTGGTCCACTCTGACCCGGAGTGGTAGTACCTGTTAGGGTCCCGTCTATGAGTTAAATAGAAAACATGAGTTTATAAACAAAATTGTATTATCCATTAAAAATGAAATTATTTCAAAACTTTGTTAGCATTAAACATTTTTTTACCACTAGAAGTATTCGGCATAAAATAACCCAAGGGGTTGACATGTCGTAAAACCCAACCAACCAAACCCAACAATCAAACAATAGGCGGCATCTTTAGGGTAAATGTCTACCCGGAATATAATTCTAGGATACTATAATTGTCTTCACTTTATTTTAAAGATTATATTGTCCAAATTCTTGCTCTCGCAAAGTATAAATTTCTGAAGCTTCGGAGTCAATGTTTCTGGTATCCCTACAATTTTAGTGAATCAGTGTGTCCCATTTTTTCCAACTTTACTTCTAGAAGCCGTGTCCCAACATATCATACCCTTTTGGAATCAGAGGGACTCCGTGGGCAAATTTAAAAACATTCTGGGTCGAAACCGGACCCGCAATCCTGAAAATATGCATTCCCAAGTTTTAATCACTGCGATTGTTTTCGGTGTTTTTTAGGTGATTTTTTTTTTTTTTTTGCGACGAATTTTTTTGTACGAGGATTTTTATAAGTTGGAAATAAATTTGAGTATAATCGAAATTATTTGCGAATCCATCGAAAGTCATTCATGAAATAGAACTATTTATTTGTATGGAAAGTAACGACCTACACACACTAATTTGTCGGTAATGAAGGACTATTTGTTCGTAAATTCCTACCATAAAATAAACTGAACCCCCATTTTATGTCCGTGTTTTTGTATTAAATGTTTTATTTTTCTTGCACCCGTTATTTTACAATACAAAATATATTTTATTTATTTATTTTAATATTCATTTCAATGTGCATATTCTAAAAGTTTTTTATTTGTGAGAATGGTTAGTTTTAAAGTTGGGAGTTCGTTTTACAATTTAAGCATAAATTGGATCCTCCTTTTATGACCGTAATTTTGTTTTTTCGTCGACGATGATTAAAACCTGACGTTTTTATTTTAGAGTAGCAAAGCCAAAAAGAAAAGAAATAACAACAAAATGTAATATTCAACTTTTTACTCGTAAATTCCTGCTATAGAATTATGGTAGGAATTTACGAGTAAAAAGTTGATGTGTAAAAACGAACCCCCACTTTAAAACTAAACATTCTTACAAAACAAAAGCTTTTAGAATATACACATTGAAATGAATATCAAAATAAATAAAGGAAATATATTTAGTATTGTAACATAACGGGTGCAAGAAAAATAAAACATTATTGCAAAAACACGGACATAAAATGGGGGTTCAGTTTATTTTATGGTAGGAATTTACGAGCAAACAGTCCTTCATTACCAATTTGTCTTTAAATTAAGTGCTATTCATGTGCTGAAGGTCCAATCAAGAACCCTTTGCAGGATCTAGCTTAATTGCCGTTCAATAGGGCGGCTTTTAAGCTAGTAACACATAAAACCTTTCATATCGTCGTCTTGTATTTGAGGACGTCTGGTGTCCCCAGGGGAAATAATCATAACGAGAGAGATCTGTTAAGTGAACTTTCTACGGAATGTCACTACAATGAAATGAAATGCCCTGGAAAATTTCCTCTCAGAATTTTCATAGATTTTGAGGAGAATAAGATAGAACTTAATAAGTACATAACTAAATAAAGAATCAAAATAAGACACTTATATTTTTCCTATGATGCAAAAATTAAAGAACCGAAAAGAGTTTGGGCTTATCTGCCAATATTTATGCCCCCCCCCCCCTTCTGGAAAAGAGATATTCAATCTCTTGCACTTTCCAGCGCCACGGACGCCACATCCGGTCATGATTTGACAGCTCGCAACCAGGGACTATGAAGTAAGTATCACAATTGTCTTCGGCTCTTTCCCAACTTTTTGCAATTGCTGACGAGCTCAACCATTTACGGTAAAGAAGAACAATTTCCTCGTAAATTCCTACCATAAAATAAACTGAACCCTCATTTTATGTCCGTGTTTTTGCAATAAATGTTTTATTTTTCTTGCACCCGTTATTTTACAATACTAAATATATTTTCTTTATTCTTTATTTTTTAACAAATAAAGAAAATATATCTAGTATTGTAAAATAACGGGTGCAAGAAAAATAAAACATTTACTGCAAAAACACGGACATAAAATGAGGGTTCAGTTTATTTTATGGTAGGAATTTACGAGGAAATTGTTCTTCTTTACCCCATTTACTACTATGCCTACTATTGGCCGGTGTCTTTAGGGTAAATGTCTACCCGGAATATAATTCCAGAATACTCTATAATTTGTCTTCAGTTTCCTATCAGGAATTAACTTCTGACCCTAAACCAGAATTAAGGTGATACAAAAAGACATTAAGAACTTTATTCCCTTTGGATCTTATAAACAATGAATCTGTTGTAAAACACAAGGTTTTTGATCTTTTATCTAACAATGGTTTTTATTTGTGAACACACACACACACACACACACACACACACACACACACACGTACATTACATTTCAACTGAAACTCCCATAAGTTAAAGTACATACATAGAACCTATTGAATCCTATAACCCTTGACCGTGTGCACGATGAATATATAAAAATGAGTGGGTATTAGTTTTAAACCAACCCTTAATCCTTATAATGCATTAGGACATCCATAGGTAACCTAACACTGAACAATTGGTAGGGAAAGACAGATAAATAACTCACATTATCAATGTACATAATTAATTCACATAACATGTAATAACAGACACAGGACACACACGTCCCAAACAAGTAAAATGCACAATACGTTCCATGAACGGAGTGCAATAAAGAAAAGGTTAATAAAGACTTAAGATGTTCCATGGTTATTTTGTGTACTGCAATACAATTCTACTCTAAGAATTAAGTTGAGATAAAGAATAAAAAAAGTCCTATTCGCTCAACGTGCGAGGATTGAAAAAAGTAGTATTATTCCTTCGAAGACAGGAAACACAAAAGTGAAAGGTCCAAGAGACTAAATTGACATGTAACCAGCCGACACGTGACGTGGGAAGCCACGCCCACAATTTAAGGGAAAGCAATTATGTTTTTTCCTTACTGAGGCAAGTTTAAATTCGTCCATGAGGGCAACTGAAATTATATGGCTGCTACTGCTTTTTAAAAATTTTGAATTAGTTACAGTACTAGTTACCAAATGTAAGGTATCCTAGTTATGACGTTAAAATGCATCAAGTGGTTAGGTTCAAATTCTGGAGTTTTTTGGGGAATGTGGAGTGCCCATTCATTGTCATTACTCTCAGATCCGCTCTGACCCGGAGTGGTAGTACCTGTTAGGGTACCATCTATGGGTTAAATATATCTAAAAACAGTTTAAAAGAATATGTTTTGAAATGAGTTAAAAGAATTTTAATACTCAGACAAGAATGAATAAAACAGAAAAAAACGTCTTCGGCATAAAATAAACCAATGGTTGAAATGCCATAAAATCCAACCAACCAACCAACCAACCGATCAACCAAATGTAAGACTTTCATAATGAAAACGAGGGATGAGAAATAAAAAGATAATAAAAAACAAAAACAAAACAAAAACTAAAGCAAGAAAAAAAACAAAAAAAAATCATTTTCATTCGTGCTAACCAATGTCGTTGGAAGTTTTGAATAGACGAGCTTCTCAGCTACTTCAAAGAACCGCCAAACAAAATGTCCCCTGGACATATTTTATTGTCCACTTCTTCAATCACACCGCCAAAGTCAGTCTATAATGAAATCTTTTTATCGCAAATATAATCTGGTCACTAAAGTGGGACATTGGTGGAATAAAGCAATGTGTCTGGAAGTTATTTATTCAAGCCATTCACCACGGGTAGGATATGACACAAGGTCGCAAGTATCCAGTGAGGATGGAATTCACCATTCAATTGTTATAGTGAATATGCTTAAGCTTGCTAACCATTACACCACCATAGTACACCTTTGGATTTTACCCATTCAGTTGGATCTGCGAGACAAGCTTGCTAACCATTACATCACGATAGGACGCCCTAAGTATTTAACCATACTTACCTTGTATAGGTGGGGATCAGAGTGTAGTATCTGTTCCGGATGCTGTGCTCTGGTACTTACCTCGCCCCCTCGGGGGGAGGTCCAGTGTGCTTCGGACCGAATGCACTGGACCGACAAAGTACAATTAATAGCGTCGATCCCAGGGGGCCATCCCCCCAGGCAATACCCGCCCCCTTGGGGGCAGGGCTGGGTTTATTGCCCAGCGCCTGAGGCGCGCCCCTTGAGGGGGAATGCCGAAGGGATCGACGCAATTTTTGTTCTTTCTCACCATTGAGCTTCGGCTTGTGGGTGGGCCCACGTTAAAACGAGGCCCTGTGCCCAGCCCATACAAATAGGGTATAAGGCAAATACACATATGTATTTAACCAATCTGATCGCCACTAGTAGGATCTGACGTAAGTATGGTACATCCAGCGGGGATCGAACTAGTGATCTGTCTTATATGTTAATTCAACGTCATTCGATAAAGTAACCAAAAACACTAGTAGAAAATATATGGGGTGTTGTTAGTTGTTTGTTCTCTGTGGTTTAAGCTCATTCGTATTGGTGTATAATCCCAAATATAGTTTAGTTCTTCCTTCTTGTGGGCTTGTAAGCTGAAAAGGAATTTAGGAAAAGAAGAGGAAGGATGACTTAGGGTAAGACTTTTATTCGTTGATTCACACTATTTCTTTGAGGGGAAATATTTCCTGAGCAAGTCAATAGGTGTTTCTCCTTCAAAGTCTTGGAGTAAAAGGGCCGAGAGATCTTTTGGCGTCAAGAATTTGGGGGGGGGGTTGCATGCTCAGAGGGCTCTTCCGGTCGGAGGCCTTCTGGGAGGCTATTATTTTTTAGTCGTTATTTTTTATATTTAATTTAATTTTTTTATATTTAATTTAATCTTTTATATTTAATTTAATTTTTAATTTCATTTTGTTTTACTTTTGTTTCATTTATTTTCATTTGGTTTAATTTCATTTTTATTAACTCTTAATGTCCTATACCACCTCATTCCACCCGGTGGGAAATCACGTTCGTTTTCCTAATCTGCCCTAAAGGATGGCCTTTGTTTAATATCTTTGTAATATTAAACATATTTAGAAGTCTTTATTTTAAGGGAAATATCTCAGGTTAACTTTAAATGAACGGGCCATTTTTAGCCATTCTTTGATAAAGCATTATAGGAATGAGGCTCTGGAATTCTCAACAGGATGTTAAGAGTTAATCCTCAAAAAAATAACTTGATTCGACATTTATTTTGAAAAATAATTTAAAAACACCACTTTAAAAAAAATTCTTAGTGGGAGCGGGTGCTCTGCTTACTCCCCCACTATCTACACCACTGATGAGACACCAAACCTTGGAACATTAGAGAGCTTTTTCAGTGCTTGAAGAATGCTTCGAAATGTCTACCATCTACTTTTTTCCAAACATTCTTGGAAAGAATGCCAAGAATTTGTTTAGCACTACTTAAAGGAGGTGGTGGTTTTATTGACGATAAAAACTGCCATTTTATGAGTAAATCTTTATAGCAAAGTAGTTATTTTTTAGTCAAATATGGTGGATGAGTGTCCACGTGGCGTAGTGGCTAATGTGCTGTACTGCGACATCGTAGTAAGTGAGTTCGAACTCCAGTCGTTCTATAACGTTCACTTTTGGATGGCATGCGAGAACATAATCTATATGTAAAGTAAAGTCGTCGGGGTAGCCTAAAGTCGGTATCAGCCACATAACGAGGGAGTCTATTCTCTTTTCACTAGCACTAGACCAAAGATAGTTTAAGTATCTGAGGTGGAGCGCCACACCTACCATCAGCTTCTCACTTTACTGCACAGATCCCTGTGCTACTTATATGCTGAGTAGGCGAGGGCCGGTATCGAACCAGGAACTTTGAAATTCCCCAAAGGTTATATTCTATTTTATTAACAGGAGCCTCAAGACTTTATCTATACAGAGCCATAGCAGAGATAAATGTGTTTTTTGGAGTGGGTGACCTAATATCGGTATCAGCCAGACAACGAGGGAATATATCTCCTTTTCACTAGCGCTAGACAAAGGAGATTGTTTTTGCATCTGAGGTGGAGCGCCACACCTACCATCAGCTCCTTACTTTACCGCACAGATCCCTGTGCTACTCATAACGCTGAATTGGCGAGGACCGGTATCGAACTAGGAACCTTGTGATTTCTAGCCGAACGCTCTACCGACTGAGCTAATGTTGCTGAATATAGATAACTCTCATTTCTTTTCCTTCTTTGATAACATATCATCTAACGTTAGTTTCTCTGACTCAAAGTAGCGACAGATAAATAATTAATGGCTGATAAATTGATAATTATCAATGAGCTTAAAATCGCCTAATAATGAATGTCCAAGAAAATAAAAGAAATAAAATCTACTTCAGCGAGACTTCCTCAAGTAGACAATTTAAAGATTGTAGCGGGTTATGGTTTCGACGTGTGAAGGATTTCTTCGGAAATTTTTCTACTTTGACTACCCAAGCACCAAAGACATTAAAAAATACATTCTTCTCTGTTAACCTATAACACCACAAAAGCCGTTAGCTCTAATATATAAATTTTTAAAAACTCTTTTAATTCTATCTTTTCCATCTACCATTTAAAACTGCTGACCTACCAACTGTTTAGCTACCACCTAATACTACCATGCACATACTATAAAAACACATCCATATAATGCATATACATACATTGATATAATTAGTTCTTACTATGTAAATGCATTGAAAATGATTTTACTATGAAAATGCATTGGAAATGATTTTACTATGAAAATGCATTAAATATGTTTTTACTATAAAAATGCATTGAAAATGATTTTACTATAAAAATGCATTGAATATGTTTTTACTATCAAAAGGTAACCAAAACTCGCCGCTAATAGTATTAGTTGTAATTGAACAAACCCAGACATTTTGTTGTTTAGGACTGTATGTATCTAAGGCTGTTTCGACAGCATACTTATCAGAAGGCTGAGGACCTAAATAGTCAACTTAAAAAGGGCCCCATCCACCGTCATTTAAAAGAACAGTTACCGAGGCGAGAAGCTTCTAAAAGAGCATCCCCTACTTTTACTTATCGGACGAGAACCGACAAAACAGATGTGTCTCTACAGAACTCTACAACCAGCGAACAGAATACCCTTGTGAGTGCCACTTCTCCATCGAACAGTATTTCACCTCACAGATAAGTCTGTAGCAAATGCCAACAAAATTTGCAACATATTCTTGTACTATTTGTCAATACATGTGTTAAATTCCATTGTGTGTTTGTCTTCTTTCGACCGAATGATTTGCCTACGACTGGGAGAAATAAGAGGCTCCCCTAAAAACCGTAAATTCCTCTTATCTTTTACGGCATATCAACCTCAGTGGGTCATCGAATGCTGACAAAGTTTTGAAATAAATTCATTCTTAATGGATACTCAATTATTCCTATAAACACATCCTCCTAATTAACCAATAGATGGGACCCTAACAGGTACTACCACTCCGGGTCATAGTGGACCAGGGAGCAATGGTGATGAAGGGGTGCTCCACATTCTCCAAACCTCCAAAACTGGAACCTCACCATCAGATAGAGTTTAACGTCATTCCCAGGGCATGAAGACCCTCAGCGACCGCCTTATAACACCCATATGATGAAAAGGGTTGGGGCTTGCCATAAGAGCAATAGGGTTGGGGCAATCTTATAGGTAATAGGGCTTGGCGTGATCAGACGATTAATCGGAGGGGGGCTCTTCGACTGCCCGTTTCGCCTAAGAAAGGGCCAAAATGTTATGAACTGCTCAGCCACGTTGGTTCCATCCTTAAGCATCACAGATCACCACCCACACTGTGGGAGTCTTACCCCTCTGTAGAAGTGCAGTCGGTGTATTCTAATGCCCCAGCCGATAGGGCGAGTTATTTAAGGTAGCAAGAAATTTGGCAAAAAGACATACAGATGTTAATCTATACACAACAGTACAGACGCTCACGTCAGATTTCACTATAGGGAATGTTTTTATCAAAATATTTTAAAGCAACAGTTATTTCTGGACGTTGGTTTTAGTAGCAATACAAAAACAATATAAAAATAAAAGAAATCAATAAAACTGAGACATTTCATTTCAGGTGTTCTAATTTGGTCTTTATGATCTACAATAAGATATTGAAGAACGGAACACTATCATTACAATAAAAACAAAATTGTAGAAAATAAATTTTTTGTGTGAAATTTTCTATATTTATTCCTCTGTTTCTTTGGAGAGGGACGAGTGGCTAAAGTGCTGAACTGCGAAATCATAGTAAGCGAGTTCGAATTCCAGTTACGCTATTACGTTCACTTTTGAACTAATAGAAAGGCATGAACCTCATTATTCCTCAGTTATGTGTTAAAGCTCAGTCGGTAGAGCGTTCGGCTAGAAACCACAAGGTTCCTAATTCGATTCCGGTCCTCGCCAACTCAGCGTATGAGTAGCGCAGGGACCTGTGCAGTAAAGTAAGGAGCTGATGGTAGGTGTGACGCTCCACTTCAGATGCCCAAAACAATCTCCTTGGTCTAGCGCTATTGAAAAGGGGATAGACTCCCTTGCTGATTGGTTGATACCGACTTTAGGCCGCCCCGACGACTTTACTTTACTTACTGATCTTCTACTGGCATGACTTTGGCATTAGATAACCCACGAACGGTTGATATGCTATTAAACAAAGAAACTAAACCCTACCAAATTTTCGTACCAATACCCTTTCGAAAGGTATGAAACCACCTGTACAGATTAATCTCCCGCAAGTACAGTTTACAGTTCATGCCTCAAGGTATTTAAATCCAACGCTTCCTTCTACCATCGTTTTGGTTCTCGCACCTGACGGCTGGATCTGGTCATTGTCTCATTTCTAACTGGTGCTTGAGGTGGAGGGGGGGTCACTGTAGTGTCCATGCCATACACAATAGTGTTAATAGACAAATTGGTAACCACTTACTATAAGTAGAGGCTGTGGCGTCTGGTATGCACCATAGGTGTCTGCTGGAGAGAGGTGACAAGCACGTCCAGTCTTGTTCAGTGGCATCGGAAGAAGAGGGTTCTCTCCTTGGGTTCATACAATATTAATACAGTGTATCTTAGAAATCACATATAGAATCATCCCTTACTACCAAGTTTTGGATAAATCTTATATATATATATATATATATATATATATATATATATATATATATAAGTAAAGGTAGCGTAGACATTAGGTCAACGGTGCTTGGTAAATGATAGTTTCTCGCCAATGCTATTTTCAAATCAAGTGTTTGTGTTTCTGTTTTCACTTGGTTTGAAATCGCATATGCGAGAAACTATCAGTTACCAAGCGCCATTAACTTCATTTCTTCGTTACTCTAACTTATATATACATGCTCTATCTATGATATTAGACATTTTTTACTTATAAATATAGCAAACTATATATATATATATATATATATATATATATATATGTATATATATATAAAGGAATGTCATGGTACGTGCGTGCCGTGTATAACTTTGAAAAGAGATGCGATTCAGCATTGAAACCTCGTATACACCTTAATATGTTTATATCTAAGAAACGTACACAATTTAGTTTTTGATTATTACTGATTAAAGGATATGATTCAATAACTATACAAAAAAATCAATCAATTTAGGGAATGTGGAATCGTGGAAAGAACAGATAAACCCATATCTCAAAATAAATAAATTTTATATACAAAGATTATATTTGCAAAGTAGATGCGATGTCTAATTTGCATAATGGTTTTAATAATATCGGGTTTGATAATTAATTACTAGATGTAATTGATTTTTAATATTATTGTTTTTCTCAAACGTATTATGAATATCTATGAATAATTTTATAAATTAATTGATTTTTGGTAAATTATTGAATTATATCAATAAAAATTTAAAACTAAATTTTGTACCTTTCCTTATTAGAACGCATCTAAAAAGATTACAGTTATTTTTATTTCAATTGATATTGATAAACATCTCCACACTCAACGGCAAGGCTCTTAAGCCAATAGAACAATCACGTACCTGGGTGGTAATATCTCCTCCACAGAGAGCGATGTTAATACACGGATAGCAAAGGCATGGCCGGCCACAAATAGATTATCAGTCATATGGAGGTCCGATCTCCCTGGCAAGCTGAAGCGACAGTTCTTCCAGGCTGTGGTTGTGTCGGTGCTGCTATATGGTTGCACCACCTGGACCCTAACAAAGCGTCTTGAGAATAAGATAGATGGGAGCTGCACAAGAATGCTGCGCGCAGTCTTGAACAAGACATGGAAGCAGCACCGCACAAGGAAACAGCTGTACGGTCACCTGCCCCCCATTTCACAAACTATCCGAGTGAGACGGACAAGATATGCAGGACACTGCTGGAGAAACAAGGATGAACTCATAAGCGACGTTCTCCTGTGGAAGCCAACACATGGACATGCAAGTCTAGGGCGCCCAGAAAGGACCTACATTGATCAGCTATGTGAGGATGCTGGTTGTTCCACAGAGGAGCTCCCAGGTGCAATGAATGATAGGGAAGGTTGGCGAAAGATTGTCATGGATACCCGTGCTATATGCGCGACATGATGATGATGATGATGATTCCTTTTAATGCGTTTTTCAAATATATATATAGAGAGAGGCAATACCTAACGTGTCAGCGTCGTATCAACTACAACGATACTACCAAATATCGTGGGTACCTACCAAAGCTTGAATTGCTTCGGTCACGTGATATCGCTACATACCAGCATGTTACCAAAATATTGAAAAACTTTTGACTCATCCTAATATTTTACATGACTAATAGCAAAAATGAAATGCTTTTTATAATACTTGATTGTTTTAGTTTTTCATGCGATGAAAAAATGTACACACACCAGATTCTAAAATCTTGAGTACCATCTAGAGTAAAAAGAAAAAAAGTGAAAAATATAGAAATTTTGATAAAAGGTTTTTTTTATTGTAATGATAGCTTTTTGTTCATCAATATCTTATTGTAGATCATAAAGACCAAATTAGAACAGCTAAAATTAAATGTCTCTGTTTTATTGATTTATCTTATTTTTTTTATTATATATATATATATATATATATATATATTATATATATATATATACTAGCAAAAGTGCTCGCTCCATGACCGTACTAAAATGATTTTAGGATCACCTATGAGTGAGAGAGAAAGGGAAAAGACAGGAGTAAGAGAGTGGATAAAAGGAAAATAATTTAGACAAAATTCTTATAAAAAAAGAGTTCGCTGATAATTTATATATTACAATGTTCATTTATTTTAGGCTTTATTTTAGTTTACCTTTAAAATATTATTTACAAAAATGTAACCCTAAACTAGTGAGACTTTTGAAACAGTTTTATTTTTCTAAAAACTGTTTTTGTACATATGACAAAAACTCAGTTTTTAATTGGTTGTTGAGTAAAAGTGACAAAAATGTATTCCTTTGATTTATTATATTTTATACCCCTAAAAATATAAGAATTAAAAGTGTCATTATTTGTATGTAAAAAGAAATTATTAATTCAAATAAAACTTATTTGTGTATTCAAGTTTTAACGATAAAAAAAGCTAAGAATTTGTAGAGGCCTAGTTGTAGAGGTTCGCAAATGATATTAAAATCACGAATAAAAATATGACACAGTTTAGGTAGAAAATACGGAGAAATGATAAAACAAATGCATATAATTATAAAATAACAAATAAATTTATTCAGAGAATAAATTTGCAAAAACAATAAAATTGAAAAAGAAATAGTGTAGATATGATGTGGAAAGGTTTGCTACGAAATGTAAAATGTAAAATGTAAAAGTTCGTCCAGAAATGTGTAATGTGAAATGTTTGTGTATTCGTCAAAGTTCGATTAGATGTGGACAGAGATGAGAGTCAAGTTTGTATATACGACCTGCTGAAACGGATTCTTGATGTATAACGAAGTGGTAAGAATAATGATTGTAGTAGAAGTGTCGTAATTGTGTTGAAGCGGTGGAATCGTTCGTTCGGTCGGACACCTGTTTCTTGGTCGTGTTCTATCTGGCCGCGAGATGGGATTTGTGTGTTTGTTTGTTGTCGTCGGATGTGTCCTGTTTGACGACGAGATGAAGTCTGTGTGTTTGTTGATTTCTTCTCTTTTATAATTAGAAGATGGGATCGAAAAGTAATTAATTCTTGGCGCAAACGTAGTTGAAAGCAATGCTAACCTATCCAATCGATTCTGATTTTTATGTAAACATTTGTTTTAATCACTTTTCCTTAAGTTTGGGAAAAGGATTGTGTTGTGTGTTTGCTTTAATCTCTTTTCCTTAAGTTTGGGAAAAGGATTGTGTTTGTGTGTTTGTTTTAATTTCTTTCCCTTAAGTTTGGGAAAAGAAATGTGTACGCGTATTTATTATTATTTTGATATAAAATATAGAATTGTATTCTATAAATTCAAGTATTATAATGTTAGGAATAGGTTATTTTTGTGGTCTACATTTAAAATAAAAAAATTACGTACTCCATGGCAAAATGCTTGATTTCATAATGTTCATAGTATAATGGTTAGCAAGCTAGTCATGCAGATCCATTACTACTGGGTAGTGATTTCGGTAAAAATGAACAAGTTCCTCGTATATTGCTACCATAAAATTAGGCTTGGGCATTATCTGAAATGAACTTGATTGTTAATAAGAACTCATTTTATGATATTTTTGTGTTAGATCATGCAGTCGTTTACGTATCGACCAAATCTGCTTTGTTTACGTTCATCGAGGGCTCCAATTCAAAATGATTTCGATCTTCGCTGGATGTCCAATACATGCAATTATGTATCACATCCAACCCATGGTGAACCGGTCGGGTAGAAAAAGGAGTCTCATAGTGGTGTAGTGGTTAGCAAGCTATTCTTGCAGGCTAATTATTACTGAATAGCGAGTTCGATTCTTGATGGATATCCCAAATTTGCGACCCTATGACAAATTCTACTTGTGAAGAACTGGGTAAATACTTAATTGGTTGGATCATTTTGTCAGCGACCGAATTGTGCCCTAGGTTACCAAAATATTGCAAAACTTTTGACTCGCCCTAGTAACACAGTGTCTGTTTAATGTCACAGAGTAAATGCGACTTTCTCTGTTACTCTACAGCCATCAATTCCCAATTTTTTAACGCTTTTTTAAATTCCCAAATGACACTCGACAGATAGCATCAACCAAACCGGCCACACATACGATTATCGTACCGGATTCTACAATCTGACGCACTGGCTTGAACTTTCATAAATTGAACCCTTCGACTTCATTCTATCACGTGATTGAACAGCGGTAGAGTTGGGTGGGTAGATGCTTTTGAATTCGTACTTATAATATCAGAAACGAGTAATAAAAAAGGGGGAAGATATATTGTTTTTTTGTTTTGTTTTTTGTTTTTATTTGTTTGTTTGTGTTGACTGATACAAGGGAGATAAGCCAGAGTGAAAGATTCTTTTTAATTAGCCTAATTGACGCTAACATTTTGTCAAATATTTTCTATTCAAAAGATTTAACGGAAATAAGTCAAACAGAATAAGTTATGTTACAAAATCCATGCAAATCATTAGACCTGTTGAACAGAATATATTCCTATTCACTGCTACCTTTTATTACAAGTGTGAGACAAACGTTTTGCAGTATTTCAAGCCATCATCATCATCATCATCATTGCTAACAGCACGGATATCCATGACAATCTCTCGCCAGCCGTCCTTATCATTCATTTCCCCTGGGAGGTCCTCTACGTAACATCCAGTATCCGCACAAAGTTGATCAATGTACGTCTTTGCTGGACAGCCTACTCTGGCGTAACCATGTGATGGCTTCCACAGAAGAACGTCACTTACGAGTTCATCCTTGCTTCTCCAGTAGTGACCAGCGTGTCTTGTTCGCCTCACATGGATGGTTTGTGTGATGAACATTGAAGACTGCCATAGAAGCTACATGAATTATGAATATCCACAGACCACAATATACAGTGGTATCTTGACATACGTGTGTCCCAACTTACGTGTGCTCAGAGTTACGAACTGTCATCTGGTCGATTTTTTGCTTTGTGATGAGAGCTAAAATTTTAGTCACGAACGAACTGCAAACTGGGGACTCTGAAAAAGGTCCCACATGACTTCACATATTTGGCGGGCTTCTGTAATTTTCCATAGAAGGACCCGGCCATGGTATGAAAGGGGTCATCCCCTCAGAATTACAGGGGACCGACAATAATCTTATGCAACCGCATAGATTATGTAACACCGTGACGTCACGGTTGCTGCCTTCGTCCTATAATTTGACCCTAGGGGCTTACACCTACTGATGAACAGCTACTACGTTTTTGCAACGTCATCGTTACCTTCCTCACGTACGCATGGGGAAAAGGAGGGACAAGCCCACAGAAAGACATGAGAGCTAAAATTTTAGGCACGAGCGAACTTCAGATACGCTTATGTTAAAGAATTCGGTAATTTATGAGGAAGTGCGTCCCGGTCCCCTGCCTCCGAAATTGCTGTCCGGTGAATTTTAAAATAACGACCCCAAGCTTCGGCGTGGCGCCGAAGCTTGGGGTCGTTATTTTCGTTACGGTGTTACTTGAAAGAAAACAACCAACTTAGGGCGTTAAATGTATTTTAGGGAGGGGTCTCTTTTTTGTCTTAATTCTTGTTTATTTATAGAAATTTGTCGTAATACGTATTTATTTATCGTAATTTGTCATAATTCTTGTTTATTTATCGTAATTTGTCGTAATTCTTGTTTATTTATCGTAATAAACAAACCACCCTACGTAATGCCAGAACCTACCCGGCCTAGTTTATGCTTGTTCAAATGCCTACACTTGTTTGTCAACTCAGATCGCGAGTTCAATATCTTCCCTGGGTCTCTGCATTCCGCTATTTTTAGTTTCTCCTGTAAGCACAGCATACAAATGTTTTCATTTCCTTTATGTGAAGGTGCCCTCTTTATGATTCTCCACTCTACCCCTGGATCTCTATCATACTTTTCCTTTAACTCCCACACATATTTTGCAAGTGTGGTTGCTTCTCTGTATTTTCTATCCCTAAATGATAGCTTATGTTGTGATATCCTATGTTTTACACGTTGCTGTGTGGCCCCTACATATATCTTATTTTCCTTTGTGGTTGGTGATTTTACTACTGCCTCATATACTACATCAGTTAGTAAACATTTTTGACTCACCCTAGTAGCATCTGTGCAAAACTTTGACTCACCCTGGTAGCATCAAATATTGCAAAACTTTTGACTCACCCTGGTAGCATCAAATATTGCAAAACTTTTGACTCACCCTGGTAGCATCAAATATTTGCAAAACTTTTGACTCACCCTGGTAGCATCAAATATTGCAAAACTTTTGACTCACCCTGGTAGCATCAGCATCAAATATTTGCAAACTTTTGACTCACCCTGGTAGCATCAAATATTGCAAAACTTTTGACTCACCTGGTAGCATCAAATATTGCAAAACTTTTAGCATCAAATATTGCAAAACCTTTGACACGCGATAGTACTTCTTTTTTGGAAAACCAAAATTTTAAACGAAATTTGAGTTTATTTTTATTTACTCAATTCAAAAGAATTCCCCTAAGTTGAATGACTGTCTCAGTTGAACCATCTTAAAAGAAAAAATTACGAAATTACAAAGTATCAAGGTCAAAAGTTTTGCAATATTTTGTAACATGAAACACAATTTGGCAGCTTCGGATGTTGAGGTCATGAAGGCGATGAATCACAATGGATTGTGAGATGCCGAGCTGGGCTGTTACTCTCCGAATGCTACTTGACAAATTTGCCTCTATGGCTTGAGGCACGGCCTCGGAGTTTACGATTATAGACCTACGCTGCTTGATCGTCGATAGATGCCACGATACTAGCTACTTAACTACCATGTTTTGAGCTGCTTCGGTCACATGATATACATGACTCAAAACTACCAGAATATTGCAAAACTTTTGACTCGCCATAGATGCCGTAATACTAAGGGGCTAGCTAACATATCTTGGGCTTCTTCAGTCACGTGATATACATGCCTCAAACTAACACCTACAAAATATTGCAAAACTTTTGACTCGCCATAGATGCCGTAATACTAAGGGGCTAGCTAACATATCTTGGGCTTCTTCAGTTACGGGATATACATACATTCTTCAAACTAACACCTACTAAAATATTGCAAAACTTTTGACTCACCATAGATGCCGTAATACTAAGGGGCTAGCTAACATATCTTGGGCTTCTTCAGTCACGTGATATACATGCTTCAAACCAACACTTACCAAAATATTGCAAAACTTTTGACTCACCATAGATGCTGTAATACTAGGGGCTAGCTACCATATTTTGAGCTTCTTCAGTCACGCGATATACATACATTCTTCAAACTAACACCTACTAAAATATTGCAAAACTTTTGACTCGCCCAAGCACTTGTTTATTTTTGTAGTTTGACAGGATTTTTTTTTAAAGAAAATGAAATGCATAAATTATGAAAAGGCTTGTGCTCTATTTTTGTCCCATAGATAAGCGAATTATTTCCAGGACGCGTGTCCTTCCCTTCAGAATCCACTCTCCGATTCCACAGAGCTGATCGTTTTGAAAAGCCTTGGGTGGGTAGCATCACAAATATTTTATGAACTAATTAGTCTGTGTTCCCCTATTGATGATTGAATGTGTCAACAAAATGTCACATGAGATGGGCTTAATGTAAGCTTTTTTTTTCTTCTTCATATATTCATTATTAATTAGATATTTATCGGATGCATTATTAATACTTAATATCGTTTTATGTTGCCAATCTGTGATGACAAAGGATTGATATTATAGAAACAAATACATGGAAAATGCTGTGGTACTTTGACTTACGACTGAACCAACATACGAGTTTTTCCCGCCCTGTCGGATGGGGCGTTAGAATGCACCGACTGCACCTCTGCAAAGGGGTAAGACTCCCCCAATAACAAACTTCAAAACATTAAACCTACCAATGGAGAATGGAACCTAAAATACAACAAAAATACAGAACAACTTGTGCTGACCTGCTTTCACATAGGCCACGTTTACATCACCCATCATCATTTATTAGAGGGTACAGAATCCCCAATATGTATTACATGCCAAGAGAGATTTACAGTGAAACATATACTGCCAGAGTGTGTAGACTTTAATCTACCGCCCTGTTGTCTGGGGCGTTAGAATGCACCTCTGCAGAGGGGTAAGACTCTCCCAATGGGGCCACCTGTTGGCCGTGGGTGGCGACCCGTGATACTTAAGGATAGAGCCCAGGTGGATGAGCAGTTCATGACATGCAATACTCCACTTTGGCCCTATCTTGGGCTAGACGGGCGGTCGGAGAGGCCCTCTCCGATCAATCGGCTGGTCACGTCAAGCCCTAGCACCTATAAGATTTTCCCAACCCTATTGACCTTATGGCAAGCCCCAACCCCTTTTTATCATATGGGTGCTAGAAGGCGGTGGCTGTGGGTCTACATGTCCTGGGAATGACGTTAAACTCTATCTGATGGTGAGGTTCCAGTTTTGGAGGTTTGGGGAATGTGGAGCACCCCTTCATCACCATTGCTCCCTGGTCCACTCTGACCCGGAGTGGT
>CM042149.1:98980930-98995930 GCA_023376005.1 Doryteuthis pealeii | reverse complement strand
CATTGACACACCTTGTATTTAAATGACTCGTTCCATTGACACACCTTGTATTTAAATGACAAATGCTAGTGATCGTTCCATTGACACACCTTGTATTTAAATGACAAATGCTAGTGATCGTTCCATTGACACACCTTGTATTTAAATGACAAATGCTAGTGATCGTTCCATTGACACACCTGTATTTAAATGACAAATGCTAGTGATCGTTCCATTGACACACTTGTATTTAAATGACAAATGCTAGTGATCGTTCCATTGACACACTTGTATTAAATGAAAATGCTAGTGATCGTTCCATTGACACACCTTGTATTTAAATGACAAATGCTAGTGATCGTTCCATTGACATCCATTGACACACCTTGTATTTAAATGACAAATGCTAGTGATCGTTTCCATTGACACACCTTGTATTTAAATGACAAATGCTAGTGATCGTTCCATTGACACACCTTGTATTTAAATGACAAATGCCTGCTAGTGATTGACACACCTTGTATTTAAATGACAAATGCTAGTGATCGTTCCATTGACACACCTTGTGACATGCTCACACCTTGTATTTAAATTTAAATGACAAATGCTAGTGATCGTTTCCATTGACACACCTTGTATTTAAATGACAAATGCTAGTGATCGTTCCATTGACACACCTTGTATTTAAATGACAAATGCTAGTGATCGTTCCATTGACACACCTTGTATTTAAATGAAATGCTATGATCGTTCCATTGACACACCTTGTATTTAAATGACCTAGTGATCGTTCATTGACACACCTTGTATTTAAATGACAAATGCTAGTGATCGTTCCATTGACACACCTTGTATTTAAATGACAAATGCTAGTGATCGTTCCATTGACACACCTTGTATTTAAATGACAAATGCTAGTGATCGTTCCATTGACACACCTTGTATTTAAATGACAAATGCTAGTGATCGTTCCTTGACACACCTTGTATTTAATGACAAATGCTAGTGATCGTTCCATTGACACACCTTGTATTTAAATGACAAATGCTAGGGATCGTTCCATTGACACACCTTGTATTTAAATGACAAATACTAGTGATCGTTCCATTGACACACCTTGTATTTAAATGACAAATGCTAGTGATCGTTCCATTGACACACCTTGTATTTAAATGACAAATGCTAGTGATCGTTCCATTGACACACCTTGTATTTAAATGACAAATGCTAGTGATCGTTCCATTGACACACCTTGTATTTAAATGACAAATGCTAGTGATCGTTCCATTGACACACTTGTATTTAAATGACAAATGCTAGTGATCGTTCCATTGACACACTTGTATTTAAATGACAAATGCTAGTGATCGTTCCATTGACACACCTTGTATTTAAATGACAAATGCTAGTGATCGTTCCATTGACACACCTTGTATTTAAATGACAAATGCTAGTGATCGTTCCATTGACACACCTTGTATTTAAATGACAAATGCTAGTGATCGTTCCATTGACACACCTTGTATTTAAATGACAAATGCTAGTGATCGTTCCATTGACACACCTTGTATTTAAATGACAAATGCTAGTGATCGTTCCATTGACACACCTTGTTTTAAATGACAAATGCTAGTGATCGTTCCATTGACACACCTTGTATTTAAATGACAAATGCTAGTGATCGTTCCATTGACACACCTTGTATTTAAATGACAAATGCTAGGGATCGTTCCATTGACACACCTTGTATTTAAATGACAAATGCTAGATCGTTCCATTGACACACCTTGTATTTAAATGACAAATGCTAGTGATCGTTCCATTGACACACCTTGTATTTAAATGACAAATGCTAGTGATCGTTCCATTGACACACCTTGTATTTAAATGACAAATGCTAGTGATCGTTCCATTGACACACCTTGTATTTAAATTGATTTAAATGACAAATGCTAGTGATCGTTCCATTGACACACCTTGTATTTAAATGACAAATGCTAGTGATCGTTCCATTGACACACCTTGTATTTAAATGACAAATGCTAGGGATCGTTCCATTGACACACGCACCTGATGATGCTGCAATGACAGATGATGAATAGAAGATCTTCTTTCTAATAAAAGACTGATAACTGACGTTACCTGACATATGCAAAAATAAAACAACTATGAATTTAAAAACTGGGAGAAAAATTATCTTTAGGCGTTTTTGTTACAAAAACCCAAAAAAAATACTAAACAACAACAACAACAACAACAACAACACCAGGTGCGTCCTGTTACGTGAGATAAACTTATGTGACGTACCACTTTGAACTCAAATTCAATGTGTTAGTTAATGAATATTCACAAAGTTTACGTGACCGTCCCCAGGCAGCAGTCAGTTTACTGCCTGAGGTGGCCCTAAAAGTGGAATGCCGTGCTGCTAAGCTATATTTGACACTGCGGGGAGAGGAGGGGGTTATCTCCTTTGTAAGCATCGATTTTGTGTCGAAATTTGCCTATAGCGGTGAGCAAATAATTTGAAGTTCTACTGTCTCAAGCACATGACAAGTGGATTTGCGGTTCCCGGGGCGTAGTGGCTAACGTGCTGGACTGCGATATTGTTGTAAGCGATTTCGAATTCCAGTCGCGTTGTAACGTTCACTTTTGGACAAAAACCGTTGGGAAAGGTATGAACACACCTCATGCCCCAGATATACGTTAAACAGTTCCAATTCTACTAAGATAGCTTTGGCATTAAATAACCCATCAAGGTTGATATGCCATTAAATAAAGAAACCAAATCAAATCAAAAGGGTGATGATGATGATGATGATGATGATGATTATGATATTTTCAAAATGGATAACTTTAAACTTTAGTATTATTTGTATTATTCGGACTATTGTCCTCATCTTCATTGTTATATGTACAACATTTTGGCCGATGCGCCCTCCGGCCTTCTTCAGGTATTTCTTGGCGGACTTGAAAACCTTCTCTGACTCGGGAACCATTGTTGCATAATCTATGTGGTTGCATAGATTATTGTCAATCCCCTGTATTTCTGAGGGGATGGCCCCTTTTCATATCACGGACGGGACTTTCCATGGAATATTACAGAAAGCCTGCGAAGTACGTGAAGTCACGTGGGACCAAATTAACCCGTTAGTACCTGCTTGAGCGTCCGATGAGAAGCATGGGCTCATTATGCACACGCGCGTTGTGTTAGAAGAACTTTAGTTAAGTAAATAAAAGTTTAAATAAATAATATGGTGTTCTTGCTTGATGAATGTCTTGGCAACAAGACTGACCAAGAAGAAGGAATGTATCAAAGACGAACAGCCAACAAGAATCTAGAAATAGAATTCAACATGGAGAGAAAGAATAGAAACAGCTAGAGATCACCAAATGGCCAAATAAGTAAGTTATGCATCTCTCTGTCTACCTGTGTCTATCCGTCCCTCTCTCCAGTAAAAGAACATTTCTGTATATACCCAACATGGGTATATGTGTATGAGTATGTAACACCATCTCGGACTCGGGAACCTTCTTTTCGAACTCGGGAACCTTCTTTACGGACCTTTGAACCTTTATTCAGTCCACAGGGATATCCTGTTCTCATTCCGCTAACCATAGTTGGGGTAGAGGCGTTAAGCTGTGTTAGTTATTATTCTATGTTACTGCTTTAGCTTTCTTCAGTTTTATTTCTAGGGCTGTCTCAAAGTACTGGCAACACAGAAAATAACCCAGTGCGCTAAGTTATAGGGTGTGTCTTGGGTACTGCTTAACACATTTCTGGGGGATGAGAGGGTTCATGCTTTTCCAAAAGAGAAGCTAATAGCGCAGCTGGAGTTCGAACTCGCTAACTACGGTCTCGCAGTTCAGCACGTTTGCCACTATGCCAGGCGGCCTCCCACTCATCAAGGCGTGCTGACTCCCTTGACTCTATCACCACCCGTTCCTATTGGACAACGCTCCTGGAAAGTCCTCTAGACGGTATCCAGTGTCCACGTAGGGCTCATGAATGTAAGGCTTTGCTAGTCGGCCAACACTAATGTGCCCATATGTCCATAGAAAAAAGAATTGCTTATAAGTTGAACCTTACTTCACCAGTTGCATACCCACTTCATTACTTACTTCTTTACTTCTTTCTTACTCTATTCTTCTGACCGTCTTTGGAATCTTATAACATCTTGTCTTGGTCTGGAATCTTCTAAGGTCTGGACTTCTCTTGGGGATTTCTCTTTATCAGAAGTCCTGTGTCATTGTTAGTTTTTAGATAATAAACACAAGACTTCGATTTACTTGATCTTATTTTATTTTTAAATCCCCAGCCAGACAATCTGCGCAGATGAGAACGGCGGTGCGTAACACGCGACTTACAACCTACGAGCTCGGCTCCTACCTTCTAACTGACTGCAACTTACTTACTATCTAAACCGGAAGAGAGAGTCCTCTCTGCCGGTTCTCACTGCTATCCCCGGAAGGTAGGGTGAGGACTGAGGTCAACGCTGTCACTCATTCCTCAAGGCCATCAGCTACACTTAAAACGCCATCTTGTTTCTACACTATTGCACATAAATATTAGGTATCTAATAATTATGTAACACACCAACAGTGTCATGATAGTCTTACATAGATAATTTGGGAGATGGGAGATATGCATGCAGCTGTTGTTTTTTTTGTTTTTTTTCAGAGTGCTGCTTCCAGTAACCGACCGACCTAAGTAAGGGCCAAAGTAGTGTTGCATGTCATGATCTACTCAGCCACCAGCGTACCATCCTTAGGCATCACAGGTCGCCACCCACGACCAACAGGCGACCCCAGAGGTGCAGTCTGTGTTTTCTGTCCCAACGACAGGGCAGTTTCAAAACATGAGGCCCACTTCAATCACTCGGCTGGTCACATCAAGCTCTAGCACTTATATGATTGTCCCAGCCCTATTACCCTTATGGCAAGCCCCAACCCTTTTGTAGTTGGTGCACTTGGAACGGTCCCAAAAGGATTGGAAAAGGGTTTGGAAATCAGAGGAAGGATTGATACTATACAGAACAATGCCCTGCTGCAATCTGCCAGAATACTCAGAAGAGTCCTGGAGACCTGAGGAGACTTGCTGTCACTCAGACTCCAGTGAAAGACCATCAGCTAGTGCTGATGTGAAAACTCAAAAGGAGTAAATATAATAAATAATAATAATAATAATAATAATAATATAATAACAAGAGTAGCGAAGAACTAAGGTAAATTGCGCTGATTTAATAAATAAAAAATGTACTTGTCAGTTAAACATAAAGCATTGAAACTTTTGCCAGGCCTATAAAAAGTTTTATCGCTTGACTTTCCTAAAATACCAACGGTTAACGTTTAAATGTCATCCAATACTCTAAATCATTTTTTTTCTCTCTTTGACCTGCCAGGAAAAAGTGCCAAAATGAAAACAATTTATTTATTTTTTTCAGATATTCGACTTCTTCTTTCACAAAGACATTTAAGTATTGTGGGTCACAGTCAATTGGGTGCTACCGTCGCTGCAAATAGAGCCAGAACCCATTTACAACTAATTTGGACTTACCCTCAACTCCTACCCTCTTCCCAAACTTAGATTTTTTTTTTTAATCAACAACAAGTATGTCTACAGTCAAACTCGGGCCGATGAGTTCCTTCTTCATTTTTTATTCAAGTGTTAACTTTAAAGAAGAAGATGAAGAAAAAAAAGACATAACTGCACTTGAAAGTCGTAATTCAATTTGGTCATGATGAGAAAAAAATATTGGTGAATTTTCCAGTGCCGGTTCTGAACTCTCCAAGATTGCCAAAGTGCCCAATCTCGAGGGTTCTTTTGCTGACTCATTAACCGTAGCCAGAAGTAAACGAAAGTGCTATAGACCTGGGGAGACCTGCTGTCACTCTGTCTCTAGCGAAAGACCAGCAGTTAAACCCGGTGAGAAAATCTCACGAGGAGTGAAATAATAATAATAATAATAATAATAAGTGTTTTTTTTTAATTTTATAGTCCATGACAGCTGCTCTGTGTTCTATACAATCATTATTTGAATAACAAAATATCCATTTGAATAAATGTAGTGAATATGAAACAGTTGTCATGGACTATTAAAACATTGATTATAATTGAATATTAATTATAATAATTAATACACACACACACACACACACACACACACACAACACATATATATATATATATATATATTATATATATATATATATATATAAGACAATTTCTCTGATTTTTTTTAGATGAGGCTTGATGATTTTTATTACTTGCATTATTCGGACTATTGTCCTCATCTTTGTTGTTATCTGCACAACGTTTCGGTCGATGTGCACCCCCCGGCCTTCTTCAAGTATTTCTGTTATTAGAACTGTATTAAATTCAACGCCTATATCCACTACGCCATGTGTCACATCGACCGAAATGTTGCGCAGATAACAATAAAGATGAGGACAATAGTCCGAATAATCCAAATAATAAAAAATAATAATGAAGGGGTTGTTGGAGAACGAGGCCAATTTTTAAGCTTAGCAGGTTTTAATTCACCGTCTCCTAGACCGGCTGCTATACAAAGGTTAAAGAACCCAGTCAGTCCTACTATTTACCCATAGCTGGAAGAATACTGTGGATTCATACTTTTCACAAGCGTATTAGCGCATTGTGGAATGCTACCAGCTTCGTCTAGGATTTGAACTCGTATCGCCGGGTCCATTTCCTACGACAATAACCATTACACGACGGGCAACCCCGTAAAATAAAGCGTTGTGAAAGAAATTGCAATATTTTCGTTTCTCCTTGTACAAATATAAACTTAATTATTAGTCGTATTGTAATTACTCGGTATTAGCAATTACTCACAATAAGATAGAAAAGATTTCGTAGGAATAATGGACTAATGTCATGTTAGTAATGTAAAAGAAATGTAATAATTGCAATACTAGCAGGACCTGTGGATATACCACAGTATGATAATTCAATTATTGCAACGTTTGATATATTTACTTAAGAGCTATTGGGAATAGTTCAATATGTAAAAAGTATGATTCAACTTTCTCTGACTCTTTTCTTTCTTTCTTTCCTTCTTTTCGTCATCGATTGAAATAGATTAGCGTTATTGTTTTCGCGTTCTCACACCCTCTCTATCTTTCTCCTACTCTCTTTCTTTGTTATCATATTTCCTGTGTAGCATGTCCTTTCTTTCTTTTTATAATGAAAACGGAATGGTCCATTATTTAGCTGAGGTGACGATTAAATTAGGAAAATTTACCAATGAAAGAGGGGAGTAATGGAAAATGATGGAATAGTTAGTTTCAAAGTTGTTCTATTTTTCGATTATACCCCCTCTGTTGCAGATCTTTTTATCTGCATTCTTAGTCAGTTTCATTAGCCTTTCTAATTTAATATGATATTTTATTATATCAAAACTTAAATACTTGCACCCGGAGGGTGCATATATTTGCTAGTCATTTATAATATAGTCATCAAAAGGAAAAGATGAGATTACTAGACTAAGTAGTTCAGAGACTGATAACAATGCTTCATATTAAGACTTGAGACAACATTATGAAGAAGAGAAAATATATAATTTGTGATATAGTTATAAAAAGACTGAAGGCGTATTTACCAAGACAGAAATGAAGAATTAATGAAATGCTAATTTTCTTCGAAACATTTCCCTTGGTAGTCAGTGCATTTCAGCATTTACACTATTGCATTTCGAAAAGTATAGATGCAGGCCTGTCATCAGAGTATTCTCAGCAATGGAGGTGCAAATAGAATTGATTTTATGTTAATTCGTATGAGACTGTTAAATAATTTATGAAGAGATCTCTGTATTTGATCTATAAACTGTGTAAAGTCTCACGTAGTGATTGAATATTGTTTAAGTCGTTTCGTGAACACAGTGAAAATTATCCAACAACATTTGATGCTATTTATTTGGTTTAATGTAGGTTATTCAACTCTTAGCCTACTTTAAACCGCTCACTGTGGCGCTCCCAACACTACGATCAAAATAAAAATAACGTATTGTTAGTTTATCATAATTAAGCAGAAGGATTCAGATTACAATAATAATAGGATTTTATTTGAATAGAATGAGTTCTGGGGTGAATAGATAAGCAAGTTTTGAACTATCCATCATACAGGTAAAAATACCGAGAAAATTTGGTACAACGGTGGGGGAAATTTCGTAGGCAAAAAAAAAAAAAAAAAAAAAAAAAATAAAATAAATAAATAAATAAATAAAATAAATAAAATAAAAATAAATAAATAAAAAATGAATAAATAATGTCGAATATTTTAAATGTATATTATTTGTTTAAGAATTAATTTTCATTAATTTCCTGACTATTAGCAACGGTTTGTTACCCCTTAGCCACGGTCTTCTAGCATCTATATTATAAGAAATCGCATTTCACTTAGCGCTAATACCCTTGGGAAAGGTGTGAATCCTACTCTCCCTCCAGCTATGGATAGATAGTAGGGCAGACTGGGCTCTTTAAGCTTGGTTAGGCAACCAGTCTAGGAGAAGGAAAACTCTGAATTCAAAGCTGTTGAACTCCGCTTAAGAAATTGACCTTGTGTCACATCCTGCTCGTGCGGAGGGGTTGGTATATATATATATATCATAAGAAAGAGGCACATGGTGTAATGGTTACAGTCCTAAGAAATGGACATGATGAGATGGTCTACTAGCATAGGTTGATGTTCACACGAGGTTACCAAACTTGACTATCGTGGATTAAGAAAGACGAGATTAAAATTAATGGCATGTCAACCCTTGTTGGGTTATTTCATGGCGTTTTCTTTTATTCATTCTTTTTGCATATCCAATTTTTTTCAAACATATTTTTTCTTTAAACACATATTTAAAAACTCATTTTGATCGATTTAATCTCTAGATGGGACCCGTAAACGTACTCCCACCCGGGTCAAGGTGGACCTGGGAGTAATGACAATGAAGGGGTACACCACACTCCCCAGAGCTCCAGAATTGGAACTTCACTACCAGATGGAGTTTAACGTCATACCCAGGACACTAAGACCCTCAACCACTGCCTTCTAGTACATATATGATAAAAAGGGCTGGGGATTTGTTATGAAGGCAATAAAGTTGGAACAACCATATAGGTACTAGGGCTTGACGTAACCATCCGATTGATCGGAAGAGGCCTTCCCGACCGCCCGTCTAGCCAAAGTGGAGTGTTGCATATGATGGACTGCCCAGCCACCAGGATTCCATCTTTAAGAATCACGCGTCGTCACCTACGACCAACAGGTTGTCCTATTGAGGGATTTTACCCCTCTGCAGAGGTGCAGTCGGTGTATTCTATAGTCCCAGATGACTGGGCGTTACATGTTTAGAGGATGAATATCGTTTCCTCGTACAGAATAAATGCGAGACCTATGCTAACTAAAATTAAAATTTAGTGAAATAGATCACTAATTATAACTGAGCCTATTCTAGTAGTGACCACCCCAAGCGGAGTTTAACAGGTTTTTACTCTGATTTTCCTTCTAGACTGGTTGCCTAACCGAGGTTAAAGAGCCCAGTCTGCCTTACTATTTACCCATAGCTGGAGGGAGTGTAGTTGGATTCATACCGCTCCCAAGAGTATTAGCGCTATGTTAATGGTAGCTTCGTCCAGGATTTGAATTCGGGTCGACGAGTCCATTTCTTACGACTCTAACCATTACACCACGCGCCTCCAACAATTTTAGTATTCATTCATGAAGATGATAATGAGTACAAGAAAATGAAAATCTTCTGAGTATTCTAGCCGATTGCAGCAGTACATAGTCTGGGTGATCTCAATTGTTCCTCTGATTTCCAGATCATCCAGTCTTTTTTCCAAGTTTATTGGGACCATTCCAAGTACACCAACTACAATTGGTATCACTTTCACTCTCATATAAGGTTTAGGAGAAAAGAAATCCGATAGTGATAGATATATTCTAATTCCATAGATTGAAATAAAACTAGGAATTAGGTTGCTGGAACGAAACCCCTATCCCAATTAGACCTTTCGTTTCTTATACTATTTAAAAAAAAAAAAAGTCCTTTGCTTATTTTCAAATTCGCTGCCTTTTTGACATTTTAGATTTAATGCACAAGATATTTATCTAATCCGATTATTCCAGTTAACACTGGTTGCAGTTATGGAAGAATTCGGTTCTATTGATGAGGAATGAAGGCTTCGTATTCTTGGATTTCTATACAGTTGTTTTGATTTATTAATTATTTAATTTTTTAATATTAACTGATGTCTTTAAAAAATTTCAAGTAAAATTATGCAAAGTCATTGATACGTAAATGTATGACAAAACGTTAATTTTCTTTATCTCGTTTTTTTTTTTTGTTGGCTGATGTTACTGACATTTTTCAAAGAAACAAAATTGTTTGAGGTGTAAGAAATTTATAGCAAGTTTGCTCTTGGCAACCGAAAAAGAAAAAAGAATAACAAAGACAATTTGTGTGTGTGTGTGTGTGTGTGTGTGTGTGTGTGTGTGTGTGTTTTGTCGAATGTTGCCAGAAGAAACAAACGATGATAGGTGTCTGTCTTTCTCTATTATTTCTTTACAACATCTCTACTAATTAGGACGTCTACATTCTCTCCCCCTCCCCCCTCTCTCTCTCTCTCTCTCTCTCCCCTCTCTCTCTTAAAAAGAACAAGACAAGTAAGTTGGTAATACAGTTTCTTAAGCGGTCGTTTTCTTTAATTGTTTGGAATTTTAAATCTCTTCTGTTTTGTTTCTCCATGCCTCGAAAAATCCATTATTAATCATTTTTATATACGGGTAATTCCATGTCAAATAATCCAGGCCATGTCACCCACCCACTTTTGTCCAAGTGTGGATTATGACAAAGGTAGCCAGTTCCCAAAATTTGAGAGTTCAATTCCACAAATTGGCGGAGTTATGTCGATTTTTAACTCTCCAAATTTGTAACTATTTTTGTCTGTAAAATGAGTTCTAGAGCTTTCCTACTACAAAAAATTGGTTTATAAAAGCATTTTTTGTCCAAGGAATCCAAAAAATACTATCAAAAAGTCTTAAAGTCAACCAATCTTAAGTTATTGATGATTTCTGATTTTTTCCTAGCAAGATCAATATCCCGATGTGGCACTGCATCTTTTCTATTATTATCTCAAGCATTATTATTAGCTAGAATTTTGCAAATCAGAAATCAAAACAACTTATTTTGCTTTCATTTCTTCAAGTCATGATACAAAGACAAAGGATCAAACATGACATTTTCGTTTTTATAAACAATAATAACAGAAAAAAAAAAGAGCTAGAAAATAATAGAAAAATGATGTTGATAAATCAAATTTCAGTTTTAATTAATGTAAAACTAGATCCTTGATTTGTTTTCATAAGATTAACTAAACTGAATCTTTATTTTTTTGCTTAATCATCTAAAGTAGCCATCTAGTTAAAAATTCCAAATGTTATGACTTCTTTCCAATGACTTTTCTGATCTTGATTATAATTTTTGTTATTATGTTTACATTTGTAGTATGAGCAGTGGTAACCAGTCAACCATATTAACCTCTTCATGATGTTTATCAACTTATAAGTCTTCAAAAATATTTTAGTGCTATGTTTATGTTTTAATAAAGAGTAAGGGTAATTGGCTAAACTTGCAAATCGTCGGAAAATTAAAACATATTACAGAAAAAACAGAACCCAAATTATTTATTTTCCCATTAAACTAACCCTAAACCCCAAGCCTAACCCTAACCTTACCTAACCCCAAGCCTAACCTTAAACCCTAACCCTAAACCCCATAGTTAAAATTAACAGTTTTATTACAAAATTCGTGGGTTCTATTTTTTCTGGGTCACCCTGTATACAGGGTGACCCAGAAAAGAACAGAACCCACACATTTTGTAAAAAAAATAAAACCCAATTTATTTATTCATTTTCCCATTAAACTAACCCTAAATCCCAACCCAAACCTAACCCTCCCTAAACCCTGACCGTAACCCTAAACCCTAACCCTAACCCTAAACCCCCTAGTTAAAATTAACAGTTTTATTACAAAATTTGTGGGTTCTGTTTTTTCTGAGTCGCCCTAATTTTCCGACCGATTTGCAAGTTTAGCCGGGTAATTAAGAGTAAGGAAGTGGGTGTTTATGTCCAAGTTTTAGATAAATATTGGTTCTAAAAATAATTCTGCTGTTGGCCATTGATAAGTAGTCCATATACCAGTTGTTTGAAACTACTGAACTATTTATTTGATGAACATGGACTGTCTTTTGAAATAGCAGCGCTAAATCCATGAATGTAAAAGGCAGTCAACTATAGGATCTCCGCTATGAATTAGTATATTTTGGCAGCCGCAGGGACGTGCGGATTAGATGGTCAAAGTTTATTGAACCAGATAACTGAAAGGAATGAACGGGATGAAGATTTAAGTAATGGTTTGTAGGGAAAGCGTTGGCCGCTAGAATATCATCTAAAACGATTCTGTAGGTTGAATTATTAGATTATCTTGGAGAAGTTTGGCACAGAATCAGAGAAGCAACAACATTAGAATGCGAAAGAGCATTAGATTAAATTGAGAAGCCGACAAATTAAAGACTCAAGAGTAAATACAGACACAGTCAAGAGTAAATACAGACATACTCAAGACACACTCTTGAAAGTGTAAAAAAAGGTCTCTCCTTTTTAATAAAATAGATTGTTGTGTTAACTACTGAAGGTCGGTACATATTTAGCAGTGAAAAATAAAATAAGACACAGATCAGATAAGAGGAGGAAAATGTACAACACGTGCTTAGCATACGGTTTATTTTCTGGAACTGAAAAGATACAAGAAAAGGATGACAGCCAGGAAAAAAAACTAGGGCCATAAAGTGTCAATAAGATTTTTTTTTTTTTTACAAGAGGAGGGTGGTAGCCATTCTTAAATAAAGTAGTCACACTTTTCACTGAAATAGATGGTTGCTTGGTTATTTAGTATTTATTTAGATTTTTCGGACTGTTGTCCCATTCTTATTATTATATGCACAGCGTTTTGGGTGGTGTCCCCTCCAGCCTTCTTTAGGTGTTTCTTGTCGTACTCGGGCACCTTCTTGTCGAATTCGAGAACGTTTTTGTCGAACTCAGAAGTCTTCATATTATAATCGAGAGCATTCACGGATCTTCGAACCGAACCCTCTATTCAATTCATGGGGGGGGGATATTGCTATCATTCTGTTAACCATGACCAGATACAACTGTATTAAGCTATGTTAAGTATTCTATATCATTATCGTCCATAGTAAGGATTGAACCTGCAACCTCCAGATGATTATTACTTAGAACTGTATTAACTCAACTCCTTTATACGTTGCGCTATGTGTCCAATTGTCGATTTTATTTTACGAGGTATCAGCCCTTAGCAATTCATTTAATACTGAACCATGTCATTAAGATATTTTTCTTCTTATAGTACCTACTGTGCGTAAATGGTTACCCATCTAAGTATTGGGCAGGCTCATCGTTGTTTAACTTCGATAACCTAGCGGGAAACCGGTGCTTTCAACTTGACTTGACCGTTAGTCCACTGAAATAGAGGAAGAAACTTTTAATCCAACAGATTCGTCAGATTTGCAATCATTCCATCATCATCATCATCATCATCATCCATCATCATCATCATCATCATCATTATCCATCATCATCATCATCATCATCATCATCATCATCATCATCATCATCATCATCCATCATCATCATCATCATCATCATCATCATCATCCATCATCATCATCATCATCCACATCATCCATCATCATCATCATCATCATCATCATCATCATCATCATCATCATCATCATCATCATCATCATCATCATCATCATCATCATCATCATCATCATCATCATCATCATCATCATCATCATCATCCATCATCATCATCATCATCATCATCATATCATCATCATCATCATCATCATCATCATCATCATCATCCATCATCATCATCATCATCATCACGTCGCGCTGACCGCCCGGATAACCATGACCCTCTCTTGCCAAACGTCCCTATCGGTCATCGTCCCTGGCATCCAGTATCCGTACAGCTGACTGATGCAGGTTTTTGCTAATCGTCCTAACACTGGTGTGTCCATGTGTTGGTGTCCACCCTTGCTTATACAGTATGTTTGTTTGTCTTTCTTGGATGGTTTGTGTGATAGGAGGTAATCTAAGGCAAAGTTGTACGGAAAGACCTATACTTGTATACTGGAACATAGAATGCTTTCGTATACTTATTGCACACTATATTATAGTTATGGTATACCTATTGTGTTGTATAGGAGTCTTCCGTTTTTCTTTTTTTTATATATATATTTCTTCATTTTCTTCCTGCTTCTTGACCGGAAGACCTCTCTTCTGTTCTCCCTTTTTTTTTAATATATATATATATATATATATATATATATATATATATATTATATATAATATATATATATTTCTTTATCTTTCTCTTTCGTCTCTTGACCGGAAGATTTCTCTTCCGTTGCACGATATGCAACAATTGCAGACTATATTATACTATAACCTATTTTGATTATTTGTTGAATTTTTAATGAATTGATAAGAATGAGGACAACAGTCTGAAAAATCTAAATAATACTAAATAACCAAGCAACCATCTATTTTCAGTGAGAAGTGTGACTACTCTATTTTAGAAAACTACCACTCTCCTCTTGTAAAAAAATCTTTTTGACACTTTATGGCCTCAGTTTTTCTGGCTGTCATCCTTTTCTTATATTTTTCAGTTCCAGAAAATAAATGGTATGCTAAGAATGAGGACAACAGTCCGAAAAATCTAAATAATACTAAATAAACAAGCAACCATCTATTTTAGTGAGAAGTGTGACTATTCTATTTTAAAAAGCTACCACTCTCCTCTTGTAAAATAAATCTTATTGACACTTTATGGCCCTAGTTTTTTTTTCTGGCTGTCATACTTTTCTTGTATCTTTTCAGTTCCAGAAAATAAACGTATGCTAAGCACGTGTTGTACATTT
>CM042149.1:98973430-98975930 GCA_023376005.1 Doryteuthis pealeii | reverse complement strand
ATAGGAGAAGGAACACTCTGAATTCAAACCCGTTAAACTCCGCTTATGAAATTCACCTTGTGTCACATCCTGCTTGTACGGGTGCGTTGGTATATATATATATATATATATATATATATATATATATATATATACTGTAGTGTGAGATGGTCACTATTTCAGCTTTTGCTGGAATGGTGTACCAAAGGCAGTATTAATTGGTAGAGTGCTCAATATAAAATAGAGCTGTTATATAATATAATAAGATAAATATATAGGTTTTACATATGTATTTATTGGGTGACAAAGGAACATTCACAACCATATTGGTTTCCACCTGATGAATGCATCGCATGAAACCAATATGGTTGTGAATGTTCCTTTGTCACCCAATAAATAGATATGTAAAACCTATATATATCTTATATATATATATATAATATATATATATATATTATATATTAAATTACTTGGTTTGAAAATCGTATAGGCGAGAAACTAACAGTAACCAAGCACTGTTGCTTCATGTCCACGCTACCTTATCGGATCTAAGCAGTACACAATGTGTCAGCGCAGAAACTACCACGATACTATCTACCATCGGTGGGTAACTACCACTACTTGAACTGTTTTGACCTCGTGATTTTCGAGCCGCAAATTAGTGTTATATACTGGGGTTTTCATTAACCCAAATCAATATTTGTAGCAATATGACCCTTGTGAGCTAGAACTGCTAATGGAAGGGGGAGGAATAAATAACAAAGGCTTAAAAAATAGTAATGACCCAAAAGAGAGAGCGATGGTTTTGACCGTAGCGTGACCCCGAACGAAGAAGAATTGAGGGGCAAGCGGAAGTCGGGTGTTGACCGGAAGTCACGTGGTGACGTGGGGGAAGAAAGAAAGGGTTCGTCTCTTTTTGCCTGGATGTCGTAGGGGTACGACCTGACATTGGGTCCCCCATGAGAGCCCAGTAATCTAGTAGTGTTCTCTCTCTCTCGTTCTCTCTGCCTCCCTTCCTCCCTGGTAGAAGCCACTAGACGAGCACGTTAATAAAGGCTGGGAGTTGTGACGACATGTTCTCGTGTTATGATTTTTTATCGGAGTTTTAGTACCGGAGTATTGCAACGTAACATATTACGTTATATACCTTTCTTACTTCTTACTCTGGTCGTATTTCTTCTGGCCGGCTTTGTCCTATCTTCTAACATCTTGGTCTGGTATATCTTCTAAATTCTGGTCTTCTTGCTATGTTCTTGCTGGCTGGTCGTCCTGGATTCATTTCTTAGTCTTGTTACCAAGACATTCATCAACCACAAGGACATTTTACTTATATAAACTTTTATTTCCTTAACTATACATTTCACGTAAATATCTGACTAACATAGCGCGCGCGAGTCCCAGCCTTAGGCAGAGCACAAAATGGCCGACTGCTCAGCCTGACGTCTAACTGCAAACTGGGGACTCTGAAAAAGGTCCCACGTGACTTCACATATTTGGCGGGCTTCTGTAATTTTCCATAGAAGACCCGGCCATGGTATGAAAGGGGTTCATCCCCTCAGAATTACAGGGGATTGACAATAATCTTATGCAACCACATAGATTATGTAACATTAGTACTTACCAATATATTGCAAAACTTTTGGTTCACCTTAGTATAATCATCGTATCTGTGGTACGATAATTGTTCTGTTTGAAAAAAAACAACATTTTTCTCTATCATATTTTCATTTATTATTTTCATTCATTATTATTTTTTGTACATTTATTTATTGATATTATTTACTTTTGTTACGTACTGGGGTTTTCACTGTATCAAAAGCGATGTATGTTAGTAGTTGGATTTAGAAAAATCACAACACATGTGTATAGTAGGAACTTTGACTTTATTTCTTCTTCCTCGCATGGTGGGTAGCGAGCGTTGACAATGGAAATGCCCGAGGGTTGACAATGACTACTACTATTGGAATGACTAGCGTTGGTGAGGTAAAGGGGTGACTAGGTGACGTCTCACAGCCCGTCGGCTGTGACCGTGAGCGGCGGTCACACTCACTTGTTCTCTGTCCCGCGGGTTCTCTCTCTCTGACTTCGGGATCTCTGAATTCCTTTTATGTATATAAGCCACCTACGCATTTTCTTTTGTTATACTTATCAGCGGAAAAATCTACTTCCGAATTTAACTTCTTTGTTCGCGTCAACCGGGGAAAAGTCCTTTGTCATTTTTGTCATCTTTTTCGTGTTTCGATTTAAACGGAAAATCCTATTTCCGTTTACCCCTTCTTTTAAATATCTTCAATATACAACACTTTATTTTAATTAATTTATTTTTCTAATACTTGTATTTTTTATTTTTTCATTCTATTTTGGTTTGTTTTATTTTTCACATCTGTATGCCACGTACATAAATTTATTAGCATGTTATGTTTTTTAGTATAAGTCTCGCGTAAAAAAATTCAATCATGTGAACACACATCACGATATACAAACGCTTGACTAACCACTTTTTACTATCATCCCGTCTGAG
>CM042149.1:98960930-98968430 GCA_023376005.1 Doryteuthis pealeii | reverse complement strand
AAGCAAGCAGTGTGCACAATTTTTATATATTTAAATGATATTGTCAGTAAGAGAAATGATAATTCAATGATAATACTAATACTGACCCAGAATTAGAATACCAGACACTATAATGATGGTAATTTTACTATTATTTAGTCAACACTAGTTTTAGTATCAATCGAGTCTTTTAGGTTATATATTACTACAGTAAAAAATACTGTGAATTGAGTATTACTGGAATAGAAGATATAAGGTATAGACAATATCCCCCCTCTCTCTCTCTTTCTCTCTCTCTCTCTCTCTCTCTCTCTCTTTCTCTGTCTACGCACAACACACACACATAGACACACACTTAGACACACAGACACAGACACACAGACACACACAGACACACACAGACACACACACACACACACACATATATATATATATATATATAATATATATATATATATATATATATATATAGTATCCAATTACCCCTTTTAACGTTTCCGTTGCAGTGGCATCAGTAAATAATCCAAAAGTGCTCAATATATTAAAAACATAGAGCAGTAATAATATTTCCTCTACTAACATTATATATATTATATATATATATATATATATATATATATATATATATATATGTGTGTGTGTGTGTGTGTGTGTGTGTGTGTGTGTGTGACTACAGTGAAAAATGCAGTGAATGAGATCTATAACACATGATCAATTTACTGGAATGAAAGTTACAAGGAATAAAAGAATAATGGAATATAGGGTATTTAAAAATAAAAACTGATATCATTTGAGATGTACAGGCTGTTTCGGAAAAGTTGATCTAATTTCCTAATCTAATAATCTAACCCATTCTCGTTCAAATGAATTCAAATTTTACAGCGTCAGTAGAAATAACACAAAATACTATCTTTAATGTTTAAATGTTTCTTTTTCTTTTCTATTGAATGCTATTTTTATATCTAAAAAGAAAAAAGAAAATTAAAACAAAAACAACTGCACAAAGAATATGAATATGACGGTACAATTAAGGCGTCTTCTTAACTTCTAGGCACGAAATAACCTTGGATAGCTTGACATGCCGTTAAAATCAATCAATCTATCAATCAATCAAAACGACAGAATTCCAAGTTTTAATCTTTCTATATTTTACTCCAGTGAATGGTATTTTTATACCTGAAAATAAAATAGTATAAAACATTATATATAGAATTCTGCTCAGTTATAATGAACTAACCATCGTTTTCTGCCAGCAGCTTACGGCAGGATCGCAGTGGAGGGAAAGCTGCTATGGGCGGTTTAAATTAAACAAAGAGTTAAAGTAGAGTTAGTGATTTGGTTTGGTTTCTTTTTTTTAATGGCATATCCACTTTCATGGGTTATTTAATGCAAAAGCCATCCTTGTAGAACAGTAGTAGTACTATTTAACTCAAGGTGGGGGCTAAAGCAGATTTTAGTGTTAGTGTGAGTTTTGCTATCATTTAAAGTATGATTCAAATGATCATGGACGTTTTTAGTATTTTGTTTTTATTATGGGAAGAAATACTAACGAACATATGGAAATCTTTTTTATCAAAGGGCACGTCTATAGTAGAAAACATAAAAGAAACTTGTACAGACAGGGAAAGATGTTAGGAAAATGACTGGTCTTTCTGCTTAGTTTATGGTTATGAATGTACTTAGGATCTAAATGTCTATCTTAACGATCTAGTTCATTTTACATTCAGGACCCTTTATTTCATCTATGATATTATGTTTTTGTGGGACTCTTTGATGTTGCATCAATGGCTGAGCTTTTTGGATCAAAGATTTTTGTGTTTCATTGAAGAAGAAAAAAATCTATGATTTTATTTGCACGATATCTGATAAGTTGTTCACGTTTTTCTTTTTTATTTTGTTCTGGATGGTCCACAAAATCAAAACTGTAAAGCATGTGATGGTGCTTTTCTCGTAGGAAAAAGACTGATTTCATAGTCTCTAACAATAAACAATATTCAATGGGAATCCATGTAGCTGCAAGACGTAACTAATCGCTCAGAAATTATATTTCCAAACTTCAAAAGAAAATTTTACACGTTGTTTCTGTCACCAGATTAATTATTCACGCTTAAGTAACATGATGAATTAAATGTACAGTTAATATGTTAATGGGAACATGTAAAAAAATATTTCTTCAAAGTGAAGATGTAAAATAATTATTCATTTAATGTAAGGGTGTAAAATAATTATTTCTTTAAGACGAGGGTGTAAAATAATTATTTCTTCAAGGTGAGATGCAAAATAATTATTCATTTAATGTAAGGGTGTAAAATAATTATTTCTTTAAGACGAGGATGTAAAAATTAATTTTTTAAGGTGAAGATGTAAAATAATTATTCATTAATTTAAGGGTGTAAAATAATTATTTTTCTTCAAGGTGAAGGTGTAAAATAATTATTTCTTTAAGGTGAAGATGCAAAAATAATTATTTCTTCAAGGTGAAGATGTAAAATAATTATTCATTTAATGTAAGGGTGTAAAATAATTATTTTTTTAAGACGAGGGTGTAAAATAATTATTTCTTCAAGGTGAAGATGTAAAATGATTATTTATTTAAATTAAAGATGCCGAATAATTATTTTTCAAGCTGAATATGTAAAACTATTATTTCTGAGAGTTGAAGGTGTAAAATAATAATTTCGTCAAGGTAAAAATGATTATTATTATATTATGTAAAATGATTATTTATCTAAGTAAGGACGTAGAATAATTATTTTTTCAAGCTGAAGATGTAAAACTATTATTTCTGAGAGATGAAAGTGTAAAATAATTATTTCTTTAAGGTGAAGGAGTAAACTGATTATTTCGTCACGCTGAAGATGTAAAAAGATTATTCATTTAAGTTAAAGATGTAGAATAATTATTTTACAAGCTGAAGATGTAAAACTATTATTTCTTTAAAGTTAAAGACATAGAATAATTATTTCTTCAAGATACAGACAAAAACTATTATTACTACGAGGTGAAGAGGCAAAATAATTTTTCTTTATGGTGATGAATTTTAGTGGTTAATTTTAATTTTTACTTTTTAAAATACTCTTCAGGCACAATAAAATTTTATTTCATTTCATTTTATTTTGTAATTGCGACACCTCCGCACCAACAGTATATTAAACAAGGTCACTTTTTAGACTAAGTTTAACGGGCTTTAATCCAGAGCTTTTCCTTGTCCTAGAGAGATTGTCATACCCACGTTAAAGATCCTAGTCTGCCCTGCTATTTACTCAACAACTCTTTTTTCTCTAGGTGGAGGGAGAATGGTTGGATGCATACTTTTTCCAAAGGATATTAGCGCTGTGAGAAATGCAAACAGCATCGTCCAGGATTTGAACTCGTGTCATCATATCTACTTCCTACTTCCTGCGACGGTAACCATTACACAACGAGCGCGCCTTCGTAATTAGGTTTTTATTAACATAAAACCATCGTCTACATTACGCCGATATTGAACTTAATTTAAGAATCATATTTAATTAAAGGATAAAATATCTGCTCTGCAACGATTATGTCTGACGAGACGAACACTAATACCGAGCTGACTCTTACATCATCTCTTAGTATACATAATTAATGCTTTGTATTAACAATCATTTGATTATAGTGATTTGTGTATTATCTACTTTATAAATTTATAGTGTAATATTTCAATTGTTTTCTTAAGTGATAAATTATAAAGACTCTAGGTATACTCATCTATGTCTTGTTAGTCAATAGCTAATCTCACATGTGTCATTTTTAAGGCTATACACACACAGTATCATCATCATTTTTCACACCTGCGTTAACTGATGGTCTTTAACTGGAGTTTGAGTGACAACAAGTCTGATCATGTCTCCAGGACTCTCCTGAGTATTCCAGCTTATTTCAACAATTCTGTAGTCTGAATGGTCTCAATTCTTCCTCTGATTTCCAGTTCCTCATGTCTTTTTTCTAAGCTTTTGGGGACCGTTCTGAGTTTTTGGGACCGTTCCAATATTATTATTTTCACTCCATTCGAGTTTTTCCCACATGCCGTAGCCAGTGGTTCAATGGAGATCGAGCGACAGCAAGTCTCCTCGGGTATCCAGGACTCTTCTGAGTATTCCAGCCGATCTCAACTATGCTGTAGTCTGAATGGTCTCGATTCTTCCTCTGATTTCTAATTCAACCAGACACTTTTCCAGATCCCTGGGGATCGTTCCAAGGACACAAATTACAATTGATACGACCTTCACCCTCATGTTCCACAGTTTTTTCAGTTCTCTGGCAAGGTCCAAGTATTTGTCTATCTTTTCGCTCTCTTTCATGTTCACTCTGTGATCGGCCGGGACGGCAAAATCCATGAGATGACAATTCTTCCTCTTCTTGTTAATCAATACAATGTCTGGTCTCCTGGCCGGGATTAGGTGATTCTTCTGTACCTTGAAGTCCCAGAGATGATTATTATTATTATTATTTGAAGTCTCCTCAGGTCTCCAGGACTCTTCTGAGTATTCCAGCCGATCTCAATAATGCTGTAGTCTGGATGGTCTCGATTCTTCCTCCGATTTTTAATTCATCCAGACTCTTTTCCAACCCCTTGGGGATTGTTCCAAGGGCCCCAATCACAATCAGCACGACCTTAACCCTCATGTTCCACAGTTTTCTTAGTTCTCTGGCAAGGTCTAAGTATTTGTCAATCTTTTCGTTTTCTTTCATTTTCACTCTGTGATCGGCCGGGACGGCAAAGTCCACGAGATGACAAGTCTTCCTCTTTTTGTCAATCAAAACAAAATCTGGTCTGCTAGCCTGGATTAGGTGATCCGTCTGTATCAGAGAATTTTGTGTGTTTCATTCTCCAGGACAGATCCAGGTTTGTGCATATACCATTTAGTTGAATGGTGAAAATTGAATTTCTTGCACAGTTCCCTGTGAATCACCTTTCCCACCCAGTCGTGTCTAGTCTTGTACTCTCTTTGTGCGAGTTTACTGCATTCGCTTATTATGTGATTGACAGTTTCGTCTCTTTCCCCACACATTCTACATTTGCTGTTCCCTTGTGTCTTATCTATTTTTGCTTTTATGTAATTTGTCCTTATGGTATTATCTTGTGCTGCAATTATCAGGGATTCAGTTTCTCTTTTGAGGTTTCCCCTTCTTAGCCATGTCCATGTTTTCTGGTGAGCGATCTCTCCGGTGTTTCGCTTGAAATGAAAGTTGAAACGATATGTAGAGGTGAATAGACTTTCGGATCACAATGTATTTGGCGTAAGTCTTGTAAGTCAACAGCTGAGTCTTAAGACTTACTTGAGAGCTCATGAACGGGAATTAGTTATTAATCAGGAAGACGGTCATCATATGTGCCAGTCATCATGTATGTATGTATGTATGTATGTATACATACACCTGTCATATTGGAGAGACCATGGAGGGTTGGAAATATCAGACATGTGGTTGAATTCTGCTTTCTAAGGCTGGATATGTCAATCATAGGAAATCTCACCAGGAACAATTCATGCAACCCCCAGGAACCACCAATGTGTCTTGTACAATCTGTAACAAAGTCTGTAAGACAGCTTCTGGTCTTAAGAGACATATGGTGTTGCATAAACATAAATACAACGAGAAAGACGTCCTTCCTATGTCATATTTTCATCAAACTTTGTTGATCTGCAGCGGCTTTGATGAGTCATTTGAGGGCTTATGAGAGGAAAGGTTCTGGTGGTGGGGTTATATGATTGTTGATATTGGCAGCAGTTTCAGAGGCCCAAGCTTGAACTCATGCAACATAAGAAGGCGAAGGTCATGTTTAGGCATGTTCATCTTTGAAGGCCCCTATTTTTCAAAAATACTTTCTATCTGAAAATAAATTAAATTTTATTTTTAAACACACATTAATTATTATATATGCAAACATTCACCTGAAATAAACTACAAAGTCTATGTTAAAATGACATTTCAAAACCGAGCACTTCAATCGGCCATTATTTTTGTAGCAACCTAATGTAATTTATGTGAATGAAGATATTAATTCTATTTACCGGAAATATTTATTGCATTTAGAATTTGACCGAAGAATAAAAGAGAAAGCAAATTTTACACTAATCAATTATTTAATCTGTTCGGCTGTTCAAAAATCACAACCTTATTTTCATTTTCAATCAGTTACTAATTACTGTCACAATTCATTTACTAGTTTCACCTAATTCACTTCGTCTATTTCTAACACTCGTTATTTGGAGTCAACTAATTCTATCAAAACTTTCTCATTACTAATAAACCTTCAGTTACGACTGACTGATTAGAAAATGTCGATTTTTCTGTCCCTTTGTCATTTCTAATTATTATTCAATTGTTCCTTTTTTATCACATAAAAACGACATGTCAAGTAACCTGGTTTACTCGTAGTGGCGTTACTCATGTAGCAAGTCTTAGGCAGGAATAACCTGGCTTTCTCTACAGATTTCAAGTAGTTTAAGTTCAGAGTCATCCTGCTCGTCGACCAGTTGCTATACCAAGATTAAAAAGCCCAGTTCAGTTTGGTTTTGTTTTGTTTTACGGCATATCAACCTCAGTGGGTCATTTAATGCCGACAAAGTTGTGAAATAAATTCATTCTTAATGCATAATGCAATTTTGTTTATAAACTTATGTTTTTTCTATTCAAACCATATTCATACCCTAACAGGTACTACCACTCCGGGTCAGAGTGGACCAAGGAGCAATGGTGATGAAGGGGTGCTCCACATTCCCCAAACCTCCAGAACTGGAACCTCGCTATCAGATAGAGTTTAACGTCATTTCCAGGACATGTAGACCCTCAGCCACCGCCTTCTAGCACCCATATGATAAAAAGGGGTTGGGGCTTGCCATAAGGGCAATAGGGTTGGGGCAATCATATAGGTGCTAGTGCTTGACGTGGCCAGCCGATTGATCGGAGGGAGCCTCTCCGACCGCCCGTCTAGCCCAAGAAAAGCCTAAAGTAGAGCCCAGTTTATCCTACTAAAAGTATGTATTTATCTACATCTCCACACGAGCAGGATGCGACACAAGGTCAATATTTTAAGTGAAGTTTGATAATTTTGAATTTAGAGTTATCCTTCCCATCGACCAGTTGCCATACCAAGATTAAAGAAACCAGTCTGTCTTTCTAAAATTATGTAGGAGCAGGATGCGATACAAGGTCAATACTCTTAAGCGGAGTTTTATTAGTTTGAATTCAGAGTTATCCTTCTCCTAGACCGGTAGCCACACAAAGGTTAAGTAGCACAACCCGCCCTACTATTTACTCATAGCTGAAGGGAGAATAAGTGTATTCATACCTTTCCCAAGTGTATTAGGTCTTTGGGAAATGCAAACAGTCTCATTCAGGATTCAAACTCGGATAGCCGAGTTCACTTCCTATAACGATAACTGTTACGCACGTGCGCCTCTTTTCTCGTATAATTCTTTAAAATTCTATTTCAAGAAAAACATAGAAGTCTATCTGTTGGAAAAATATCTTGCTTGATTTAATAAAATATAC
>CM042149.1:98953430-98958430 GCA_023376005.1 Doryteuthis pealeii | reverse complement strand
TTTATTTTTAGAATTCAGAAGAGTTCCTGGTTATAATGTATTTTAGAGATAAGAGACTTAGAGGAAAATGCCTTTTAGAGATAAGAGTTGGGGATAATGTCTTTAAGACACAAAAATGTATAGCTGCGTATATATCTACCCAACCCTTCCGAAACTAAATTCAGTAAATATAGTTAGTAGAGAACGAAGAAAAATTGCAAAAATCCATTCAAGTAAAAAGGCGCCAAAAATTATAAACATCTAATAAGAGGTTGGCAACATAGAGTCATATATATATTTACCAACCCCTCCGCACGAGCAGGATGTGACTCAAGGTCAGTTTCTCAAGCGGAGTTTAACAGGTTTGAATTCAGAGTTTTCCTTCTCCTAGACCGGTTGCCTAACCAAGGTTAAAGAGCCCAGTCTGCCCTACTATTTACCCATTGCTGGAGGGAGAGTAGGATTCATACCTTTCCCAAGGGTATTAGCGCTAAGTGAAATGCAATTACCACGTCCAGGATTTGAACTCGGGGCCACGAGTCCATTTCCCATGACTTTAACCATTACACCACGCGTTTCCAATAGTCATATAGTTCATAAATAATTAGAATGGAATCGACTGTTTTTCCAATAAATACGATCTGACGAAACCTCGGAGGAGAGAAACAACGAGATCTCACGAAACTTGTTAATTAAACAAAGCAATTGCTAATTACTCTGTTCACCTTGTATATTTGCTTAATAAACCTTTTCCCTTCCCTTGTATTTCTTCCTATTATTTCTCTGTTAACTCTGATTACTCGAGTTTAAACGCATAGTCAGAGATATTTCATAAAAGCCTTTATCATCCATTCTCCTCCTCGAACAGGAGGTGACACAAAATCAATTTCTAAGCGGAGTAAAGCTGGTTTTAATTCAGAGTTTCTCTTCATGACAAAAAAGACTTCGATTTGCATAACCATTCACCCATAGCTTCACATAGTTTTAAAGTGGGGTCTCCTTTTGTTGTTGTTATTTCTTTTCTTTTTTCTTTTGTTGGCTTTGCTACTCTAAAATAAAAACGTCTGATTTTAATCATCGTCGACGAAAAAACAAAATTACGTTCATAAAAGGAGGATCCAATTTATGGCTAAATTGTAAAACGAGCCCCCAATAACGGATGCAAGAAAAATAAAACATTTACTGCAAAAACACGGACATAAAATGAGGGTTCAGTTTATTTTATAGTTAAGGATTACCAATAAAACAATAAGAATTCTTAAAAATGTTAAAAATGAGTTTTAAAAAATTGAATACCCATTAAGATTGAATAAAACAAAACGTCTTCGGCATAAAATAACTCAACAACAGTTGATATGCCGTAAAGTCCAACTAATCAACTAACCAACCAAATATCTCCACTGATTATAGCAGGCGAACTCATGACTTTCCCAAGTGCATTAATGTGGAGTAAAACGCAAATAGCCTCGTCCAGGATTTGAACTCGAGTCACAGATTCCACTTCCTACAGTAATAACCGTTATAATAAGGTTAACTGTTGGTTGTTTTTCTTTTACGGCATATCAACTCTTTTCGGGTCATTTAATGCTCAATCTAATCATTTTGATAAACAAAAGACTCGGGTTACTTTACAGTACTGACAGTTGCTTAAGTGGTTACCCAATTAATTATTAAACAGACAGTTGCTTAACTTCATGTCATGGTAAGCACGCCTCCTAAAGACGGGTATGAGCTTCCCTTGATCATATTGAAATAGTTAAATTTCTTTTCTTCGTGTTTTTTTAAAGAAATTGTAATGTATCAGAATTGTACTAGGGAGAGTGAAATGTTTTGCAATATTTCAAGCTATTTCAAGTATTTCAAGCATCTGTTCCCAATGTCGAGCTTATAGAGGTGTCGATCGATGGTGCTTTGCGAAGAACCAAATTCTGCTGACAACATACGAGTGCTGGTGCTTGGCCGTTGTTCAATAATATCAAGCAAGGCCTCATCTTCAATAATAGCAGGTCTCCCTGACCTTGGTTTGTCTTTTAGGCTGGTGTCACCTTATTTAAAATGTCTGGACAAATTTCGTGCCACACGTTCGGTTGGCCTTCCACATCATTAATTTCTTTTGCCGCTGACTTTTCACTCAGTCATTTTCCCATCGGCAGCGGAAAATGGCTCTAATTGCGATTTTTTCACCATTCATTATCAAGGGTGTAAAATAAAGAATAAAAAATTAATGTTTATGTGTTACATATGAAAATAAAGAATACACAATTAAGCATCAATTATATATATATATATATATATATATATATATATATATAAGATTTTTGGATGTTTGTTTTTAGAAGCATTGTTGAATAAAGTATATATTATTATTTATATTTTTGCTTGAAGGCAATTACAATGCGTATATCGTATAAAATTCGATAATTATAGAAAATAACCATGACAAGTGAATTTGGCAAATTATATATTAAATTTTAAAATATATTAAATTTTTACTTGAAGGCACTTACAACGCATGTATCGCATAAAATTCGATACTTTTTCTTATAGAAAATGAACTTGACAAGTGTAATCCCAGCAAAGGATGGCTCGGTGTGTAGAATACCGTACAGACTGTTTCGACTTTATTAAGTCTCATCAGCGGTATATACTAACGATTTCCCTCCGACAGAAATCGAAACCGGGACTTCAGCAGACACAGTGAAACACTGTTTCACTGTGTGAAATATATATTATTATATATAATATATATATATATATATATTATATATATATATAAAAGTTACCACGTTTTCATTACAGTAGCATAAGTAATTAATCCAAAAAGGCTCAATACATCTCGTAAAATATAGACCATTTATGGATGTAGAAAAGTTTTTCTCTCTACCACGGTTTCGGTGTTCAAGGTACACCTTCCTCAGGAGAGTTATCTTTTATACAACTGTATATATATATATATATATATATATATATATATATAATATATATATATATATATATACTAAAGCTGAGCGAATCAATGTTTGTCTCCGAAAGCCTTTTTGGTACTTAATTTAATGACATGAAAGTTATACCAAAACATTCCTTAGTTTTAGGATTGAGTTAAGTTTGAAAAGAATTGCGTTTTAGTTGATCCTAATTAGTTCTAATTTGCAATTAAGTAAAAAAACTGACCCGTCTCTTACTCACATTCTGCCTGTCACTTTCCCTCCTCTTTATGTATATCTTGATTGCGTCCTCGTTATATAGGTTAGTTTCTCAAAAAGTCAGCTACAGCAGAGATGATGTCATCTCATGAACTTTTTAGCCCACCCTCGTAAAATTTAAATTTTTTCGCCTCTTATTATCAAAGGTGTAACATAAAGAATAAACAAATAATATTTATGTTATATATGTAAATAAGGAATGAACAATTCTGCAAGAATTTGGTAACATTTTGTATCCAATCCAATCAAATATAACAATGAGATACAATTTGTATCATTTGGATTATTCGGCTCCGGTGTTCGACAAGTAAGTTCCCGAATTCAAAGAGAAAGCTCCCAAGTGCGAGAAGGTTCCCAAGTCCGACAAGAAATACCTGAAGAAGGCCGGATGGCACATCGACCGAAATGTTGTGCAGATAACAATAAAGATGAGGACAATAGTCCGTATAATACAAATAATACAAATTATCAAGCCTCATCTAAAAAATTCAGAGATAAAAGAAATACAATTTACCAAAAATCATCAGTTCAAGTCTGAACAAAACTTTTAACTCACTCTGGTAGCATGTAATATTGCAAAACTTTTGACTCACTCTGGTAGCTTGAAATATTGCAAAACTTTTGACTCACTCTGGTAGCATAAAATATTGCAAAACCTTTTGACTCACTCTGGTAGCATGAAATATTGCAAAACTTTTGACTCACCTTGGTAGGCTTGAAATATTGTAAAATATTTTACTCACCCTGTTAGCGTAAAATATGGCAAAACTTTTGACTCACACTGGTAGCATGAAATATTGCAAAACTTTTGACTCACCTTGGTAGCTTGAAATATTGCAAAAAATTGTACTCACCCTAGTAGCATGAAATATTGCAAAACTTTTGACTCACTCTGGTAGTATGAAATATTGCAAAACTTTTGACTCACCCTAGTAGCATGAAATATTGCAAAACTTTTGACTCACTCTGGTAGCATAAAATATTGCAAAACTTTTTACTCACCCTAATAGCATGAAATATTGTAGAACTCATGACATCCTGATAACATGAAATATTGCAAAACTTTTGACTCGCCTTAGTATTTAGTACTGTTTCTGTACAGCTTGATAAAGGCAAAAAAAATGGAATTCTTACAATAGGATTACAATTCGCTACATTTGACTCTGCGGCGATCGCAGTTAATATAGATATCATATCTCTATGTACGCTATCTATCGTACGCTTCTAAAAGAGGTCATGTGACTTCTAATCTATATACCCGAATGTTCTTCAATCGCAATGAGCTGTGGATTTAATAGCAACAAAATTCCTTTTGTAGAATGGTCTCGTTCTCTGGCATCAAACTTTGGCAGATAATCAAATATTTCCATGTAACATTATTTAACTGGTCACTTCATCCCGATCATATTACTGCGGAAATGAACAAAGTTGGAACTGAGTTTATTGATTGTTTCATTTGCAGGAGAAGAAACAGTTCAACACAATAAAATCGAATGATAGTCATCTGCGAGTCTTTTTCTGTTGGAATATGAATATTCATTTTACAGAGTCATTCGTATGATAATTAAGAATTTACCTCTCAAAGATGTTTACTGCTGTTCCGGTGTCTCTGTGCATCAGTGTCTGTGTTAGTTATTCATCTCGCATCCCACGTATGCAGGTGTGACACAAGGTCACAAGCTTCGGTTCATGGGTTGGCACACATTAAAAAGTGTAGGCCAACCCATGAACCGAAGCTCATGAATGGTAGGTTCAATAATGCGTAGATACCATCGGCATTTCTTCTCAAGGGGGACTGGGAAATAAACCCTGCCCTGC
>CM042149.1:98951370-98953420 GCA_023376005.1 Doryteuthis pealeii | reverse complement strand
TGTTTTGAATCAGTTATATAATCCACGTATATTTTACTTCTCATTATATATATATATAATATATATACAATATATATATAATATATAATATGGTGTGTGTGTGTGTGTGTGTGGTTTGTGTGTGTGTGTGTGTGTGTTATGTGCATTGTGCGGGGCATGAAGTGTTGATTTGAACCCAGGTATCAAAAAGGAAGTGCAAAACACGTATTTTGGTCGCATCCAAAGTTTCTGCGCCTCCTTTATCGTGAGTTCAAAACATCTTTCCTAAGAAGGAAATAGTATCTTTCTTTCGTTGGTTTTTTGTTTTGTTTTGTATTGGGGATTCTTTTGTTTCACTTTCGCATTCACTTTCGGGTTTTTTGTCTTAGTTATTTTTTTTCTTATAATTGAAAAAAGCCGTTATATTCGCATTGGCTACCCCCTCTCGTTATCCCCTACACTCTATCTTTCATTCACGCAATCGCACTTGCAGATAAAAGCGGTGGAGAGAGGTTAGGGGTACACCAGAGAATAAAATAGGGATGGAACAAAAGGCAGTAATTAGCGTGTTGATATACCGAATTCAGAGAGTTGAGAGGGGTTGGTTCGGGAGCGGTAAAGAATCATTGAAGAAGATGTCTGCAATTAGGAAATAGAGAGAAGAGATAAGGAGTACATGTTGTTTTTCTCTCTGTTTGCTCTCTATGTATTAATATATAATATATATAATATATAATATTATTTATATATTTATATATAATATGTGTGTGTGTATCGTTCCCAAATCGTGTGTGAAAATGGAAAAGGGAATTGAATCCGACAGTATGAGGAAAAGATGAGTAAAGAAAAGAAATGGTAGATGGTAAAATAATTTAATTGATATCACTTTAATCGTTATCACTGTACTGTTCACATGTTATTGTAAATAATAACACTTTATTTTTATTTTATTTATTTTTTGTATATAATAAAAAAAAACTATTATGTACCATAACCCCTAGGAAAAAAAATATCCAAATCATTACAGGTCTATCTACTCTATTCTCAGCGTATCCAAATTTTTAAAAAATTCGATTTTCGAATATTTCCAAAACCTGTGTTTTTTTTTTTGTTTGTTTTTTTCCAACGATTTTTTTCTTCAAAATAAATGTTCACTCTGATGAAAGTCGATTCTCATGTTGCGAAATATTTTCACAACATAAACTGACCGAACACATGTATAAGTGATATCGATTAATCTTGTGATATCGATTAAATTCATTTTAATCCATCTACATTTATTTTCTTTACTCATAATAAATATTATAAAATTTTTATATTAATATATATATATATATATATATATATATATAATTACTGTTGTCCTTTCCATTGGGAGTATGTAGCTTTTGGCTCAGGTAGGCTAAAACCGTAGACGGTATCCGACGGGTTGCCTTTTGCTGTGCTTCGTCTCACATTGTCCAAGGGTCGTACTATCCTTTGTATCCACTAAAACTTCTATGAAGCTCTTAAAAAAAGTCTTCTGAAACGTTACCACCCGCAAAACATACCAAATGCTGCTCTGGCATTTCCCCAGAACTACAGCTGACTCAAACTTAAAAAAGTTGACTTTCCCTATGGTTATTCAATAGAGGTGAACTTCGACCTGTCCCGTCCATTCACGCCTCCACACTTTCGCAGGTGCCAAGAGTGTTAGTGGTATGGAGGACTATTACAATACAGACACCCACGCACACAATACACAATACATTCAAGCATTATATTATGTATATATATATATATATATATATATATATATATATAGAGAGAGAGAGAGAGAGAGAGAGAGAGAGGGGGAGATAAGGAGAGAAAGAGAGCAATAGAAATATATATATAGAGAGACTGAGAAATAGAGAAATAGAGAAATATATATATATATATATATATATATATATATATATATATATATTATATATATATATATAAAGTGTGAGTGAGAGTGGGTAGATATATATATATATATATGTATATATATATGTATATATATATATATATATAGAGAGAGAGAGAGAGAGAAAGAGAGAGAGAGAGA
>CM042149.1:98938870-98946370 GCA_023376005.1 Doryteuthis pealeii | reverse complement strand
TTTCTTCAAGGTGAGGGTGTAAAATAATTATTTCTTTAAGGTGAAGGTGTAAAATAATTATTTCTTTAAGGTGAAGATGTAAAATGATTATTCATTTAATGTAAGGGTGTAAAATGATTATTTCTTTAAGACGAGGGTGTAAAATAATTATTTCTTCAAGGTGAAGGTATAAATAATTATTTCTTTAAGGTGAAGATGTAAAATGATTATTTATTTAATGTAAGGGTGTAAAATGATTATTTCTTTAAGACGAGGGTGTAAAATAATTATTTCTTTAAGGTGAAGGTGTAAAATAATTATTTCTTTAAGGTGAAGGTGTAAAATAATTATTTCTTTAAGGTGAAGATGTAAAATGATTATTTATTTAAGTTAAAGATGCCGAATAATTATTTTTCGAGCTGAAGATGTAAAACTATTATTTCTGAGAGTTGAAGGTGTAAAATAATAATTTCGTCAAGGTGAAGATGTAAAATGATTATTTATTTAAGGTAAGAACGTAGAATGATTATATTTTCAAGCTGAAGATGTAAAACTATTATTTCTGAGAGGTGAAGGTGTAAAATAATTATTTCGTCAAGGTAAAAATGATTATTATTATATTATGTAAAATGATTATTTATCTAAGGTAAGGACGTAGAATAATTATTTTTTCAAGCTGAAGATGTAAAACTATTATTTCTGAGAGGTGAAGGTGTAAAATAATTATTTCTTTAAGGTGAAGGAGTAAAATGATTATTTCGTCACGCTGAAAATGTAAAAAGATTATTTATTTAAGTTAAAGATGTAGAATAATTATTTTACAAGCTGAAGATGTAAAACTATTATTTCTTTAAAGTTAAAGACGTAGAATAATTATTTCTTCAAGATACAGACATAAAACTATTATTACTACGAGGTGAAGAGGCAAAATATTTTTTTCTTTATGGTGATGAATTTTAGTGGTTAATTTTACTTTTTACTTTTTAAAATACTCTTCAGGCACAATAAAATTTTATTTCATTTCATTTTATTTTGTAATTGCGAACACCTCCGCACGAACAGTATATTAAACAAGGTCACTTTTTAGACTAAGTTTAACGGGCTTTAATCCAGAGCTTTTCCTTGTCCTAGAGAGATTGTCATACCCACGTTAAAGAGCCTAGTCTGCCCTGCTATTTACTCAACAACTCTTTTTTCTCTAGGTGGGTGCATACTTTTTCCAAAGGATATTAGCGCTGTGAGAAATGCAAACAGCATCGTCCAGGATTTGAACCCGTGTCATCATGTCTACTTCCTACTTCCTACGACGGTAACCATTACACAACGAGCGCGCCTTCGTAATTAGGTTTTTATTAACATAAAACCATCGTCTACATTACGCCGATATTGAACTTAATTTAAGAATCCTATTTAATTAAAGGATAAAATATCTGCTCTGCAACGATTATGTCTGACGAGACGAACACTAATACCGAGCTGACTCTTACATCATCTCTTAGTATACATAATTAATGCTTTGTATTAACAATCATTTGATTATAGTGATTTGTGTATTATCTACTTTATAAATCTATAGAGTAATATTTCAATTGTTTTCTTAAGTGATAAATTATAAAGACTCTAGGTATACTCATCTATGTCTTGTTAGTCAATAGCTAATCTCACATGTGTCATTTTTAAGGCTATACACACACAGTATCATCATCATTTTTCACACCTGCGTTAACTGATGGTCTTTAACTGGAGTTTGAGTGACAACAAGTCTGATCATGTCTCCAGGACTCTCCTGAGTATTCCAGCTTATTTCAACAATTCTGTAGTCTGAATGGTCTCAATTCTTCCTCTGATTTCCAGTTCCTCATGTCTTTTTTCTAAGCTTTTGGGGACCGTTCTGAGTTTTTGGGGACCGTTCCAATATTATTATTATTTCACTTCATTCGAGTTTTTCCCACATGCCGTAGCCAGTGGTTCAATGGAGATCGAGCGACAGCAAGTCTCCTCGGGTATCCAGGACTCTTCTGAGTATTCCAGCCGATCTCAACTATGCTGTAGTCTGAATGGTCTCGATTCTTCCTCTGATTTCTAATTCAACCAGACACTTTTCCAGATCCCTGGGGATCGTTCCAAGAACACAAATTACAATTGATACGACCTTCACCCTCATGTTCCACAGTTTTTTCAGTTCTCTGGCAAGGTCCAAGTATTTGTCTATCTTTTCGCTCTCTTTCATGTTCACTCTGTGATCGGCCGGGACGGCAAAATCCATGAGATGACAATTCTTCCTCTTCTTCTTGTTAATCAATACAATGTCTGGTCTCCTGGCCGGGATTAGGTGATCCTTCTGTACCTTGATGTCCCAGAGATTATTATTATTATTATTATTATTATTATTATTATTATTATTATTATTATTATCATTATTTCACTCCATTCCAGTTTTTCCCACCTGCAGAAGCCGGTGGTTCACTGGAGGCTGAGTGACAGCAAGTCTCCTCAGGTCTCCAGGACTCTTCTGAGTATTCCAGCCGATCTCAATAATGCTGTAGTCGATTCTTCCTCCGATTTTTAATTCATCCAGACTCCTTTCTAACCCCTTTGGGATTGTTCCAAGGGCCCCAATCACAATCGGCACGACCGTAACCCTCATGTTCCACAGTTTTCTTAGTTCTCTGGCAAGGTCTAAGTATTTGTCAATCTTTTCGTTTTCTTTCATTTTCACTCTGTGATCGGCCGGGACGGCAAAGTCCACGAGATGACAAGTCTTCCTCTTCTTGTCAATCCAAACAAGATCTGGTCTCCTAGCCGGGATTAGGTGATCCGTCTGTACCTCAAAGTCTCAGATAATTTTGTGTGTCTCATTCTCCAGGACAGATTCAGGTTTGTGCATATACCATTTAGTTGAATGGTGAAAATTGAATTTCTTGCACAGTTCCCAGTGAATCACCTTTCCCACCCAGTCGTGTCTATTCTTGTACTCTCTTTGTGCGAGTTTACTGCATTCGCTTATTATGTGATTGACAGTTTCGTCTCTTTCCCCACACATTCTACATTTGGTGTTCTGTTGTGTCTTATCTATTTTGATGGTAAGCGACCTGCCTGTGTTTCGCTTGAAATGAAAGTTGAAACGACATGTAGAGGTGAATAGACTTTCGAATCACAATGTATTTGGCGTAAGTCTTGTAAGTCAGCAGCAGAGTCTTAAGACTTACTTGAGAGCTCATGAACGGGAATTAGTTATTAATCAGGAAGACGGCCATCATCTGTGCCAGTCATCATGTGTGTATGTATGTATGTATGTATACATACACCTGTCATATTGGAGAGACCATGGAGGGTTGGAAATATCAGACATGTGGTTGAATTCTGCTTTCTAAGGCTGGATATGTCAATCGTAGGAAATCTCACCAGGAACAATTCATGCAACCCCCAGGAACAACCAATGTGTCTTGTACAATCTGTAACAAAGTCTGTAAATCAGCTTCTGGTCTTAAGAGACATATGGTGGTGCATAAACATAAATACAACGAGAAAGACGTCCTTTCTATGTCATATTTTCATCAAATTTTGTTGATCTGCAGCGGCTTTGATGAGTCATTTGAGGGTCTATGAGAGGAAAGGTTCTGGTGGTGGGGTTATATAATTGTGAGGGACAGCAGTGATCTGTAACGATTATGCTATTGCTATATGTATGCATAAGAGTTTAAAACATAGTATCTAAATATTAGGTTGTTACAAAAATAATGGCCGATTGAAGTGCTTGGTTTTGAAATGTCATTTTAACATAGAATTTGTTGTTTATTTCAGGTGAATTTTTGCATATATAATAATTAATGTATGCTCAAAAATAAAATTTAATTTATTTTCAGATAGAAAATATTTTTGATCACTTGTGGATTCATCTTCCCATGCTTTGTTGATATTGGCAGCAGTTTCAGAGGCATTGTGCCCAAGCTTGAACTCATGCAACATAAGAAGGCGAAGGTCATGTTTAGGCATGTTCATCTTTGAAGGCCCCGATTTTTCAAAAATACTTTCTATCTGAAAATAAATTAAATTTTATTTTTAAGCACACATTAATTATTATATATGCAAACATTCACCTGAAATAAACAACAAAGTCTATGTTAAAATGACATTTCAAAACCGAGCACTTCAATCGGCCATTATTTTTGTAACAACCTAATGTAATTTATGTGAATGAAGATATTAATTCTATTTACCGGAAATATTTATTGCATTTAGAATTTGACCGAAGAAATAAAGAGAAAGCAAATTTTACACTAATCAATTATTTAATCTGTTCGGCTGTTCAAAAATCACAACCTTATTTTCATTTTCAATCAGTTACTAATTACTGTCACAATTCATTTACTAGTTTCACCTAATTCACTTCGTCTATTTCTAACACTCGTTATTTGGAGTCAACTAATTCTATCAAAACTTTCTCATTACTAATAAACCTTCAGTTACGACTGACTGATTAGAAAATGTCGATTTTTCTGTCCCTTTGTCATTTCTAATTATTATTCAATTGTTCCTTTTTTATCACATAAAAACGACATGTCAGGTAACCTGGTTTACTCGTAGTGGCGTTACTCATGTAGCAAGTCTTAGGCAGGAATAACCTGGCTCCCTCTACAGATTTCAAGTAGTTTAAATTCAGAGTCATCTCTGCTCGTCGATCAGTTGCTATACCAAGATTAAAAAGCCCAGTTCAGTTTGGTTTTGTTTTGTTTTACGGCATATCAACTTCAGTGGGTCATTTAATGCCGACAAAGTTGTGAAATAAATTCATTCTTAATGCATAATACAATTTTGTTTATCAACTCATGTTTTTCTATTTAACCCATAAATGGGACTCTAACAGGTACTACCACTCCGGGTCAGAGTGGACCAGGGAGCAATGGTGATGAAGGGGTGCTCCACATTCCCCAAACCTCCAAAACTGGAACCTCACCATCAGATAGAGTTTAACGTCATTTCCAGGACATGTAGACCTTATAGGGCAATAGGGTTGGGGCAATCATATAGGTGCTAGGGCTTGACGTGGCCAGCCGATTGATCGGAAGGAGCCTCTCCGACCGCCCGTCTAGCCCAAGAAAAGCCTAAAGTAGAGCCTAGTTTGTCCTACTAAAAGTATGTATTTATCTACCTCTCCACACGAGCAGGATGCGACACAAGGTCAATATTTTAAATGGAGTTTGATAATTTTTAATTCAGAGTTATCCTTCTCCTCGACCGGTTGCCATACCAAGATTAAAGAAACCAGTCTGTCTTTCTAAAATTATGCATTTACCCCCCCCCCACATGAGCAGGATGCGATACAAGGTCAATACCTTTAAGTGGAGTTAGTTTGAATTCAGAGTTATCCTTCTCCTAGACCGGTAGCCACACAAAAATTAAGAAGCACAATCCGTCCTACTATTTATTCGTAGCTGAAGGAGAATAAGTGTATTCATATCTTTCTATTAACAAAGATTTTAAAAATTTTCACACACACACACACACACACACACATATATATATATATATATATATATATATAATATATATATATATATGACTTTAAGTAAATGATGGTATGTAAATTTGTGGACAATCCTTTGAATTATGAATAATAATAATAATAATAATAATAATAATAATAATAATAATAATAAAACGGATCACCTTATCCCAGCTAGAAGACCAGACCTAGTGTTGATAAACAAAATAGAAAGAACTTGTCAACTGGTGGATTTTGCCGTGCCAGCAGATTACAGGGTGAAGCTAAAGGAAAATGAAAAAATGGACAAAGTATCTGGACCTTGCCAGAGAACTGAAACAATTATGGAATCTGAAAGTGAAAGTGATACCAATTGTGGTTGGTGAACTTGGAACAGTCCCAAAAGGATTAGAAAAGGGTTTGGAAAGTTTATATATCAGAGGAAGGATTGAAACCATTCAGAACACTGCACTGCTGCAATCTGCCAGAATACTCAGAAGAGTCCTGGGGACCTGAGGAGACTTGCTGTCACTCAGACTCCAGTGAAAGACCATCAGCTAATGCTGATGTGAAAACTCAAAAAGAGCAAATAATATTCAATTCCTGGACGAAGCCGTTTGCATTTCACATGTTGCTAATACCCTTGGGAAAGGTATGAATCCAATTTTCCCTCCAGCCATGGATAAATAGCAGGGCAGACTGTGCTTTTTAACCATGGCTAGGTAACCAGTCTAGGAGAAGGAAAACTCTGAATTCAAACCTGTTAGACTCCGCTTAAGAAATTGACCTTGTGTCACATCCTGGTCGTGCGGAGGGGTTGGTAAATATACATATATATCATTAATTCTGGAATCTAAAACTGTTACTACTGAAACGAGACGGCGTCAAAAAATAAAAAAAAATAAAAAATAAAAATCAAGAATTTCCGGTTTTGATATTCTAATGAGGATAATTTTGAAATTGTAAAATCTTTTCAACTGCCATTCGTATAATTTATTTAATGATTTGATGAGTTGGTAATTTTTCTGCAAGCTGATTGATAACCTGATTAAAATGTAACTCATTTTCTGTCTATTGATTCCTTTAAAATAGAATTTTAGCAGTTTTTGAGAAGTCAGTGTTTAAATTCTATTGTATAGTTACATTTCAGGTCAATGGCTCACAGAGGAATCCTTAACATACAGTTTTTCTTGGACAAAAAAAGAGAGGATATATATATATATATATATATATATATATATATATATATATATATATATATATATATATATATATACACATATATATATAATATATATATATATATATATATATATATACAGAGAGAGAGAGAGAGAGAGAGAGAGAGAGAGAGAGAGGGAGATAGACAAATGTATGTACCTATATAAACATATATATACATATACTAGAAATGACGTGACCCGTTGGGTCACCCATTGAGCTCGGGTTATTTTGTTAAAAAATAATGTAATTTATTTTTCATACATTTTAATGCTGGACGTGGTAATTGCATTTCACTTAGCGCTAATACCCTTGGGAAAGGTATGAATCCTACTCTCCCTCCAGCTATGGGTAAATAGTAGGGCAGACTGGGCTCTTTAACCTTGGTTAGGCAACCGGTCTAGGAAAAGGAAAACTCTGAATTCAAACCTGTTAAACCCCGCTTAAGAAATTGACCTTGTGTCACATCCTGCTCGTGCGGAGGGGTTGATATATATATATATATATGACTCTATGTTGCCACCCTCCTATTAGATGTTTATAATTTTTGGCGCCTTTTTACTTGAATTTTCGTTCTCTATTAACTATATTTACTGAAGTTAATGGCGGAAGGGTTGGGTAGATATATACGCAGCTATACATTTTTGTGTCTTAAAGACATTATCCCCAACTCTTATCTCTAAAAGGCATTTTCCTCTAAGTCTCTTATCTCTAAAATACATTATAACCAAGAACTCTTCTGAATTCTAAAAATAAAATGGCAGTAAACCTTTTTTAACCTATTCTAAATTTTTCTTTTAATATGATGAATGAAA
>CM042149.1:98926370-98933870 GCA_023376005.1 Doryteuthis pealeii | reverse complement strand
GGGACGGCAGTGATCTGTAAAGTTTATGCTCTTGCTACGTTTTTGTCTTTATATATCGGTATCATTGTATGTTGATTTTTCTCTATGTTAGTATTTTTATGTTGGTGTCTTTCTGTGTTGGTGTCTCTATATGTTGATATATCTGCATGTAGTATCTCTGTATGTTAGTATCACTGTATGTCTGTATCTCTGTATGTTAATATCTTTCTTTTGTATCTTTATGTAGAGTATTTGTATGTTTGTATCTCTGTATGTTGGCGTTTTTGTATGTTAACCTCTGTATGTTTGTATATCAATATGTCGGTGTCTTTGTATATCGAGGTCTCTCTATGTTGGTATCTCTGTCTGTCGGTGTCTTTGTATCTTGGTGTCTCTACATTCGTGTCTCTATATATTGGTGTCTCTATATGTGTATGCGTTTATATGTTGGACTCTCTATATGTTAGATATTTATGAGATGTTCGTCTTCGAATGTTGGTATCGTTGTATATCAGTGTCTTTGTATGCCGGGGTTTCTGTACGTTGGTATCGCTGTCTTTCGGGATATTTGTATGTTGGTGTCTGTATATTAGTATCTCTGTATATTGGTGTCTCTGTATTTCGATATCTTTATATGTTGGTGTCTCTGTATGCCTGTGTCTTTTTACGATGGTGTCTTTGTATAGTTTTATCTTTGTATGTTGGTATCTCTGTATGTTGGTATCTGTATGTTGGTATCTCAGTATGCTGGAGTCTCTGTATGTTGGCATCTCTGTCAGTCGGTGTCTTTGTATCTTGGTGTCTCTATATTCGTGTCTCTATATATTGGTGTCTATATGTGGACGCGTTTATATGTTGGACTCTCTGTATTAGATGTTCGTCTTCGAATGTTGGTATCGTTGTATATCAGTGTCTTTGTATGCCGGGGTTTCTGTATATTGGTATCGCTGTCTTTCGGGATATCTGTATGTTGGTGTCTGTATATTAGTATCTCTGTATATTGGTGTCTCTGTATTTCGATATATTTATATGTTGGTGTCTCTATATGCCTCTGTCTTTTTACGATGGTGTCTTTGTATATTAGTATCTTTGTATGTTGATATCTCTGTATGTTGGTATCTCAGTATGCTGGGGTCTCTGTATGTTGGTATCTCTGTCTCACGGGGTCTTTGTATCTTGGTGTATGCATATTGGTGTCTCTGTATGTCGATGCCTTTGTATGTTGGTGTCTCTGTATATGTCTCTTGGGGATATTGAATATTGCCAGTATCCGAAAATAGATTTATTTAAATATATACTGCACGTGATGCATCAGTTATTTATTGGCTCGAATTCGGATTAATCCATTTACAATCACATGATTTGCGAACACTCGCTTCACTCCGAAAATCCACGGTACCCATGATTAACAGAAACAGGTAACAAACGTGTACCATCAATTTTACATGTACTAAACTGAAAGAATAAACTCGAAGTAAAAAAAAAAAGATTCATAGTATTTATTTACCCCAATGACATACAAAGACACCGACATACAGAGATACAAACATACAAATACTCTATATAAAGATACACCAACAAAACAAAGATATTAAAATACAGAGATACAGAAATACAGTGATACTAACATACAGAGATACTACATGCGGATATATCAACATATAGAGACACCAACACAGAAAGATACCAACATAAAAAGACTAACTTACAGAGAAATCAACCTACAAAGATACCGATATATAAAGACAAAAACGTAGCAAGAGCATAAACTTTACAGATCACTGCCGTCCCCTATAACCCCACCACCAGAACCTTTCCTCTCATACACCATGAAGTACTTGGAGACTAGGCCAATTTTTCAGCGGAGTACAGCTGGTCGGAATTCAGAATTTCCCTTCTCCAACTAAAAAAAAAGATTGATTGTATTTAGTATTATCTGCGTTATTCGGACTATTGTCCCCATCTTCATTGTTATTTGTACAACGTTTCGGGAACCTTCTTCCAATTGGACACATGGCCTAGTGAATAAGGTAGTTAGGTTAAGACAGTTCTAAGTGATAGTTATCTCTGGATTCCGGGTTCAATCCTAAGTAGAGGCAGTAACATAGAAAAATAATTAACACAACCCCTACCCCAGCTATGGTTAGCGGAATGAGAACAGGATACCCCCGTGGACTAAATAAAGGGTTAGGTTCAAAGTTCCGTGATGGCTCCCGATTACAACAAGAAAGTTTCCGAGTTCGAAAAGAAGGTTCCCGAGTCCGAGAAGGTTCCCGAGTCGACAAGAAATTCCTGAAAAAGGCCGGAGGGCATATCGGCCGAAACGTTGTACAAATAACAATAAAGATGAGGACAATAGTCCAAATAACGCAGATAATACTAATCACCAAGCCTCATCTCAAACATTCAGAGAAATATTGATTGTATTTATTTAGCCAACCCCTCCACCATGGAGTACTTGGAGACTAGGTCAATTTTTCAGAGGAGTACAGCTGGTCGAAATTCAGAATTTCCCTTCTCCAACTACATACCGTACCAAGGCTAAAGAAGCCTAATAACTGGTGTGTGTGTGCGTGGAGGGATAGAACACATCGATTCATGCCTTTTGCAATGGCATTGGCGTGAAAGGTAAACGCAAAAAACCTCGTCCAGAATTTGAACTCTGTTCTTCATGTCCTTTTCGTTAGACAATAATCGTTACGAGAGGCGCCTCTATTTATAATTCTATTGTATTTGTTTCGTGATGGGTTCCATCTGAATTGATTGGATAGCAAATAATCAATATATTGAGATTTGTATTAATCGATTATTTCCAACATATTCAGATCGAAAATTTGTCACATCATTTTTTCATTGCAAAACAACACTCCCCCACCGCCCAGTCACCAACAAAACAACAACTACCTTTGTCTCATCATAGTTATTGCATTTACCTTCATACATTTAGTATATTTTATATACTAAATGCGACACATTAGACATCCTATCGTGGTATGATAGTTAGCAAACTAGTCTCACAGATCCATTGGTATTGAATAGCGAGTTCGATCCTCGCTGGATGCCCCATACTTGTGACACATCATCACCGTGGTAAAATGCTTCTGTAAATAGCTTGGGAGTCCAATCGTAGTGTAATGGTTAGCAGGCTAGTCTCGCCGATCCATTACTATTGAATAGCGAGTTAGATTCTAATTTTTTTTAATTGTTTACATTTAAAATATTACAGTTGTCCCGTTGTGGTGTAATGGTTTACAACTGTGTCTCGCCGATCCATTACTACTGAATAGCGAGTTCGATCCTTGCTGGATGTCACCTACTTGCGAATTTGTGTCATATCCTACGTATGATAAACTGTTAGGGTTAAATAAGAAATGAATCGTATTGTGACGTATTGGTTTGCATGCTACTCCCGCAGATCCATTGCTATTGAATAGCGAGTTAGATCCCTTTTTTGGATGTCCCATACTTAGTGTATCACATATTACATGCGTCGAACTGCTTGGATAAATACCTTAGGCGCCCCATCGGGATGTGATGGTTAGCAAACTAATCTCGCAGATCCAGTATTACTACATATCGAGTTCGATTCTCTTTGGATGTCCAATACACACGGCCTTGTGTTACAGACTACCCGTGGCGAAATGGTTAGGTAAATATCCACTGAATGTAATATCAAATTGGTCAGATCTAGAAATTTCCTATTATAATTTTGTATCTTATTATAATGGAGATTGTGTGTTTGTCTATCTGTAACCGAAACTATATCACTACTCAAGTCACAATTCCCTTAGTTATTTACGTCACATTCTCCATGATTTTATTTTTTATATAAACCTCAATTATTAATAAAATTGTTTTATCTTATTAATACTGTTGGCTTTATCTGCATACTAATAACATACAATTGTATTTATATATACAACAAAATAGCAGTTTACATTGTGAACAGGAAGGCTAATTTGCATATTGATATTAAAAAATGATTTCAATACATATGTGTTTAGTATTATTGATTTCTAATTGTTTAGTTTCATTTTAATGAATATGAGCAAAAATCTCTTTAATAAATCTTAAAAGAAATGCATTAACAAGAAGAAATAACTGTAATTTTATTCTTTACTATCTAATTTTGCTCAATAGTTAAATTAGGACAATTTAACAATAAAAGACGGGAGTGATGGAAGAGTAAGTTTCAGCTGTTCAAATCTTTTTATTTGCATTCTTATTTAGTTTCACTAGCCTTTCTATTGTTGTTGGCATCCGACCGTCTGCTAAAGGCGATGGCGTAGTGTCCACAATTTTTATATCTGTATCTGCGAGAGTGGCTGAACAGACCAATTCTTGAATGGCAATCTCTGGTGCAGTGACTGCAAACAAACAGTGATGCTTGCTGGAGTTTCCGTTGTCTCTCCTTCCTTCTGTCTCTCTTTTCTGTGGTGGCTTCTTTCCTCTCTTTTGCACTCCTTTTCGTCCCTTGTTTAACGAGGAGGTACCAGACAGCTCAGTTTTCTGCACTAACCTCATCTTAATATATTAAAACTTAGATGCTTGCATCCGGAGGATGCATATAGTTGCTAGTATTGTATAATATCTGGAGCATATCTGAACAATGACTAAAATGGATAAGTTAAAAAAAAATCAACTAGAATTGTTATTATTGGAATATTATGGCGAACATCTATCGGAAGAGGAATGGTTTGATAATTCATAGGTTCTTTCAAATTAGCCAGAAAATTGATACGTACAGACGAGCTTGAAAGTGTTTGCTTTTTAAAGTTTAGACAGACAATGCAGAGTTTGGGGAATAAAAATAGTGTCACTGTGCTGCATGATACATGTTTATTTCCATGTTTCAAAGAATGATATTAATAGATAATTAGGAAGAAATGGGGAAAATTCATTGTATTTTGGTTTGTTTTGTTTTTGTTTTATCGCATATCAACCTCAGTGGGTTATTTAATGCCGATAAAGTTTTGAAATAAATCAATTTTTAATGGATAATACAATTTTGTTTTTCAACTCATGTTTTTCTATTTAACCCATAGATGGGACCCTAATAGGTACTACCACTCCGGGTCAGAGTGGACCAGGGAGCAATGGTGATGAAGGAGTGCTCCACTTTCCCCAAACCTCCGGAACTGGAACCTCACCATCAGATAGAGTTTAACGTCATTCCCAGGACATGTAGACCCGCAGTCACCGCCTTCTAGCACCCATATGATAAGAAGGATTGGGGGTTGCCATAAGGGCAATAGGGTTGGGGCAATGATATGGGTGCTAGGGCTTGACTTGACCAGCCGATTGATCGGAGGGGGCCTCTCCGACCGCCTGTCTAGCCCAAGATAGGGCCAAAGTGGAGTATTGCATGTCATAAACTGCTCATCCACCTGGGCTCTATCCTTAAGCATCACGGGTCGCCACCCACAGCCAACAGGTGGCCCTATTGGGTGAGTCTTACCTCTCTGCAGAGGTGCAGTCTGTGCATTGTAACGCCCCAGCCGACAAGGCGGTCATTGTATTTTGTCTATTTATCTGATTAATAGTTTTCAAGAAACTGGGTCGCGACAAAAGTTTTGCAATATTTTGGTAAAGTTAAGGAATTATTCGGCATCTTCAAATACTTTTGCTTATGTCGTAAGGCGCCAAGCTCACCTGATATTCTCCAAGTGCTACTCACCGGGTTTGCCTTTCCCAGTTTCCTTCCCCCATTCTATTTTGGTATCATAAGGTAGCCCCCCCCCCAAAAAAAAAGATCCCACCACAAATGTTGTAATAAAACTGTTAATTTTAATTTTTCTTTTTTTGTTCTTTCAGAATATACAGTCAACTTGGTGCTTATAATACTGTACAAATAATTTTCCACAATATATCATGGTCAACCAAGGAAAAAACATTTTAGATTTATTTAAATATATACTGCACGTGATGCATCAGTTATTTATTGGCTCGAATTCGGACTAATCCATTTACAATCACATGATTTGCGAACACTCGCTTCACTCCGAAAATCCACGGTACCCACGATTAACAGAAACAGGCAACAAACGTGTACCATCAATTTTACATGTACTAAACTGAAGGAATAAACTCCAAGTAAAAAAAAAAGACTGATAGTATTTAATTACCCCAACCCCTCCACCATGGAGTACTTGGAGACTAGGTCAATTTTTCAGCGGAGTACAGCTGGTCGGAATTCAGAATTGTCGGCTAAAAGCCATATCAAATAAACACATTGTTTGTTTACTTACTCTCATATATATATATATATATTATATATATATATATATATATATATATATATATAATTCATCCCAATCTGTTAAAAAATGATTTTTCACAGCAGAGATCATATTTTTATTCTGTATTTCTATTTGGACTTTGAGTTCTATTTTGATTTGGACTGTTGTTAAATCATGTATACAAAAAAAAAACAAAAAAAAAACAAATTGCATGGAGGCAAAATTTCACCAAAAACTCATACACTGTAGAGCAAAGCCAATTTTCGGAGAAAGTTTCAATGTCGCCGTGCTCCACCAAAAAGTAGGATTTTTGACTGGGTCCAGAAATTTAGAGATTTTGGAACTGTGCAAAATCTTAATTCTAAAGGTCTAAGAGACACTTATTCTGGTCAGAGGGTGAGTCCTAGGACAGAAAGAAACATTTGGAGCTGATTTTAGACAGAGAATTCCTTTAAAGCAAAGCAACCAAAATAACTGAAACTTTGAGAAATGATTGTGCAAAGACTAAAGTTTAAGTGCAACAAGTTTCTTGAAACATACGTCTTGAAATCATCATCATCATGTCGCGCAATTAGCACGGATATCCATGATAATCTCTTGCCAACCTTCCCTATCACTCATTGCACCTGGGAGGTCCTCTGCGGAGCATCCAGTATCCTCGCATATTTGGTCAATGTAGGTCCTTGCTGGGCGCCCCACACTTGCATGTCCATGTGTTGGCTTCCACAGGAGAACGTCGCTTATGAGCTCGTCCTTGCTTCTCCAACAGTGTCCTGCATACCTTGTCCGTCTCACTCGGATAGTTTGTAAGATGGGGGGCAAGTGACCGTACAGTTGTCTCCTCGTGGGGTGCTGCTTCCACGACTTGTTCAAGACTGCGCGGTTCTGTTTTTCTTGGCCATCCTGTATATTAGCGGAAGTCAACAGCTATGTAATATTTTTATATCATGAGGTAACTCCAGATGCTTTTGCCGATGTGGTGAAGGTGACGAACCATACTGGACTGAGATGCTGGGTTTTCTAATACTCTCCAAGTGCTATTCACAGGATTTGCCTCTATGGCTTGGAGAACGGTCTCAGAATCCATGGTTTAAGGCCTACCTGACCCTGTTTGATTATCATGGTTCTTGCAGTCCTGAAGAAATTTCTCGAACCTGGTGACTTTATTGGGTTTAACTGCGCCTTTATCTTTTGCACGACAAATGTTTTGTTTGGCGTTATGGCTCCGTTCGAACTCATAAATCATATGTTCCCGAATTAGACTACGTTGGACGTTCATCTG
>CM042149.1:98913870-98921370 GCA_023376005.1 Doryteuthis pealeii | reverse complement strand
GTACTATATGACAAATACTTTTGGGGAATATTTGTTTGTGTTATTTTAAAAATAATGTAACTATGGTTTAAAATATCTTTAAAATAATCTTCACAATGCTGTTGATATTTTCTTCTTTTTAAAAAATCAAAACTAGGCTTATCTATGTTACAAGTATCTATGTACGTCTGTTAAATTATATTATTCCCTAACATCCACGCATAAAATAACCACAGACGAGTTAATATGCCGTTTAAATCAACCAATTAACCAACAACTAACCATGAAAAGTTATAATGCTTTCCTTAAAAGATAAAACAAATATTATTATTATTTTGAGTTTTTCACATCAGCATTAGCTGATGGTATTTTACTGGAGACGGAGTTTCCTCAGGTCTCCCGGAATCTTCTGATTATTTTAGCCGTTTGCAGCAGTGCAGTAGTCTAGATGGTCTCAATTCTTCCTCTAATTTCCAGATCCTCCAGTCTTTTTTTCCAAGTTTATTGGGACCGTTCCAAATGCACTAATTACAATTATTATCACTTCCACTCTCATATTCCACAGCTTTTTCAATTCTCTGGCAAGGTCCACGTATTTATCCATCTTTTCATTTTCCTTCAGCTTCTCACCATTATTATTATTTACTCTTTTTGAGTTTTCACATCAGCATTAGCTGATGGTCTTTCACTGGAGTCTGAGTAACAGCAAGTCTCCTCAGGTCTCCAGTACTCTTTTGAGTATTCTGGCAGTTGCAGCAGTGCAGTGTTCTGAATGGTTTCAATCCTTCCTTTGATATCCAAACTTTCCAAACCCTTTTCCAATTCTTTAGGGACTATTTCAAGTGCACCAACCACAATTGGTATCACTTTCACTTTCATGTTCCATAACTTTTTCAGTTCTCTGGCAAGGTCCATATATTTGTCCATTTTTTCATTTTCCTTTAGCTTCACCCTGTGATCTGCTGGCACTGCAAAATCCACCAGTTGACAAGTTCTTTCTTTTTTGTTAATCAACACTAGGTCTGGTCTTTTTGCTGGGATAAGGTGATCCGTTTTTATTTCAAAGTCCCAGAGAATTTTATGCGTTTTGTTCTCGAGAACAGATTCTGGTTTATGCATATACCATTTTGTTGTGTGGTCAAAATTTAATTTTTTGCATAATTCCCAGTGGATCACCTTCCCAACCCAGTCGTGTCTAGTTTTGTATTCTCGTTGTGCTAGTTTGCTACATTCGCAGAGTATATGGTTTACAGTCTCATCTCTATTACCACAAAGTCTACATTTACTATTCTGTTGGGTCTTATCAATTTTTGCTTTGATGTAGTTTGTCCTTATGGCATTATTTTGTGCAGCAATTATAAGTGATTCTGTTTCTCTTTTGAGGTTTCCTTTTCTCAACCATGTCCAAGTCTTTTCATGTGCAACCTCTTTTATTTGTCGTTTGAAGCGTCCGTATAATTGTTTTTATTCCCATTTTTGTTTTCTAGTCTTTGTCGTTTTTCTGTTTGTCCATCTGCCGTTTCTACTATTGTTGGCCGCCATAAGTAGTTTGTCTTTGCTCTTCCTTGTGTAATCTTCAAGTTGTTGGATTGTGGTTTCTACGCATTCCTCTATGTTGGCAAGACCTCTTCCCCCTTCATTTCTTGACACATACAATCTATCTCTATCATCTCTAGGGTGGAGAGCCTTGTGCATGGTCATCTCTATCATCTTTAGGGTGGAGAGCCTTATTATTATTATTATTATTATTATTTGCTGTCCATTGTATCCGACGATGGCACCACGCGAATCTGTTTCCTCTAATTTATTCGGTCTCTGGTTGCGTCTTACCAACTGCCTATGGGGATGTTAAAGTCCTTCTGGTTTCTCTTGATGTTGTCCTTGTACCTGGGCTTTGGTTTACCGATTCCATGTGATCCCTCTCTTAATTGAGAGTACAGAATCTGCTTTGTCAGATAAAACAAATAAGAATATTTTTAATTTTTTATAATAAATATCTAAAAACTTCTAATCATCATAATACTGCTGTTTTTGTGGTCTTTTTTTAAAAAATTTTTAATAAGAACAAGATTTCTCTATTTTACAAGCATCTAAAGCAAATCTGTTATATATGAAATGTTTCGTGTCCAACTATTCAATAAATCTTCACAACTTTACAATATTTGGAATATCTGCTTCCGGCCATTCAAGAATATTTACTTTATTGTTCAATTTGTACTTCATCCAGTTTCCAGTTGAAAACCTCATTTATCAATTTGACAAGAGATTTTCTTTTCAACAAATTTACTCAGAACCAAATTACACAAATTTCACTCCATTTCCATGAAATCAGTCATTCATAAAAGTGAAAATAGTTCATATAAAATACATTCTACGTTTTTTTGTTTCTTTTTCATATCTGTGGATAATTTTTAGAAAATTTCTTATGTAATCGTTATTATTACTTTATCAAAGTTTATTTGGTTTAAATCATTAATGCTTGGGCAACTCACGTGATTTCATGTTTAGGAAGCAGACCATTGTTAGTGAGTACGATACTCACTCAATACTTCTGGCCTTGTGCCACACCTAAGCTAAGCTTAATAAATAATCTAGATCATCACGTGATTTCATGGTCAGGAACCAGACCATTGTTAGTGAGTACGATTATCACTAGGTACTCCATACTTCTAAGCTTGGTAAATAACTTTTGTCATGAATTCTTTCTTGTATCCTGACACTAAACTGTATCTGGTGGTGAGGTTCAATTTCTGGAACTCTGGAAATATAGATCATGATTGCTTGGACGCCTCACATGGTTAGTTGATTGGATTTTACGGCTATTCAACCCCCTGCTGGGTTATTTTATGCTGAAAACATTTTGTTTGATTCATTCTTTTTAGGTATTCATTTTTTAACTCAATTTTTAAAAATCATCTTTTTCTATTTAAGCCATAGATTAAGCCTAACATCTGATGGTGAGGTTCCATTTCTGGACGTCTTGGGAATGTGGAGCATCCCTTCATCCCCATTGCTCCCTGGTCCACTCTGACCCAGAGTGGTAGTACCTGTTAGGGTCCCATCTATGGATTAAGTAGAAAAATGTGTTTATAAAAATGTGTTTATAAAATATAATTGAATATCCATTAAGAATGAATTTATTTAAAAACTTTGTTGGCATTAAATGACCCACCGAGGTTGATATGCCGTAAAACAAACGAAACCAAACCTCTTGGAGGAAAGTTGAAAATATGTGACACTGACACACTGACACACTGACATTTGCATTTATTAGAGATTTGTCTGATATAATTTAGCAAGTCACATGAATATTTTCCTAATAGGACTACACCCTGAAAATTACACTTTGTTTGCACTTTCGTCTTAGTTAAACACAAATCATTCTTTTTGTCTTTTGCGTGGAATGGGAGAAAGAGGAAAAAAATGTCTGAATAACCTGATTTGTAAATTTAATCATATGACCAAGGATGTTTCTGAAACATTCTCGATATCTCTGAATTAATAATATCTGCATGGAAATTTATTAATTTGAATGGAAGCTGTTCAGTTAATATATTACAAAATTTGGTCTAACTTTGCATTCACTTGATCAGGAAAATTACGTCGTCTTTTGAAGCGAAATAATTCTCTGTTGCGCATGCGTGTAAATGAAGAGGGGAAAATGAAGGAAAGAAAGAGAACTGAACAACGATTACAATGCTTCAAGCCATTTATATTTTAAGAAAGCAATTCAGGCAAACCAAATTATCTACTCTTTATCTATTTTTTTTTCGTTTATTTATTCCGTTTTGAAGAGGCTGTCGAATTTCATTTTACGTTGAAAAATCACTTAGAAATATGGAAGATACATTTCATTCAAAAGAAAATTTTAGATAGCAGAATTTTACTAAGATAGAAATGCTGGATACAATACGAATAGCAGCTTTGGGGAAAAGCTGTGGTAAAACAATGCCTCATAGATACGCCATTAAACCAATGGCACATTACATATATATATATATATATATATATATATATATAGTATTATATCATATATATATTATATTATATATGTATATATGTATATATATATATGTATATTACTATATATGTATATATTATATATATTGTATATATTATATATATATATATATATATATATATTATATTATATATATACTACATATGTGTATATCATATATATATATATATATATTATATATATATATATATTATATATATATATATATTATATATATCATATAATATATACATATATTAAATATTATATATATTATATATATATTATATGTATATATTATATATATTATATATATATTTATATATTATATATATTATATATAATATGTATATGTATATATATTATATATAATTATATATATATATGTATTATATACATATATATATTATATATATATCATATGTAGATATTATATATATCATATTATATATATATATATATATATATATATATATATATATATATATATTATATATATATATATATAATCCAAAAGTCCAGAGAAGAAATCCTCCTTACGACACAAGAGTTTTTTTTTTAAACCTGCCGCAGTTTGAGAGCTCAATGTGTGCTCTTAATGTTAAAGTCACAAAGCAAATTCATAAGTAAAGAAATAATAAAAGACTTAGAGATTTTGCATTATTGTCTATTTCAGGGAGCTTAGACTATAATGCAAAATCTCTAAGTCTTTTGTTATTTCTTTACTTAATATATATATATATATATATATATATATATATATATATATATATATATATATATAACGCGTTAAAAGAAAATTCAATTGTAAGCCTTTACGGTTACTCTTTCTAAAAACATGGCATATTAAAAATCTACAATTTTCAGCCAACCCTCGTATTAACCGACTTGTGGTTCAGTGGTCTTGAGAACTTTAAATTTTTATAGTTTCAAGCTGGCCTTTAACTACCAAGTATTATTCTCCTTGTAGAATTATGCCCCCATAAACACCGCATAGATATCACTCCATTAAAGGCAAATGCAGTAGTAGGCCTTTACGGATACTCTTTCGAAAAATATAGCATATTAAAGTTTACAAGACTAGCTCTGACAGATAATTATGCAGTCTGTGTATATTTAATATTTGGAGGATATGTGCTTAATTGAAGTCATACCTAATTTTGAAAATTAATTAGTTAATAATTGATGAATTTTAGGCGGGCATATATGTTCAAATGTAAGGCTAAACAAATCGAGAAAATGTCAATCCCTGAATGTACATTTCGACCTATTTCAAGGATTGACATTTTCTCGATTTGTTTAGCCTTACATTTGAACATATATGCCCGCCTAAAATTCATTAATTATTAACTAATTAATTTTCAAAATTAGGTATGACTTCAGTTAAGCACATATCCTCCAAAAATTGTCGGCTAAAAGCCATATAAATATAAACACATTTTTTGTTTGTTTACTTAACCTCATATTTAAATATATATATATATATATATATATATATATAATATATATATATTATATATATGCTTCTTGTGTATAGGAAACCACTACATTGTTTAAATTACGTAGAAATCTTTCATTATCTATCAAGCCATGTCTTGATATATCCCTCTTGCTGAAGGTGGGTTGTGTAATGGTTATCGTCGAAGGAAATAGACTCGTTAACTCGAGTTCAAAACCTGGACCAGGCTGTTTGCATTTCATATAGCGGTAATATCCTTGGGAAAAGGATGCGCCCCACTATTCTCCTTCCAGTTATGGGTAAATAGTAGGGCAGACTGTGTTCTTTAACCTTGGTTAGGTGACTTGTGAAGGAGCAAGAACACTCTTAATTCAAACTTGTTAAACTCTGTTTAAGAAATTGTCCATGTGTCACATCCTACTCGTGCGTCGGGGTTGGTAAATATATATTCACCACTTGCTGAGTGAGACATTAGATTTGATTTCAGAAAGGGTATTATATCTAGAAGGAGAATTTTTCCTATTTAATTATATTTTCACAGCTTCGGGTTAGCCCAGTCGGTTGTGTTCGGCTAGAAACCACAAAGTTCCTAGTTCGATACCGGCCCTCGCCAACTCAGCGTATGAGTAGCACAGAGAACTGTGCGGTAAAGTAAGGAGCTGATGGTAGGTATGCCGCTCCACCCCAGACACAAAACAATCTCCTTGGTCTAGTGCTAGTGAAAAGAGGATAGACTCACTCGCTGATTGGCCTATACCGACTTTAGGCCACCCCGACGACTTTACTTCACTTATTTCTTTACATCCATAAAGCATGGATCAACATGTTCAGGTCGAATTGGAGAAAGTAAACCATTTCATTATTATTATTACTAGCAAAATAAAAAACGCACTCCGGGTGATGTAAAAATAGATTTTTGAAACATATTGAACTGAGGGGTGGGAGTTAAAAATTCAATGTCAGCGAGTTTGTACCCTAAGTAAGTAAAGTCATCAAATTCATTAAAGGATTAAAAAATAAAACAATTTGAAATGTAAACTTTAAATATGTATTAAAATAAAACAAACTATATATAGATATATAATACCAGTCATGTATTTATTAAAACTTGTTTTTAAAAAACTATGAGGACTGTCTAATGTTGCATGTTCAAATTTTGAGTGTATTTATTCTATGTTATGACAATTTTGGGTAATTAGACGTAAGCAGTGACGTAGTTTTCGTTGCAGACAAAAACCGGAAGCGAATCTCCATTATTAATAGATTTGTTTGTTATGTCTCCTTGGGCATCTCCCTTTTTTTTCTATCTTCTCACATCAACCTTTGCACAGAACATATACAATATTAATAAAATTAGTTACAGATAAAATTACGTTATGTAATTCATCTGATAGTTACCAAAAATACTCGGTTAAATTCTTTTTCTAACCATTATTTCTGAAATAGTTCAATTCTTTTTTTTTTTTTAATTCACAATTGTTTTTTAAAATCTAAATAGGCAGTTTGATCCAAAAACATATTACTCTATAAGCAACAAAATCCACTTGTTTAATAGACTTAGATTCTTTCTTTTTTTAAATCTGCCCTGACAGTAAATTTCCAGTCCGAGGAGAAATATTAAAAAGAATGTCTACCATAATTTGAAATTCTATTAAATATTTTGAAAGTTTTCAATTAGATAATCTTCCATTATTTTTCTAGTAGAATAATGTTGTATCGCGAAGTGGAAAGATATAGAAAGGAATGGTGCGCTTAATACATTTATTAAGCACAAATATCCGATGCCAAACAAATACTTACAAGTACATAACAAATAAATACAAACAATTAACAAGACAAAACAAAATAGAGGAGGGTCAATTCGGTATAGCTAACCCAGCAAAGTAAGTCTGAATATTATTCAACTAGTTAATCTACTTTAATCGTAGGCTATTTTATAGCTATGAGCCAGTCCATCTGGTAGAGTGCCGAAGGGGTGTTAGCTACTCTACCTAAACCTAATTTTTATAATATCTCTCGTTAATTAATATTTCACTCTTTTTATTAGTTTTGCCACTCTTCT
>CM042149.1:98891370-98908870 GCA_023376005.1 Doryteuthis pealeii | reverse complement strand
TCCTAGACGCGGTTTATCACACAAATCAGATTATCTAAACTGTTCTACTCATGTGCCTATTGTTACATAGCGGCCCTCACTTGAAATGGAGTGATGATGTGCACATAAAAATAATCGTGGTATACATCTGTACAGCCACCTGCGCCATATCACACAAACCATCCGTGTGAGGCGAACAAAAAACGCTGGGTGCTGCTGGAGAAGCAAGGATGAACTCATTAGTAAGGTCGTTCAGTACAGACGTACATAGTCCAACTCTGCGCGGATACTGGATGCGGCGCAGAGGACCTACCAGGGGCAATGAATGATGAGGACGGTTAGCGAGAGATTGTCATGGATATCCATGCTGTTAGCGCGACATGATGATGATGATACTTATCTCTGGATTTGTACTACTTTGAGAGGCTTCAATCTAGTTGCTGGGTTGTTGTTGGCAGGCAATTATTTGATGTTTTGAGTCTGGAACAACATTGAGATGCTGGAGGATATCTTGCATTGTGTCATTTATAGTTTTTAGTAATAACTCAAGAGGAACCTTTTTTTCTCATGAAATATCTTTATTTTCTTCCAAGTCAAAATGCCTTTGGTGGTAGACTTGCGTCCAACTTATCCACTGCTTTGTTCCAAACTGACCCCACAATCTCACCTCTTACTCCTACTCTTCCACACTTCGCCACGTGATACCTCTCGACCAATAAGTTAACACCATGTCGCGTTGTGCTCACTCCTCCTAAAAACTTCCCATGCTAAACTACACGTAACTCTTACATTCCTGACTCCCCCCTCTCTCTCTGTCTGTCTGTCTGTCTCTCTCTCTCTCTCTCTCTCTCAATTACGTTACACTATGAATAGCAATGTTCCGGGTTCGATGCCGACCGTCACTAAATCAGCACATGAGTAGCAGGGCTTGGGTAGTCTGTTAATAAATAGATAATAATAGGAATTCTAGTATTATCTGCGTTGTTCGGACTATTGTCCCCATCTTCATTGTTATTTGTACAACGTTGTACAAATAACAATGAAGATGGGGACAATAGTCCGAATAACGCAGATAATACTAATCTTCAAGCCTCATCTCAAACATTCAGAGAAATAGGAATTCTGTTGTTTTTTTTTTTGTTTTTTGTTTTTTTCCATTTTAATTGTCCTCTGCGCAAACATGTCTGTGCTAAATTTTTCTTCCCATTTTTGTCTACTTTTGTTCTCTTGTCAATTCTAACTGCATTTTCTGATCGTTTTAATGAATCTCTTATTCATATTTTGTCACATGGAGTCGGCACAAATCGACAGAATTGTCAATATTCGATCAATTCCCCCTTTTCTTCTTCTTCTTCTTCTTCATCTTTTTCTTCTTTTTGTATGATGAATAAAAACTTATTTGATATATCATGTGATAGGTCGGTAAATCTTTTTTCCTGAAAAGCAGTTCAACAAGAACGAGACACTTTGAATTCAATGTGAATTCATAAACTACATTTCTAAATCAGTGATTCTAGAATATCAATATAAAATATTGATTGATGTCATTGTCATGAACAATTGTCAGGTCGATGATGATGATGATGAGGATGATGAATTCGACGCACATGAATACACACACACACACACACACACAAGGACACATACACACACACACACACATATATATATACATACATACATATATATATATATATATATATATATATATATATACTTCACCAGTCACTTCTGATATTTGCAGATAGTCATCGAAATTGATCCATAAATAGGTTTATACTTACAGAATCCTATCAACTAAAAATGTAAACTTATCTTTGTTATTGTCATATAGTACCTAAATAATGAGAATGGAATCGTCTGTTTTTACTATAAATAATGTCAGACGATGGGTAGAAACAACGAGATCTCAAGGGACGTGTTAATTCAACCGAACATTTGCTAATCACTCTGTTCACCTTGTGTCTTTGCTTAGTAAACATTCTCCCCTATCTTTAATACTCGCTGTACTTCTTTCTATTATTTCTTTGTTAACTCTTATACTCGAGTTCCAACATTATATACAAGGGTAAAACCAATATTTTGGCACGTGCTAGTTTGCGGCACGTATATCACGTGACCGAAGCATTTCAAGCCGTGGGCAGGTATACGCAATGCTTAATAGCTGTAATAAAAGTAAAGTCGTCGAGGTGGCCTAAAGTCGATATCGGCCAGACTGCAAGGGAGTCTATCCTCTTTCACTAACGCTAGACCAAGGAGATTGCTTTTGCATCTAAGGTGGAGCGCCATAACTACCATCAGCTCCGTACTTTACCGCACATATCCCTGTGCTACTCATACGCTAAGATACCAAAAACAATATCCTTGGTCTAGCGCTAGTGAAAAGGAGATAGACCCTCTCGTTCTATGGCTGATACCGACTTTAGGCCACCCCGACGACCTTACTTAACCAGATGTGTGAAGAAATTTCTGGGAGTAATGCCAATGCAGGGACAATTCAGAGCTCCAAACCTGGAACCTCACCATCAGATGCCTTTTACCGTCATATATATATATATATATATATATTTGTTAATGTATAAGTAGTAGCTTACCGGTGGGTATGAGTACGATCGTTGGAAGTGCACAGTATCCAGAGGTTAAGATTGAGAAAAAATAAATACAAAGTGCTCAATACAATGTAGAGCAAAAATTTATTTTAACAATGGAAAGGAGTAACCTACTCTAGTTTCATCGATTGATTCTTCAGGGTTACATTAGTTAACTTAATCGAGTTTTCGATTAATCTTAGATGGTATAATACATGCCGTTGGAATGGGACTTATCATAAGATAAGTCCCATTCCAACGGGCATGTATTATACCATCTAAGATTAATCGAAAACTCGATTAATTTAACTAATGTAACCCTGAAGAATCAATCGATGAAACTCGAGTAGGTTACTCCTTTCCATTGTTAATATATAATATATATATATATATATATATATAATATAATATAATAAGATCTGGCATTAATAATGAGGGGGATATTTAATTAATACTAACCAAACTCCTATTAATGGACATTACATTCATGAGCTCTCTATGGACTCTGGGTGCCGTCTAGAGGACTTTCCATGAGCGATGGTCGATAGGGACGTATGTTGATAGAGAGTCAAGGGAATCCGTGCTGTTAGCACGCCTTGATGATGGATTATGAATGTAAAGCCTTTTCTTTCGGTAGAATTATCAATGAACTTTTCAAAGCGATTATCGTGATCATTTCGAAAATAAATCCTCAGTTTCTAACTATTTTAGTTTGCAGTTTACGTCGAAGAGAAAAAGAAATGAAGAAGAAAAAATTGTCCATTGAACAACAAAATATCTGCTGTGATACATGATGTTCAGTGTTTGTCTAACAAGACAAACCGAAAACCTATTGTTTTGAAGGCTGATGTGTTACGCAGAACAAAGACCAGACGTCCACTTGTTTATCCGTCAGTAAAAATAATTCCAATAATCCATGAATAAATCTTAAAAGTTTATTGATTATTACGTGTGTAAACTATTGGCAATGTGTTTGCATCAATGTTTTCATTGTGAAAAACACTGTCAACAAAGGAAACTACATTCCAAGTCAATTGTTTTCATTGAGAAAAACATTGTAGACAAAAGGAATCTACATTCTGTAGTCAATTGTTCTCAGATAGTGACCAAGAAAACGACCTTAAAACACAGTCTATTGTAAAATGTTCTGTAAATGTATTAGAAATTTATGGGTTTCTTTGTAAATATTATAGATTACATGTTATTTCGTTGGAAATAAATCCTGTCCTTTCTTTTGCTATTGTAGTGACCAAGAACAGAGACTGGAAGTAAACTCGCTTATCTAGACTCAGAAGGAGAGATATACATTGAAGTAGTTTTAGCCACCATTGTGTGTGTGTGTGTGTGTGTTGTAAAACGTTCTGTAATCTATTAAAGATTGATGGCTTCCTTAGTAAATTATTTATTAATTTCGTTGGAAGGGAAATCCTGTCCTTTCTTTTGCTATTGTAGTGATCAAACACGTAGAGTAGAAGAAACAAGCTGATCTAGATTCAAAATGAGATATTCTTTGAAGTAGTTTTATCCATCATTTGTGTGTGTATGTATGTGTGTGTGTGTGTGTGTGTGTGTGTGTAAAACACAGTCTATTATAAAACGTTTTGTAAAATATTAGAAATCTCTATATATTAATACTCGTGTTCCTTTTTAGAACGACCGTTATCCTCTTGCAACACCCTCTGGTTAAAAATGAGTTCGCCCAAATCGTCCAAGATGAAATGCAAAAATGTAAATCCTGATTATTTGGTGTTGCTTAGCCGCCGAATTCTTTTTTCTTGTGAGTGTTGTCACCTAAATAATGGACCCTTCCGTTTTTATTATAAAGAAATAAAGGGAAGAAAAAGGAAATACACAGAAAAATATATGATAAGAAAGAAAGTAGGGAAAGATAGAGAGAGAGTGTGAGTGCGCGGGAGCGATAACGCTAATTTGTTTAAACCGAATATAATGAAAAGATGAAAAGAAGGGGAAAATAAGAACAAAAAAGAGTGAAGAGCGCTAAATCAAACAAAACGTGGAAACGACACTCCACGAGAAAAAAAACTGTACGGCCACCTGCCACATATCACCCAAACCATCCGAACAAAACGAACAAGAAACGCGGAACATTGTTGGAGAAGCAAGGACGAATTCATAAGTGACGTCCTCGTGTGGAAGCCAGCACATGGGCACGCAAGTGTGGGCTGTCCAGTAAAGACGTACATTGACCAACACTGTGCGGATACTGGATGCCGTGCAGGGCATGTCATGGATATCCATGCTAATAGCACGACATGATGAGGATGATGATATATTGAGCTATTTTACAATAGCTCTTAAGTAAGAATATCAAATTGTGTAATAATAAAATCATCATACTGTGGTATATCCACAGGTCCTTCTAGTAGTATAGATTACGGGATATTTTGTAGGAAAAAAATCCTGTCGTTTCTTTTGCTGTTGTAGCGATTAAACACGCTGACTGAAAGCAAACTCGCTGATCTGGAATCAGAAGGAGCTTTAAGTATTTACCCAACCCGTTCGCCACGGGAAGGATGTGACACAAGCTCGCAAGTATGGGACATACAGCGAGGATCGAACTCGCTATTCAGTAATAATGGATCTGCGAGAATAGCTTGCTAATCATTAGACCACGATGGTACGTCGTAATAGGTATGTATCCAATCCGTTCGTCACGGGTAGGATGTGACACAAGGTCGCAAATATGGGGCATCCGGTGACGATCAAACTCGCTAATCAGTATCATTGGATCTGTGTGTATAGCTTGCTAATCATTAGACCACGGTGAGACGTCCCAATAGGTATTTACCCAACCCGTTCGCCACGGGTAGGATATGACACAGTATGGGACATCCTGTAAAGATCGAACTCGCTATTCAGTATCAATGGGTCTGAGAGAATAGCTTGCTAATCATTAGACCACGATGGTACGTCGTAATAGGTATGTATCCAATCCGTTCGCCACGGGTAGGATGTGACACAAGGTAGCAAATATGGGGCATCCGGTGACGATCAAACTCGCTATTCAGTAGTAATGTATCTACGAGACTAGCTTGCTTACCATTACACCACGATGGGACGCCTAGATTGTGCCGACAGTATTCTTCTTCAAATTGCTCTTATGGGAAACACCCAACCCTTTTTATTATATAGGTGCTAAAGGTGGTGGCTAAAGATAAGTACACGTAAAGTTAATACAATTATTTCTTGAACAACCATGTATATATATATATATATATATATATTATATATATATATATATATAAAGATTTGACATTAAATAACCCACAAGGGTTGATATGCCATTAAACCTAACAACCAGCCAACGAAACTAGGATTACTTATGGATGGAATCCTGGTGACCGAGCAGTTCAGGACATGCAACTTTGGCCTTTACTTAGGCTAGACGGGCGATCGGAGAGCCTCCTCCTCCGACTAATAGGCTGTTCACGTCAAGCCCTAGCACCTATATGATTGTCCCAACCCTATTGCCCTTATGGCAACCCCCAAACCTTTTTTCATATGTGCTTGAAGGCGGTGGCTGAGGCTGTTTATGTCCTGGGAACGACGTTAAACTCTATCTGATGGTGAGGTTCCAGTTCTGGAGGTCTGGGGAATGTGGAGCACTTTATCACCATTGCTCTCATGTCCACTCTGACCCGGAGTGGTAGTAACCTGCCAGGGTCCTATCTATAGGTTACGTAGAAGAATGTGTTTATAAAAAGGATTAAGAATTAGTTTATTTCAAAACTTAGTCGGCCTTAAATGACCCACTGAGGTTGATATGCCGTAAAACAAACAAACAAACAAACAAACAAACAAACTAGGAGTACACCCAAGAGTCAACCGAAATCAATATGATCACCTTTGTTAAAAAGGGAGTCTTCGTGGCATCGTGGCTAACGTGTTGCACTACAACATCGTAGTAAGCGAGTTCAAACTCCAGTCGCGCTATTACGTTCACTTTCAGACTAATATTCTCGTGAAAGGCATGAACACCCCATCTCCCTGATATGGGTTAAACACTACCACTATTGTTATTCTACAATGATAACTTTGGCATTAAATTACCCACGATGGTTGATATGCCATTAAACAAGGAAACCAAACCGTTGTTCTAAAAAAAGCTTTTTCCTGATCAACGAGGAAGATGTGACCCTTTTGTATAAACAACGCAAGATGTGTTGTTGTTACATATTAATTGGATCCCTATTACTTTTTAAGGTAGTATAGAAATCCTTATGGCAATCAGTACAGCTGATGGCCTTGAGAGTGAGTGACAATGCTTGACCTCACTCTCACCTTGCTTTCTGGGGATAGAATCGTGAGAACGGAACCCGATAGAAAGCCCCCCTTCCGGTTTAAGGTGGGCAACTCAGTAAGTCAGTTGCAGTTAGTCAGTTGCAGAGTTAGAAGCTAGCAAGATGTGACTCTCAGCGCGCAGTTGTCTGGTCCTGGGGTTCCAGAATAAAATAACATCAAAGGTAAATCGAAGTCTTGTTGTTATTACTAAAAGCTAACAATGACACAAGGCTTCTGATAAGAAATGATCCCCAGCAGAACCAGACACGGAAATCCCCATACAAGAAGACCAGACGAGACCTGTAGAAGATATACCAGACCATTAGAAGATAGAAGTACCAAGCCGGCCAGAAGAGAAGTACGTAACATTGTTTCCTGCAAAATGCATACAAGAAAGATTTTGATTCGCAATATGGAAATTTTACCCCATCCAACTTAGTCTTCAGATTTTGCCCAGTTGTTGTTTTTTTTTTTTTTTTTTTTTTTTTCATACCTTTACAGAATTTTTCTGAACGAAAAATGGTAATCGATTGCGAAGAAGTAAAAATAAATAAATAAATCGAGATTTTCTTTACTCGACACCCAGACGAGTTGATGCTGGGGCGGTGGGATTATGCTATCGAAAAATGAATACCACTATTATCTTGATTAAATTTGGAATTGATTCTAACATATAAAAGTCAATTATATGTTACAAAAATAATAATAATAATAATAATAATAAAATAATAAATTAATAAACAACAGCAACAACAACAACAAAACCGACTTCACTTTCTTCCGACCTAATATTTTACAATAATTATGTTGCTACATTGTTAGGAACGGAGTTATGGATTTAATTCTTTTTTTCTTTGTTTTTTTTTTTTTCTCAGTGAAAAGTTAATTTGTGCATCGTTTTCAATGTTTAGTGCACTCTTGTTTTTGAAGCTATTAGACCTCTCACTTCTCAGATGCGAAAAAAAGATATAAGAAATCAATTAACTGTCAGAGTTTTAATTATATATATTTTTTCTCATTTTTCCTGAATCATTAAAATTTATGAGGGAAATACGAAACATTTAACAAATTATTTGTTTCATTTTGCCAGCCAATCACAAAACTAACGGCCTTTCCTTGGCAAAAGTTTGTTGATTTTATGGTAATAAGATTATTACTGTACAGTGGAGTAGTTAGTGGGATAGAAGGGGAACAGTCGCTCCTCATCTTCACGAGAGCCAGTTTTTAAAACCTCTTTAGTTTCTTTCTTCGATAAAAACGAGTATCATCATCGCGGCGCGCGCACACAAACTCTCTCTCTCTCTCTCTCTCTCTCTCTCTCTCTCTCTCTCTCTCTCTCTCTCTCTGTCTCTGTCTCTGTCTGTTGTCTCTGTCACTCTCTCACTCTCTGTCTGTCTGTCTGTCTGTCTCTCCCTCTCTCTCTGTCTGTCTGTTTGTCTGTCTGTCTGTCTCTCTCTCTCTCTCACACACACACACACACACACACACACAAACTCTTCTCTCTCTCTCTCTCTCTCTCTCTCTCTCTCTGTCTCTCTTCTGTCTGTCTGTCTGTCTGTCTGTCTCTCTTTCTGCCTCTCTCTCTGTCTTTCTGTCTCTCTCTGTCTCTCTCACTCTCTGTCTGTCTGTCTGTCTGTCTTCTCTCTCTCTCACTCTCTCTCTCTGTCTGTCTGTCTCTCTCTGTCTCTCACTCTCTGTCTGTCTGTCTGTCTCCCCCTCTCTCTCTCTCTTTCTCTCTCCCTCTCTCTCTCTCTCTCACACACAACACAAACACACCACACACACACACATGTGCTATGTACGGTCGCGATATTTGGGTCAGCATGACTGAAATAAGTTTTATATCTGTGTGGACATAGATGTCGTCTAGAGGATTAGCCGATAGGGACGGATGGAGAAGGTAATTACACAATTGCATTTAAAATAAAATTACAAGGAACTTATTTCTAGGGAAAGTGCATAATTGCATCCAAGCAACTCAGCGCATGAGTAGCACAGATTGGGTAATCTAATCTGAGCGCCCTACCGCGGCAAAAATATTCTCCCTGGACTAGCAAAAAGGGGATAGACTCCCTCGCTGTCCGGCTGATACCGACCATAGGCTAAAACGAACAAGTTTGCTGGTCACTTCTGCAGAAGTAAGAACAAACTCATAGGTGACGTTCTCCTATTGTTTCTTCTTACACATGGACACATCAGTGTTGACCAAACAATTAAAACATATTAATAGTTCTGTTCGGACACTGGATGTTGTCTAGAGGGCTTGCCAGAGCGATGGCTGATAGGCCGGATGGCGAGAGAGGCAAGCGAATCCGTGCAGTCAACCCACCTTAATGATGAAAAGGTAATTAAAAGCACATTAAAAGGAAATATCAATAAGAGTATGTCATTTTCATTTTTGTCTAATGTGTTCATTCTAAGGATCCATTGAAACACTTTTTCGTGTTTCTGACTTTTTAATAAAATCATATTTTGAATTGGAAGTGGAGATAAACTGGATTTTTCACGAATTAAACGTTCAGTCGGTAGAACGTTCAGCTAGAAACACAGGGTTCTAGTTCGATACCGGTCCTCGCCAACTCAGCGTATGAGTAGCACAGGGATATGTGCGGTAAAGTAAGGAGCTGATGGTAGGTGTGGCGCTCCACATCAGACGCCAAAACAATTTCCTTGGTCTAGCGCTATTGAAAGGGGATAGACTCCTCGCTGTCTGGCGGATACTGACTTTAGGCGCCCCGACGACTTTACTTTTTTACTTTACATGAATAATATACTCATAACAGAAACGAAGACAAATTTGTATTTTTGTATTATTTGTACTATTGTCCTCATCTTTATTGTTATCTGCACAACGTTCAGCCGATGTGCCCGCCGACCGTCTTCAGACTCGGGAACCTTCTCGAACTCGGGAACCGAGTCGACAAGAAATATTTGAAAAAGACTGGAGGGTACATCAATTGTGCAGATAGCATAAAGATGAGGACATAGTCCCGAATAATACAATAATACAAATTATCAAGCCTCATCTGAAAAATTCAGAGAAATCGAAGACAAATATTCTATAATGTACAGTAGTAACTTAACTTACGAGTTTAATTCGTTCCACTTGTAACTCAATTTCTCGTATATCAATCAATTTCCCAACTAAAATAAACTGACATGCCATTAATCCGTTCCAACCCACCCCCAAAACAAATACCTCATTTTTCGTTACGTTTCTTTAAATAAGAAAAATTGCTCTGTATTGTATAAAAATAATAAAATATAATATAATGAATTATGAGCTATAATACGGTATAATGAATTTTTTAATATAAAATAATGTTTTCCTTTGGCGTAATAATTTGGAAACTTAAATGTTTTAGTGAACTTATTAACATTTAATCTGAAGCTCGCTTGTATCTCATTACAAGCACCATCACAAAGAAAAAAATCGACTGAGAAAAATCGACGGAAAACTCGTAAATTGGGCACTCGTAGTCAAGGAACCACTGTGATATTTTTCTTGCCGTAAAAATTTGACAACTTAAATGTTTTTAGTGAATTTATTAATATAAGCATATCTGAAGCTTGCTCGTACCTGAAATTTTAGCTTTCAACACAAACCATAAAATCTATCGAGTGACAGCTCGTAACATGGAAAACTGGTAAATTGGGGCACTCGTAAATCAAAGTATCATTGTGCAGGGTGACCCAAAAAAAACAGACCTGTCTTTTGAAAAAAAAAGTCTGTGTGGGGCGTGTTTTTTGGGGGTCACCCTGTATTTTCCTTGCAGTTGAATTTTCGGACCATATGACCTTTAGGCACCCATTTTTCTTTGCTGATTCATAAGTACTTTTTTTTTCATTTACACCGTCAACATCCGGTTGTTTGTTAGGGGTTAGGGTTAGGGGTTAGGGTTAAGGGTTAGTATTATAATTAAAAAAAAACTCTATAAATCGTCTGTTAATACAAACAACCGGATGTTGCCGGTGTAAATGAAAAAAATGTACTTTTGAATCAGCAAGCAAAGGGGTGCCTAAAGGTCATATGGTCCGAATTTTCAAATCGCACGGAAAATATTTCTGTCGTCTCAGCAAGTTGTACGGTTAAAAATCACCATTCTGCCAATTAAAGGTATGTGATGATATCAACATCTCGCCACACACAAAACAATTTTAAAAATACATTTGTTTAGGTGAAATACACTTTGTTAATGTTAATTTCATCAAACAGACAGACAGCTGTTAATAAACATCTGTCTTAGTCACCTTCGCTAATCGTTTGATTTAACTGTCTGGTTTATTTCATTAAGTGTGGGCAAGAGGCAAAGTTCATGAATATCTTATGTTTTCATTATTTTCAATGTTTCTGAAACATTGTTACATTATTGTGGCCATCCTTACGCTTCAAGCACTTCCCAGCAGAGATGCCTTGTGTTTTAAGCAGCGCGTAGATACACAGTTGAATGTTGTGGCTTAAACACATTTATTAAGCACCAGAATCCGGTGCTCTAAACGGATACATACAACACAGAACAAATAAGTACAGACAATTAACAAGACAAGCACACACTAAAAAAGGAGGGTCAGTTCAGTATAGCCAAAGTCAGTCTAAATAGTATTCAGCTAGTTAAACTACTTTAATCGTAGGCTATTTCATGGCTATGAGCCAGTCCATTTGGTAGAATGCTGAAGGGGTGTTAGCTACTCTACAACAATAATAAAAAGTAAAGTCGTCGGGGTGGCTTAATGTCGGTATTAGCCATGCAGCGAGGGAGTCTATCCCCTTTTCACTAGCGCTAGACCAAGGAGATTATTTTAGCGTCTGAGGTGGAGCGCCACACCTACCATCAGCTCCTTACTTTACCGCACAGATCCCTGTGCTACTCATACGCTGAGTTGGCGAGGGCGGGTATCGAACTAGGAACCTTGTGGTTTCTAGCCGAACGCTATTTAACTAAATATCAATTTCGTGTGTTTTGTTTTTTCTTACGAAACTATCGGCACCCAAATCAAAAAAGAAAAAAAAAAAGAAAAAGCCAATATAGATATGATTGAACTTACCATCATCAGTATCTGTGCGCATTGGAACAAAGGAAGCAATTTTATTGACGTTTTTATGTTTCAGAGATTTAAACAACTTTGCGTATATAATTTCAATTATAAAGTCTATGTTTCTTAGTATGGGTGCCTTTCTATTCTAGTTTGTAATAAGAGTTCATTCTCTGCCGATGAGAATATTTTCAGTTTTACTGTAATGGGCAAGTGTTGCGTGAGAGGTAGGCCAAGTTTCCCACCAGATGATTCGAGGTAAATTTAACGCGCGGTAAATTCATCGCGTGGTAAATTCTTCGTATTAGATTAATTATTCTTATAATATATATTGATGGTTTTGTTTTACGGCATATCAAATCTTTCCGGGTCATTTAATACCGAATCAAGTCATTTTGATAAATAATGGCCTCAGGTTTTTTACAGTACATACTGTTGCTTAAGTGCTCACCAAATTAAGTATTGAATCGCTGCTTAACTTCAGTGATTATAATATAGGGTTTCCCTGACCCAAACGGTTTAGCTTTTTTATTAAATTCAATAAATAAAGAAATTGTTATTTACCGCCACTGGATCCGACAAAAACACGGAACACATGTCTATAAAAATATAAAGTTATATTTTTATTCTTTGATTGTGTGTAGACTGAGAGTCGTCGGCAGAAGATGCAGATATACAAGCCTTCGGGAGTTCTGACTGCGAGCGATCTCGATCTTGATCTGCTCAACCCAGATTTTTAATTGGCTTTTTATAATTCTCCAACTCACAGGGTCACGCCTTTTTGATCGTGAGATTAGACAGAATTGGAGATGGTCTTACTTGGTACAATACTCTGGTTAGTGCTGCTTCTTCCTCTATCTGCTCTGGCTGCCATCTTATTGTCTAGTTGACGACTACAATTGGTATCACCGTTACTTTTACGTTCCACAGATAAATTTAAAAAATCTTTCTGTCAAGATCTAGGTATTTTTTTCTGTTTTCGATTTCTTTTATTTTCACTCAATGTTCTATTGGAAGAGTATAATTCACTAAATAACACGTTCTTTTTCCCTTGTTAATTAACTGTAGGTCTGGTATTCTAATGGGAATTATGTGATCCGTTTGTATTTCAAAATCTCAGATTATATACCGTCACTGGACCCGACAAAGAACACAGAACACATGTCTATATAAAAATATAAAGTTATATTTTTATTCTTCAATTGTGTGTAGAGTAAGAGTCGTCGATTGAGAAGTGCACATACACAGGAGCATTTGGGAGTTCTGAATGCGAGCGATCTCGATCTCGATCTGCTCAACACAGATTTCTAAGGTTTTTTTTTATCAAATAATTCTATAATTTAACATTGTTACGCCTCTTTGATCATGACACCTACGCAGTTTTCCTGTAGACACACATCATCGCTAACGTAGCTTGTTTTTATTGGTTATGGGCTACACCTACACATTTTCTGTTCCTACGCAGTGTCAATTTACACCTGCATTTTGCGGGTGTCAAAGGTCGGATCAATGCGTTCAAGGCAATATCCTGTTTTTGTTTCCAGGCCCATGTTTGACAACCACGCATTTCTTGCGTCCACATGCCAGTCATCTGCACCTGGTTCCCGGGTGCGAACTCGTTGACCAGGCAATATTTTACAGAAATGATTACATTCTGAATTTAGCCACGAATAATTTCATGGTGAATTTCCTGCACGATGAATTTACTTTGAATCATCCGGTGAGTGTTTGACACAACTCACGCAGCACGCTTGCCCAATTTAGTAAAACTTATAATATTCTCATCATCGACCGTCTCAACATCTACTTTCTAACTCTCTCTCTCTCTCTCTCTCTCTATATATATATATATATATATATATATATATATATATATATGTAAGTAAATGGAAGTGAATCCGACAGTATGAATTAAACATTTTTTGGAAAAAAAAAATGATGTTGATAATCGCTGACAGAATCTGTTTCAACCTTTAGCGGTCTTCTTCAAGAGCGAAATATATATGATGGAAGGACGGAAAATTTATAAATTTTTAATATATTTTTACGACAACTCTTTTGAGTTTTCCTGTGGATTATAAATGCTTCTGATTTTTAAAAATAAAATTCATTTTATTTTTAACACAGTATATGCATTTTTAAATTTAAATAAATTCCGGCTCCGAACATGAACGTTCACATAAACGTTCGTTTGTACCGTCGTATCTTTTAACGGTTTATTTATTTCCGTCCTCCCCTCATATGTATTTCGCTCTTGAAGAAGACCGCTAAAGGTTGAAACAGATTCTGTCAGCGAATTATCAACATCATCTGTTTTTTCAAAAATGTTTAATTCATATATATATATATATATATATATATATATATATATATATATATATAAGGTGTGTCAAAAAGTATCAAGTTTTTTGTACTTTTTAACACACCTTGTATTCTGAAAAAAAATAACGTTCCATTCATTCTTTATTTATATCTTGGTAAATACAGATTGAAACTTGGTACTTTTTAATACACCTTGTATTCTGAAAAAAAAAATGAATGGATCGTTACTTCTTTCGAAACAATGGCCTCAGGTTTCTTACAGTACAAGCTGTTGCTGAAGTGCTCACCCAATTAAGTATTGAACAGGCTAATCGCTGCTTAACTTCAGTGATTATAATATAGGGTTTTCATAACCCTAACCCTTTAGCTTTTTTTTAATTATATTCTTAAAAGAAATGATTTAGCCACGAATAATTTTACGATGAATTTACTAACGATGAATTTCCTGCACGGTGAATTTACCTAGAATCATCCGGTGGATGTTTTTTCACAATTCACACAATGTTGTATACCCTTTCTTACTTCTTACTTCTAGTCGTCTTTTCTTCTGGCCGGCTTTGGTTCTTCTCATCTTGACTTGGTATATCTTCTAAGGTCTGGACTTTCTTGGGGACTTCGGGTCTGGTTTCTGTTAGGATTTCTCCTTATCAGAAGCCCTGTGTCATTGTTAGTTTTAGGTAATAACTACAAGACTTTGATTTATTTGATGTTACTTTATTTGTAAAATCCCAAAACTAGACATCTGCGCAGTGAGACTTACATCCTAAGAGCTCGGCTTCTAACTTCTAACTGACTTAACTTACTATCCTTAAACCGGAAGACAGGGTCTTCCATGCCTTCCGGTTCTCACGATTTATCCCCGGAAGGCAAGGTGAGAGTGAGGTCAAGCGTTGTCACTCATCCTTCAAGGCCATGGGCTGCACTAATCGCCATTATGTTTTACACTACCTTATATAAGTATTAGGGATCCAATAATTATGTAACACAGCATCCTTGCCCAATACATTTAACTTATAATATTCTCATCAGTGAATAATGAACTCATATTACATACTAGAATAGGATGGCACTTGTGCCAAGAAAAAATAGTCTTTAAAATCTTCTTATATGAAAAGAAATTATAGACGAGGCTATATAATGATTTTACAACACGAATTTTCCGGCGATGAATGTACCGGATACATCAGTAAAAGGTTTGACAACTCTGTTACTTTAGCATTACGTAGAACTCTTTAGATTATGAGGAAATATTAACCTAAATTTGACCTTCAAAATAAAATTGCCTTTCTCTTTTATTGGTAAATAAATGAATAAAAAATTAATTAATTTAATTAACTTTTAGAAAAATAAAAATAAAAATCATTATCAAGAATAATCGACAAGTTTAACGTCTAGAAACATTGATTTTTGAATAAAGAATAAGAGTTTCAAATGACCTGTAAAAAAAATGTGAACCGGGCGACTTGAATTTCAGGCGATTTTGATCCGACAATTATCTCTCTCAAAAGATTAAGAAGATTAAACTGAATTTTGAAATCTCCAACTGCATGATTAATTTTTTTAATTTTCCTTTTTTTTTTTTAGTATAATGAAATAATTTGGGAATTAGCTTAATACCTTGCAGGGCTTGATAGTCTTTTTTTTTTTTTCATTCGGCTTATTTAAGAGAAAGAAAAGAAAAACTGACTAAATTAAAAAAATGTCATTAATTACACAGCTTTTGACATTGAGTCGTTTTAATGCAATGGAAGATCAACTTCAACAAACAAAGAAACACGAACATTACAGCATTTGATCTCCTTCTCAGAATAATTGCTTTGTCTAATTTCGATACGTCTAACACAAGTTTCCTACCAGATATTTTTCCAGACAATTTACATCTCTTTTTAAAAAAATCTTTTTATTCTTAAGATTTTTTCAGGCTTAGTTTAGTCTGGTGCACAACCACATGTTTATTGGGGCTTTGGTATCAAGAAGGCCTCATTCCACTAATTTTGGGCATTTTTGTGAAAGATCAGTGTGGGTCTCTGTCGTCGATGGGTTCACCAATTATGCTGCGAAGATATGCTTTGTGGAAGAGTATAAGTTTGATTGATCTGCGACATTGTATGGTTGTCCAGATTCAGAGCGCCTATAGAGTGGTAAAGTATCGCAGCCTTGTAAGACTTTGGATTTCTGGTTGTCAGGTCCTGATGGCAGCGTCCATCCCACATCGGGTGAAGTTTGCCAATGCTCTGATGCTTTTGCAATAAGATTTAAATCTCGATTTACATATGTATATATATTTTTGAGATAAACAGTAAGACCTTGTACATGTTTGTGTGTATAGTGTGCCAGCTATCTTCCTTAGCTTTTAATATATATATACTATATATATTATAACTATATATATATATATGGAGTGTGTGTGTGCATTGATGTGGGCGTAGGTGTTTGTTTTGCATGCGATGAGAATAAAAGAATGAAAGAAGAAAAAAGAAAACTGACATTGATACACTCATACACTACTACTACACACCACAGCACAACACACACACACATATATATATATATGTGTGTGTGGGTGTGTTTGTGCGGGTGTGTTGTGTGCGTGCGTGTGTATGTGTAGTGTAAGTGAATCAATTTCAGTTTCTTTTTTTTCTTTCATTTTTTTATCTCAACGACATGCAAAAAACACCTACGGCCCACATACCCAATGCATTACACCACACATTATATATATATATATATATATATATAGTATATATATATTATAGAGAGAGAGGAGAGAGAGACGGAGAATGTGAGAGAGTGATGAGTAGAGAAAGAGAGTGGGGAGATTAAATACAATGACCGTGCAATAACGTCTTCTCTCCTTTAACCAATTGGCAAATTTCTAATAATTCTCAACTCTTGGGCCTATATTGGAGTCATCCCCATAGATAATTATCCATAGCAGGTGTTCTGAATGAAATGAGAAAACATGTTAAACGAACTCAATTTATTGATCATACACATTGTCATTCGCCAATTTAATAATCTAAGCAAATGCATATTTTAAACAGAACTTTATAAAATGAAATGATTGCACATATTTGATAATTCGTTTTGCTTCCCTTAGCTTCGATATTGCTTCAATACACCTGGCAAAGAGATGCTTACAAAATATTCATTTCGCAATGATGAGGTGCCATTTTCTGTGGTTGATGCTCTCACATAATTAAGATTCAAGTCGATTCTGTCGTTTAGTACTGTAACATTTTCTCGATATTTATTCTCAGGGTTTTTTTAAGTTG
>CM042149.1:98877172-98891270 GCA_023376005.1 Doryteuthis pealeii | reverse complement strand
GGAAACGGCCTCAGAACGTCCATGGTTAAGACCACCTGACCTGTTTGATCATTCATGTTCTTGCAGTCCTGGAGAAATTTCATCGAACCCTTGGTTACTTTATTGGGATTAACTGCGCCTTATACTTTGCCGACCAAATGTTCTTGTTTGCGTTATGGCTCCGTTCGAACTCATAAAATCATATGTTCCCGAATTAGACTACGATTGGACGTTCAATCTGTGAGGCTAACAAATCCCACACAGAGTGAAAAGCAATTTAACAACGTTATCAACGCATCCCTACGCAATACTACCAACCACATCGAAACTTTCATGACTTGAACTGCTTCGGCCATTTGTAATTATACACGTCCACACTAGCACGCTACCAAAATATTGACAAACTTTTGGACTACCAAGTATTTTCAACCCAATTTCTTATTTTCTACAATCAGATAAATCTGAGGAAAAATTCAAGAAATTCAAAAAAATAGACTGGGGAATAATCTTGGTTGCTCTCTTTATTTAATAGCATATCAAAACCTTTATGGGCTTATTTCATGCCAAATCCATCCTTGTAGAAAAGAACAGTAGTGGTACCTATTTAACTCTCATCATTCATTCATGTGCGCTGTTGGCACGGATATCCACGGACAATCTCTCTCCATCCGTCCTATCGCTCATCATTCTCGAGAGGTCCTCTATGCAGGCATCTGTATCCGCGCAGAGCTGATCAATGTACGCTGGTCGGCCCACACTGGCGTGCCCATGTGCTGGCTTCCAGAGGGGACGTCGTTATGAGTTCGTTCCTTGCGTTCTCCAGCAGATGCCCCGTCTTACTCGGATGGTTTGGGTGATATGTGGCGTGGCCGTAGAGTGCTTTCTCGTGGGTGCTGTTTCTACGTATTGTTCAGGATCACCCGCAGCATTCTTGTGCAAGCTTCCATCTAGTTATTCTCTAGTGCTTCGTTTTAGGGTCCAGGTGGGCACCATACGAGCAGCACGACACGACAATGGCCTGAAGAACTGTCTTTTTAAACTTGTCTGTGAGATTGGATTTCCATATGACCGATAATTTATTAAAGCGGCCCATGCCTTTCCTATACGTGCATTAACGTCGTTTTCTCGTGGAGGAGATGTTACTTGCCTAAGTATCTAAAATTTGTTCTACCGAGTTTAGGAGTTTCTGCCATCGATGGTGGAAGATGTCGCTTTTGTCTTTGAAAGACGATGAAATATCAGTTTTATCAGAGTTTACGGACTATGCTTGATGACCTGGCACTACTCGCCAATACACCTACACAAGCCAAATCTTGACATACAACAGCCTAGAAAGGCAGCACGAAATTTAACTATAGTTAGAGGTTTATACATTTTTCCCAAGGTATTAATCGAAAGTGAAACCTAATAGCGTGACTGGAGTTTCGAATCAACTAACTATGATGTCGTAGTCAGTAGGGTAGCCTCTACGCCATGGCGGACATTCCCCCAGAATATTTTTTATTTAGTAATTAAAAATTGTCGTGATTTATTTCTCCAGTTTATTTTGTTCCTATGAATCGGCAATTTTCATGTTGAACAAGCTGATACTTGATTGTGTGTGTGAAGCGTGTGTGTGTGTGTGAGAGAGAAGAGAGAGGTGAGAGAGAGAGGAGAGAGAGAGGGAGGAGAGAGAGAGAAAGAGAGAGAGGAGGGTGTTGAGAGAGGGGTGAGAGAGAGAGAGAGAGAGGGAGGGAGAGAGAAGGGGTAGAGAGAGAGAGAGAGAGTGAGAGAGAGAGGAGAGAGAGAGAGGGGAAGGAGAGAGAGAGAGAGAGAGAGAGAGAAAGAGAGATGGAGGAGAGAGAAAAGGTGAGAGAGAGAGAGAGAGAGAGAGAGAAAAGAGAGAGAGAGGAGAGAGAGAGTTACTACTAAGCGTTCACCAATTAGTATCAGAATATAACAATGTTACTATCGTGTTGCGAATCGAAGTAGATGTGCGAAGAGAGAAAGAAGAAGAAACAAAAAAAGATGAGGGAAATCAATTTAAAATGCGAAATGCAGTGTTAGCAGGACTTTATGATGGCCAGATATTTTGGCCACCATTTCGATGACGTAATCTTCGAAAAAATCTTTTGCACGGTGAAAACAATATTGATAACAATAAGAGTTACGAATAACTATGAGACTTACATTTCAACAACGACCAATACATAAAAAAAGACAAAGAAAAATATTATAAGATGATAGATTTTTTTAAAAAGATGTGATAATAGTCCAGATTAAAAGCGTCATAAGGGCAAACAAAAGCAGACCTTTTGGTTTGCTTTGGTTTGGTTTGGTTTTACGGCATATCAACCTCAGTGGGTCATTTAATGCCGATAAAGTTTTGAAATAAATCAATTCTTAATGGATAATACAATTTTTTAATAAATACATTTTCTATTTAACCCATAGATGGGACCCTAACAGACCACTCAACAGGGAACAATGGTGATTAAGGGGTGCTCCACATTCCCCAAAACTGGAACCTCACCATCAGATAGAGTTTAACGTCATTCCCAGGACATGTAGACCTGCAGTCACCGCCTTCTAGCACCCATATGATGAGAAGGGTTGGGGCTTACCATGAGGGCAATAGGGTTGGGGCAATCATATAGGTGCTAGGGCTTGACGTGACCAGCCGATTGATCGGAGGGGCCTCTCTGACCACCCGTCTAGCCCAAGATAGGGCCAAAGTGGAGTATTGCATGTCATGAACTGCTCATCCACCTGGGTTCTATCCTTAAGCATCACGAGTCGCCACCCACGACCAACAGGTGGCCCCATTGGGGGCCGATCTTTTCTTAAACATTGTTTATTTAGTTGAAGGCATGCCGTGTAATGGTTATCGTTGTAGGAGATGGACCAACTGACCCAAGTTCAAATTCCAGACAAGGCTTTTTATATTGCGTTTAGCACTAATACTCTTTGGAAGGTATGCATCCAATTACTCTTCCTCTGCCTATGGGTTAATAGTAAGCAGGACTGGGTTCTTTAACCTTAGTTAGGAAACCAATCTCGGAGAAGGAAAACTCTGAATTCAAACCTATTAAAACTACGGTTGGGCTGGTCACTACTAGAATAGGCTCAATCCTAATTAGTGATCTATTTCTCTTATACTAATTACTCTCACAGTACATTTAATCTGTACTGTCAAGTAAAAAATAAATTGACCCAGTGTCACATCTTACTCGTGCGGACGGGTTGGTGCACACATACACACACACACACACACACACACACACACACACACACACATATATATATATATATATATATATATATATATATATATATATATATGTATGCATTGTCGGCTAAAAGCCATATCAAATAAACACATTGTTTGTTTACTTACTGTCGTTGTAGCAAGTCAATAAAAAGTTGGTGGAATATAAATAAGTTCAAAAACAAACGAAAGAATCTGGGAATGGCCAGCTAGTGTAATGGTTAGAGTCTCCGCCTGTCAGCTTGACAGTCGAGGTTTCGAGTCACACACGGAGCAGTCTCCCATGTCTATAACCTTGCTTATGAGACCCTAATAGGTCGAAATGTTACATTCAGGATTGACATTTTCTCGATTCGTTTTAGCCTTACATTTGAACATATATGCCCGCCTAAATTCATGAATTATTAATAATTAATTTTTCAAAATATAAATTTTACTTCAATTAAGCACATATCTCCAAAAAATTGTCGGCTAAAAGCCACATCAAATAAACACATTGTTTGTTTACTTACTCTCATATATATATATATATATATATATATTAATTATATATATATATATATATATATATATTTTATAAAAAAGGAAGGTCCGCAAAATGTATTTTGTTCTCAGAAAATTTTTTATTTCTTTTTGTTTACATGTGCAACACGTGTTTCAGATCTTCTGGTATCTTCTTTCAGGCTTTGGTTGATAATTATCAACCAAAGCCTGGAAGAAGATACCAGAAGATCTGAAACACGTTGTTGCACACGTAAAACAAAAAGAATTAAAAAATTTTTCTGAGAACAAAAATACATTTTGCAGACCTTCCTTTTTATAAAAATATTGAATTTTTCCCGTTGGAACCAGAACAACCCTTTATATATATATATATATATATATATATATATATATATATATATATATAATATATATGTGTGTGTGTGTGTGTGGTGCGTGTGTGTGTATTCATTAGCAAAACGATCCAGCTGTAACCGCCGTTACTAAAACTTTTCTCGTTCCCCAATGATACCTGCATTAGAAAAAATAAAGGTTCTAAAATATCAGCTTCAGGTTACTCTTCTCGTTCTCTTAACCTGGACTATAACATAAATAAATCTTTTTGATAATTTAGTTCCCTTTTTATTTACGAATAAAGGTAGTAGAAAGGCAAACACGCCTTAGAATTATTGTTTGTATTTGTAAAAACAAAGAAATTCCTTTTATAAAATAACAATCTACTAAAAAAATATTTTGACGTCTAAAGAAAGACATTAATAAACGTTGCATCATTGATTTTTCCTCGTAAAAAAATCCAAATCAATTTTTACATAATGTTTTTTTATTTCCTACTTTGTTAATAATGGTATTCTTTTTTTTTTTTTTTGAATTTATATTTATGTATCTGCAGAAAAAAATATATGCCCAGTGGTTTTTCATACTAACAAATTTATACTATTTCTCTGAATGTTTGAGATGAGGCTTGAAAATTAGTATTATCTGCGTTATTCGGACTATTGTTCCCATCTTTCATTGTTGTTTGTACAACGTTTCGGCCGATATGCACTCCGGCCTTCTTCAGTATTTCTTGTCGGACTCGGGAACCCTTCTCGGACTCGGGATAAGGTAGTTAGGTTAAGACAGTTCTAAGTGACAGTTATCTCTGGAACCCGAGTTCAATCCTGAGTGAAGGCAGTTTAGAAAATAATTAAACACAACTCCTACCCCAGCTATGGTTGGCGGAATGAGAACAGGATACCCCCGTGGACTAAATAAAGGGTTAGGTTCAAAGTTCCGTGATGGGCTCCGATTACAAGAAAGTTCCCGAGTTCGAAAAGAAGGTTCCCGAGTCCGAAGAGGTTCCCGAGTCCGACAAGAAATACCTGAAGAGCCGGAGGGCTATATCGGCCGAAACGTTGTACAGATAACAATGAAGATGAGGGACAATAGTCCGAATAACGCAGATAATACTAACAAATTTATCATCATCATTATAATCATCATCAGCAGTTAGTAGCAGCAGTAGTTGCTGCAGGTGGCGCTACCAGCATGGGTACCCATGATTCTCCCCAACTGTCCCTATCGTCAACACCCTGGCAGGTCCTTTACTCAGGATCCACAATCCGCCACAGAGCTGATTGATGTAGGTTTTTTGCTGGTCGGCCTAAACTGGCTGTGGCATGTGTCAGTGCCCACTCCAGAACCTCACTTCGTCCTTACTTCTCCAGCAGTGTCCAGCATATCTTATTTGGATTTTTTGTACGATAGGTGGCAAGTTAGTCCTACAGTTGTTTTCTTGTGTCGTGCTGCTTCCAAGATTTGTTCAAGACAGCCTGCAGAATACTTCTGTAATTCCCATCTCACATTTTATCTCTTATATAACTATTGGAACTCGAGTATTAGAGTTAACAGAGAAATAATAGAAAGAATCACAGCGAGTATTAAGGATAGGGAAAAGGTTTACTAAGCAAAAGATACCAGAGAAACAGAAGTAATTAGCAATTGCTAGGTTGAATAGTAAGTCTTGTGAAATCTCGTTGTTTTTCTCCTCCGACGTTGATCAGACATCATTTATAGGAAAAAACAGACGATTCCATTTTCCTTATTTAGGTACTATATGACAAAATACTTTTGGGGAATATTTGTTTGTGTTATTTTAAAAATAATGTAACTATGATTTTAAAATATCTTTAAAATAATCTTCACAATGCTGTTGATGTTTTCTTCTTTTAAAAAAAATCAAAACTAGGCTTATCTATGTTACAAAGTATCTATGTACGTCTGTTAAATTATATTATTCCCTAACATCCACGCAAATAAAATAACCACAGACGAGTTAATATGCCGTTTAAATCAACCAATTAACCAACAACTAACATGAAAAGTTATAATGCTTTCCTTAAAAAGATAAAACAAATATTATTATTATTTTGAGTTTTTCACATCAGCATTAGCTGATGGTATTTTACTGGAGACGGAGTTTCCTCAGGTCTCCCGGAATCTTCTGATTATTTTAGCCGTTTGCAGCATTTTTCAGTAGTCTAGATGGTCTCAATTCTGCCTCTAATTTCCAGATCCTCCAGTCTTTTTTTCCAAGTTTATTGGACCGTTCCAAATGCACTAATTACAATTATTATCACTTCCACTCTCATATTCCACAGCTTTTTCAATTCTCTGGCAAGGTCCACGTATTTATCCATCTTTTAATTTTCCTTCAGCTTCTCACCATATTATTATTTACTCTTTTGAGTTTTCACATCAGCAATTAGCTGATGGTCTTTCACTGGAGTCTGAGTGACAGCAAGTCTCCTCAGGGTCTCCAGTACTCTTCTGAGTATTCTGGCAGTTGCAGCAGTGCAGTGTTCTGAATGGTTTCAATCCTTCCTTTGATATCCAAACTTTTCCAAACCCTTTTCCAATCCTTTAGGGACTATTTCAAGTGCACCAACCACAATTGGTATCACTTTCACTTTCAGTTCCATAACTTTTTTCAGTTCTCTGAAAAGGTCCAATATTTGTCCATTTTTTTCATTTTCCTTTAGCTTCACCCTGTGATCTGCTGGCACTGCAAAATCCCCAGTGACAAGTTTTTTCTTTTTTGTTAATCAACACTAGGTCTGGTCTTTTTGCTGGGATAAGGTGATCCGTTTTTATTTCCAAGTCCCCAGAGAATTTTATGCGTTTTTGTTCTCGAGAACAGATTCTGGTTTATGCATATACCATTTTTTGTGTGGTCAAAATTTAATTTTTTGCATAATTCCCAGTGGATCACCTTCCCAACCCAGTCGTGTCTAGTTTTGTATTCTCGTTGCTGCTAGTTTGCTAACATTCGCAGAGTATATGGTTTACAGTCTCATCTCTATTACCACAAAGTCTACATTTACTATTCTGTTGGGTCTTATCAATTTTTTGCTTTGATGTAGTTTGTCCTTATGGCATTATTTTTGTTGCAGCAATTATAAAGTGATTCTGTTTCTCTTTTGAGGTTTCCTTTTCTCAACCATGTCCAAGTCTTTCATGTGCAACCTCTTTTATTTGTCTTTTGAAGCGTCCGTATAATTGTTTTTCTTCCCATTTTTGTTTTCTAGTCTTTTGCGTTTTTCTGTTTGCCCATCTTCCGTTTCTACTATTGTTGGCCGCCATAAGTAGTTTGTCTTTGCTCTTCCTTGTGTAATCTTCAAGTTGCTGGATTGTGGTTTCTACGCATTCCTCTATGTTGGCAAGACCTCTTCCCCCTTCCTTTCTTGACACATACAATCTATCTCTATCATCTCTAGGGTGGAGAGCCTTGTGCATGGTAATCTCTATCATCTCTAGGGTGGAGAGCCTTATTATTATTATTATTATTTGCTGTCCATCGTATCCGACGATGGCACCACGCGAATCTGTTTCCTCTAATTTATTCGGTCTCTGGTTGCGTCTTACCAACTGCCCATGGGGATGTTAAAGTCCTTCAGGTTTCTCTTGATGTTGTCCTTGTACCTGGGCTTTGGTCTACCGATTCCACGTGATCCGTCTCTTAATTGAGAGTACAGAATCTGCTTTGTCAGATAAAACAAATAAGAATATTTTTAATTTTTTATAATAAATATCTAAAAACTTCTAATCATCATAATACTGCTGTTTTTGTGGTCTTTTTAAAAAATTTTTTAATAAGAACAAGATTTTTCTATTTTACAAGCATCTGTTATATATGAAATGTTTCGTGTCCAACTATTCAATAAATCTTCACAACTTTACAATATTTGGAATATCTGCTTCCGGCCATTCAAGAATATTTACTTTATTGTTCAATTTGTACTTCATCCAGTTTCCAGTTGAAAACCTCATTTGTCAATTTGACAAGATATCTTCTTTTCAACAAATTTACTCCAAACCAAATTACACAAATTTCACTCAATTTCCATGAAATCAGTCATTCATAAAAGTGAAAATAGTTCATATAAAACACATTCTACGTTTTTTGGTTGTTTCTTTTTCATATTTGTAGATATATTTTTAAGAATTTGGCTGTAAAAATTCTTACGTAATCGTTATTATTACTTTATTAAAGTTTATTTGGTTTAAATTATTAATGCTTGGGCAACTCACGTGATTTCATGTTTAGGAAGCAGACCATTGTTAGTGAGTACGATACTCACTCAATACTTCTGGCCTTATGCCACACCTAAGCTGAGCTTAATGAATAATCTAGATCATCACGTGATTTCATGGTCAGGAACCAGACAATTGTTAGTGAGTACGATTATCACTAGGTACTCCATACTTCTGGCCTTGTGCCACAACTAAGCTAAGCTTGGTAAATAACTTTTGTCATGGATGCTTTCTTGTATCCTGACACTAAACTGTATCTGGTGGTGAGGCTCAAGTTCTGGAACTCTGGAAATATAGATCATGATTGCTTGGACACCTCACATGGTTAGTTGATTGGATTTTACGGCAATTCAACCCCCTGCTGGGTTATTTTATGCTGAAAAAATTTTGTTTGATTCATTCTTTTTAGGTATTCATTTTTTAACTTAATTTTTTAAACTCATCCTTTTCTATTTAAGCCATAGATGGGACCCTAACAGATACTACTACTCCGGGGCTGAGTGGTCGTGGGAATAATGGTGATGAAGGTGTAATCCTCACTCCCCACAGCTCCTGAACTGGAACCTTACTACTAGATGCAACACCTCACATGGTACAATGGTTAGAAAGCTAGATTAGTAGACTATTGTTAGGGAGTACGATTCTCACTAGGTATCCCATACTTCTGGCCTTGCGCTACAGCTAAGCTAGACTTAGACCATGTTTTTCTTGTATTCTGTGAATGAAACTTAACTGTATCTGGTGGTGAGGCTCCTGTTCTGGAACTGGGGAGAGGGATATACCCCCTCAGTGCCATTACTTCTAGGTCTACTCAGAATCGAAGTGGTAGTACCTGTAAGGCTTAAATAGATCTGTTTGCAAATTATTTGTATTAGATAGGAATGCTCGATATCATATAACCGTGAGCAAAAAATAAATAAACAAATAAATAAAGACAAAACAAAACTCTTAAGAAACTACACAAAAATATAAATGTACAATGTACGCAATTCCCTAACTGCTAAAAAGAAAATAACCCTAGACAGATTGAGACGCCGTTAAAATTAATCAGAAATAAAGAAATCAGAACGACTACTTTCTCATTTCTATTTTGATCCATTTTTTTAATGTTACAATAAAATACAGATGAAACAATGTCTTTAGTTAATACTAGCTTAAAAGCCGCCATATCGGGCAGAAATTAAGCTAACTCCAGCTATGGATTTGACCTTCTTCAGGTTATTCTCAAATTTATTTCAAAGATATAAAAAATTGTAATCGCACAAAAAAAAAATCGTCTAAAAAAAACAAATAAATCGCTGTAAACAATCGCAGAAATTAGAACTTGGGAATCCAAAATTTCATGATTCTGGGCCCGGATTCGTTTCTGAAGGTTTTTAATTGGCTCACAGAGTCGGCCTGATTCCCAAATGGTATGATATGTTGGGTTACGGCCTCTAGAAGGATGCCCCAACTCTAGTGTCCTTATGACAAGCCCCATTCCTTTTTATCATATATGTGCTGAGGGTCATCACGTCCCGGAAATGACGTTAAACTCTATCTGATGGTGAGGTTACAGTTCTGGAGGTCTTGGGAATGTGGAGCATCCCTTCATCGCCATTGCTCCCTGGTACACCCTGACCCAGAGTGGTAGTACCTGTTGGGGTCCCATCTATGGATTAAATAGAAAAATGTGTTTATAAAAATGCGTTTATAAAATATAATTGAATTTCCATTAAGAATGAATTTATTTCAAAACTTTGTTGGCATTAAATGACCCACCGAGGTTGATATACCGTAAAACAAACCAAACCAAACCTCTTGGAGGAAAGTTGAAAATATGTGACACTGACACACTGACACACTGACATTTGCATTTATTATTAGAGATTTTTCTGATATAATTTAGCAAGTCACATGAATATTTTCTTAATAGGACTACACCCTGAAAATTACACTTTGTTTGCACTTTCGTCTTAGTTAAACACAAATCATTCTTTTTGTCTTTTGCGTGGAATGGGAGAAAGGGAAAAAATGTCTGAATAACCTGATTTGTAAATTTAATCATATGACCAAGGATGTTTCTGAAACATTCTCGATATCTCTGAATTAATAATATCTGCATGGAAATTTATTAATTTGAATGGAAGCTGTTCAGTTAATATATTACAAAATTTGGTCTAACTTTGCATTCACTTGATCAGGAAAATTACGTCGTCTTTTGAAGCGAAATAATTCTCTGTTGCGCATGCGTGTTAAATGAAGAGGGGAAAATGAAGGGAAAGAAAGAGAACTGAACAACGATTACAATGCTTGAAGCCATTTATATTTTAAGAAAGCAATTCAGGCAAACCAAATTATCTACTCTTTATCTATTTTTTTTCGTTTATTTATTCCGTTTTGAAGAGGCTGTCGAATTTCATTTTACGTTGAAAAATCACTTAGAAATATGGAAGATACATTTCATTCAAAAGAAATTTTAGATAGCAGAATTTTACTAAGATAGAAATGCTGGATACAATACGAATAGCAGCTTTGGGGAAAAGCTGTGGTAAAACAATGCCTTATAGATACGCCATTAAACCAATTGCACATTATATATATAATATATAATATATATATATATTATATATATATATATATTATATTATATATAATATATATATTGTATTATATCAGATATTTATTATATTATATATGTATATATTATATGTATATATATTATATATATACTCCCTGATTCCCTGATAAGCTAAAGAGACGATACTTCCAGGCTGTGGTTGTGTCGGTACTGCTATATGGCTGTACCACCTGGACCCTAACAAAGCGCCTTGAAAATAAGCTGGATGGGAGCTGCACCAGAATGCTGCGAGCGGTCTTGAATAAGTCGTGGAAGCAGCACCCCACAAAGAAGCAACTGTATGGCCACCTGCCCCCATCTCACAAACCATACGAGTAAGACGGGCTAGACATGTAGGACACTGATGGAGAAGCAAGGACGAGATCGTAAGCGACGTACTACTGTGGAAGCCAGCACATGGGCACGCTAATGTGGGCCGCCCACCCTGGACCTACATTGACCAACTATCTAAGGATGCGGGCTGCTGCGCGGAGAGGCTTCCAGAGTCGATGAATGATAGGGAAGGTTGGCGAGAGATTGTCATGGATATCCGTGCAAACAGCGCGTCATGATGATGGTGATGATATATTATATATATATATGTATATTATATATATGTATTTATTATATATACTACATATGTCTATATCATACATATATATATATATATATATATATATATATATATATAATATATATTATATATAACGCGCTAAAGAGAAATTCAATTGTAAGCCTTTACGGTTACTCTTTCTAAAACATGGCATATTAAAAATCTACAATTTTCAGCCAACCCTCGTATTAACCGACTTGTGGTTCTATGGTCTTGAGAACTTTAAATTTTTATAGTTTCAAGCTGGCCTTTAACTACCAAGTATTATTCTCCTTGTAGAATTATGCCCCCATAAACACCGCATAGATATCACTCCATTAAAGACAAATACAGTAGTAGGCCTTTACGGATACTCTTTCGAAAAATATAGCATATTAAAGTTTACAAGACTAGTTCTGACAGATTATTATGCAGTGGGTGTATATTTAATATATATATATGAGTATAGATAAAAGGATATGAAAGCAACACAAATTTCTGTTAAAGTGAAAACATTTTATAACATATTCATAGCTAATATTGAACAATATTTCGATTTTCTAAAAATCATATTCAGAGCTTGTTTATACTCCGTATTATCAGGAGCGGAGACGAAAGTCATATGAGTTCAAAACGAAAACCTTAATGTTGCAAAAAAGTTATACAGTAGTTTGAAATGTGAGCACTTCCGCCACATTTATCTCAGTCACCGGATCATGTATCTCTTATAGTAACAGTTTTAAAAAAAAGAAGACATATTCCAAGATTGACACTAGACGAATTCTCTTTTTCAAACAAGATGAGTACTAACCCGTTGACGGTAGGCCTTTTAGAAAAGAATTTTTATTTTTGTAATTAATTTTGTAATTTTTATTTTTCTATTTTTTATTTTTCTTATATATAAAGTAAAAAAAAAAAACTATGAACGGTTGTAAGGTTTTTATTTTTAATTTTTGGATAATGTGAAAATTTAAATTTATTGGGAAGTATATATCGGAAAATGTCATGTGAAGGGATCTTATGATTTCTGACTACAAGTGACGCTATATAAGGGGATATATTAAAAAGGCCTTGTCTTTGGGGTATTACAATATATATATATTATATATATATATATATATATATTATATATATATATGCTCCTTATGTATAGGAAACCACTACATTGTTTAAATTACGTAGAAATCTTTCATTATCTATCAAGCCATCTCTTGATATATCCCTCTTGCTGAAGGTGGGTGGTGTAATGGTTATCGTCGAAGGAAATAGACTCGTTAACTCGAGTTCAAAACCTGGACCAGGCTGTTTGCATTTCATATAGCGGTAATATCCTTGGGAAAAGTATGCACCCCACTATTCTCCTTCCATCTATGGGTAAATAGTAGGGCAGACTGTGTTATTTAACCTTGGTTAGGTGACTTGTTAAGGAGCAAGAAAACTCTTAATTCAAACTTGTTAAACTCTGTTTAAGAAATTGTCCATGTGTCACATCCTATTCGTGCGTCGGGATTGGTAAATATGTATGTATGCACCACTTGCTGGGTGAGACATTAGATTTGATTTCAGAAAGGGTATTATATCTAGAAGGAGAATTTTTCCTATTTAATTATATTTTCACAGCTTCGGGTTAGCTCAGTCGGTAGTGTTCGGCTAGAAACCACAAAGTTCCTAGTTCGATACCGGCCCTCGCCAACTCAGCGTATGAGTAGCACAGAGATCTGTGCTGTAAAGTAAAGAGCTAATGGTAGGTATGCCGCTCCACCCCAGACACAAAAACAATCTCCTTGGTCTAGTGCTAGTGAAAAGAGGATAGACTCACTCGCTGATTGGCTGATACCGACTTTAGGTCACCCCGACGACTTCACTTATTTCTTCACATCCCGAAGCATGGACCAACATGTTCAGGTCGAATTGGAGAAAGTAAACTATTTCATTATTATTGTTACTAGCAAAATAAAAAACGCACTCCGGGTGATGTAAAAATAGATTTTTGAAACAAATTGCCTGAGGGGTGGGAGTAAAAAATTCAATGTCAGCGAGTTTGTACCCTAAGTAAGTAAACTCATCAAATTCATTAAAGGATTAAAAAATAAAACAATTTGAAATGTAAACTTTAAATATGTATTAAAATAAAACAAACTATGTATAGATATATAATACCAGTCATGTATTTATTAAAACTTGTTTTAAAAAACTATGAGGACTGTATAATGTTGCATGTTCAAATTCTGAGTGTATTTATTCTATGTTATGACAATTTTGGGTAATGTGACGTAAGCAGTGACGTAGTTTTCGTTACAGACAAAAACCGGAAGCGAATCTCCATTATTAATAGATTTGTTTGTTATGACTCCTTGGGCATCTCCCTTTTTTTTCTATCTTCTCACATCAACCTTTGCACAGAACATATACAATATTAATAAAATTAGTTACAGAACAAATTACGTTATGTAATTCATTCGATAGTTACCAAAAATACTCGGTTAAATTCTTTTTCTAACCATTATTTCTGAAATAATCCAATTCTTTTTTTTAAAAATCTAATTAGGCAGTTTGATCCAAAAACATATTACTCTATAAGCAACAAAATCCAGTTGTTTATGAG
>CM042149.1:98837172-98872172 GCA_023376005.1 Doryteuthis pealeii | reverse complement strand
TCCCCGGCTAAGGGTCGAGCGTGGGCCCCCAATCGGGGGAAGCCCGCAAGACCTTGGTGCTAGCAAGGAACTATTCAGTTCTATTTCTTCTTAACTAATTTGCTATATGCATTTATACTATCAGGACCCGTGAATATGATAATTTAACTATTTCAACGTGTGATATGTATACTTATATGTATAAAGTAAAAAGTAAAGTCGATGTGGTGGCCTTATATCGGTATATGCCAGTGAGGTAGTCTGTCCCCTTTTTGCTAGCGTAAGACCAAGGAGATTGTTTTTGTGTCTGAGGTGGAGCGCCACATCTACTATCAGCTCCTCACTTTACCTTGTGCTACTCATACGCTGAGTTGGCAAGGGCAGGTATCGAACCAGGATTGCAAAATATTTCAGTATGTAATAAGTATAATAATCTTGATTTGATTTGATTTAACTCTCTCTCACCCTCCCCCTCTCTATCTCTCTCCCTCTCTCTCTCTCTCTCTCTCTCTCTCTCTCTCTCTCTCTCTCCACCTTCTTTCCTTCCTTCCATTTTTCCATTCTATTCCAACGAAACCGGTTAGCGTTATTGTTTCCGCTCTCGCCCCCTCTCTCTCTATCTTTCTTTTCTTTTTATTTCTTGCTATATTTTCTTTCTTTTTCCTTCTGGTGTGTAGCATGTTGTTTTTCTTCCCTTTTTTTCCTCACAATAACAACGGAATAGTCCATTATTTATCTGAGGTGACGACAGGCCGTGACACACAGAGGTCCTAGCGTATTGGCATATAGATGATTAACCATTTCGCATTTTACAGTGGTTATGTTTTGTTGATCTGTAAGATTCAAAGTTGATAATTGAATAACATACAATTCCGACACGTTATGAGACAAAACATTTAATATATATAACAGCACATGGAAATGATAAGATACATAATGTACAGGAGAATAGAACATGTAAATACATATACAATATTTAGGTATAAACAAGATACCCAAATGTACGTAAAATATAGATGTTACAGACATAGAACTAAAGGATAGTCCATGCTGTATAAAGGACTTACAGTAATGTAAGGGGGGGGCAAAATCCCCACCGAGAAGGGGGTTAGATAGACTCTAGCCCATAGCAGTTCTTGAGAAGATCCCGCTAAGAGAGGAAGCAGCGTTTGAATGAACGTGCTTAAATACCAGAGGTCCCCTAGTGGGAACAAACAGCAACGCAGCGAGAAGATAACTCTTCCGGCAAAAGGAAGATAATCCCCTACAGATCTAAGCATTAATAATAGCTCGTTATATTACTATTACTATTGTAAAGTATCAGTCGAATAGAGAAAGAGTCTATCGCTAGACCAGGAAGATTGCTTTTGCTGAGGTGAAGCGCCACACGTAACGTCAGCTTCTAGAAGCGGTTTATCACACAAATCAGATTATCTAAACTGTTCTACTCATGCGCCTATTATTACATAGCGGCTCTCACTTGAAATGGGGTGATGATGCGCACATAAAAATAATCGTGGTATACTTCTGTACGGCCACCTGCCCCATATCACACAAACCATCCGTGTGAGGCGAACAAGAAATGCTGGGTGCTGCTGGAGAAGCAAGGATGAACTCAATAGTAAGGTTCTTCCGTGGAAGCCATCACATGAACACGCCAGAGTAGATCGTCCAGCATAGACGTACATAGACCAACTCTGCGCGGATACTGGATGCTGCGCAGAGGACCTACCAGGGGCCATGAATGATGAGAACGGTTGGCGAGAGATTGTCATGGATATCCATGCTGTTAGCGCGACATGATGATGATGATACTTATCTCTGGATTTGTACTACTTTGAGAGGCATCAATCTAGTTGCTGGGTTGTTGTTGGCTGGCAATTATTTGATGTTTTGAGTCTGGAACAACATTGAGATGCTGGAGGATATCTTGCATTGTGTCATTTATAGTTTTTAGTAATAACTCAAGAGGAACCTTTTTTTCTCATGAAATATCTTTATTTTCCTCCAAGTCAAAATGCCTTTGGTGGTAGACTTGCGTCCAACTTATCCACTGCTTTGTTCCAAACTGACCGCACAATCTCACCTCTTACTCCTACTCTTCCACACTTCGCCACGTGATACCTCTCGACCAATAAGATAACACCATGTTGCGTTGTGCTCACTCCTCCTAAAAACTTCCCATGCTAAACTACACGTAACTCTTACATTCCTGACTCCCCCTCTCTGTCTGTCTGTCTGTCTGTCTGTGTCTGTCTCTCTCTCTCTCTCTCAATTACGTTACACTATGAATAGCAATGTTCCGGGTTCGATGCCGACCGTTACTAAATCAGCATATGAGTAACAGGGCTTGGGTAGTCTGTTAATAAATAGATAATAATAGGAATTCTAGTATTATCTGCGTTATTCGGACTATTGTCCCCATCTTCATTGTTATTTGTACAACGTTGTACAAATAACAATGAAGATGGGGACAATAGTCCGAATAATGCAGATAATACTAATCTTCAAGCCTCATCTCAAACATTCAGAGAAATAGGAATTCTGTTTTTTTGTTTTTTGTTTTTTGTTTTTTTCCATTTTAATTGTCCTCTGCGCAAACATGTCTGTGCTAAATTTTTCTTCCCATTTTTGTCTACTTTTGTTCTCTTGTCAATTCTAACTGCATTTTCTGATCGTTTTAATGAATCTCTTATTCATATTTTGTCACATGGAGTCGGCACAAATCGACAGAATTGTCAATATTCGATCAATTCCCCCTTTTCTTCTTCTTCTTCTTCTTCATCTTTTTCTTCTTTTTTGTATGATGAAATAAAAACTTATTTGATATATCATGTGATAGGTCGGTAAATCTTTTTTCCTGAAAAGCAGTTCAACAAGAACGAGACACTTTGAATTCAATGTGAATTCATAAACTACATTTTCTAAATCAGTGATTCTAGAATATCAATATAAAATATTGATTGATGTCATTGTCATGAACAATTGTCAGGTCGATGATGATGATGATGATGAGGATGATGAATTCGACGCACATGAATACACACACAGAGACACACACACACACACACACACACACACATATATATATATATATATATATATATATATATATATATATATATATATATATATATATATATATATACTTCACCAGTCACTTCTGATATTTGCAGATAGTCATCGAAATTGATCCATAAATAGGTTTATACTTACAGAATCCTATCAACTAAAAAATGTAAACTTATCTTTGTTATTGTCATATAGTACCTAAATAATGAGAATGGAATCGTCTGTTTTTACTATAAATAATGTCAGACGAAACATTTGGGTAGAAACAACGAGATCTCAGGAGACGTGTTAATTCAACCTAACAATTGCTAATCACTCTGTTCACCTTGTGTCTTTGCTTAGTAAACCTTTTCCCCTATCTTTAATACTCGTTTTACTTCTTTCTATTATTTCTCTGTTAACTCTTATACTCGAGTTCCAACATTATATACAAGGGTAAAACCAATATTTTGGCACGTGTTAGTTTGCGGCACGTATATCACGTGACCTAAGCATTTCAAGTAGTGGGTAGGTACACGCTATGCTTAGTAGTTGCAATAAAAGTAAAGCCGTCGGGGTGGCCTAAAGTCGATATCGGCCAGACAGCAAAAGAGTCTATCCCCTTTCAGTAACGCTAGACCTAGGAGATTGCTTTTGTAAGGTGGAGCGCCACACCTACCATCAGCTCCTTACTTTACCGCACATATCCCTGTGCTACTCATACGCCAAGATGCCAAAAACAATATCCTTGGTCTAGCGCTAGTGAAAAGGAGACAGACTCCCTCGTTCTATGGCTGATACCGACTTTAGGCCACCCCGACGACTTTACTTAACCAGATGTGTGAAGAAATCTCTGGGAGTAATGCCAATGCAGGGACGATTCAGAGCGCCAAACCTGGAACCTCACCATCAGATGCCTTTTACCGTCATATATATATATATATATATATATATATATATATATATATATATATTTGTTAATGTATAAGTAGTAGCTTACCGGTGGGTATGAGAACGATCGTTGGAAGTGCACAGTATCCAGAGGTTAAGATTGAGAAAAAAACAAATACAAAGTGCTCAATACAATGTAGAGCAAAAATTTATTTTAACAATGGAAAGGAGTAACCTACTCGAGTTTCATCGATTGATTCTTCAGGGTTACATTAGTTAAATTAATCGAGTTTTCGATTAATCTTAGATGGTATAATACATGCCCGTTGGAAAAAAAGAAAAAAAAAACATTCCAACGGGCATGTATTATACCATCTAAGATTAATCGAAAACTCGATTAATTTAACTAATGTAACCCTGAAGAATCAATCGATGAAACTCGAGTAGGTTACTCCTTTCCATTGTTAAAATAAATTTTTGCTCTACATTGTATTGAGCACTTTGTATTTGTTTTTTCTCAGTCTTAACCCCTGGATACTGTGCACTTTCCATTGTTAAAATATATATATATATATATATATATATATATATATATATATATATATATATATAACAAGATCTGGCATTAATAATGAGGGGGATATTTAATTAATACTAACCAAACTCCTTTAGATGGACATATCAGTGTTAGCCGACTAACAAAATGTTACATTCATGAGCTCTGTATGGACTCTGGGTGCCGTCTAGAAGACTTTCAATGAGTGATGGTCGATAGGGACGTATGTCGATAGAGAGTCAAGTGAATCCGTGCTGTTAGCACGCCTTGATGATGGATTATGAATGTAAAGCCTTTTCTTTCGGTAGAATTATCAATGAACTTTTCAAAGCGATTATCGTGATCATTTCGAAAATAAATCCTCAATTTCTAACTATTTTAGTTTGCAGTTTACGTCGAAAGAGAAAAGAAATGAAAAGAAAGAAAAATTGTCCATTGAACAACAAAAATATCTGCTGTGATACATGATGTTCAGTGTTTGTCTAACAAGACAAACCGAAAACCTATTGTTTTGAAGGCTGATGTGTTACGCAGAACAAAAGACCAGACGTCCACTTGTTTATCCGTCAGTAAAAATAATTCCAATAATCCATGAATAAATCTTAAAAGTTTATTGATTATTACGTGTGTAAAACTATTGGCAATGTGTTTGCATCAATGTTTTCATTGTGAAAAACACTGTCAACAAAAGGAAACTACATTCCCAAGTCAATTGTTTTCATTGAGAAAAACATTGTAGACAAAAGGAATCTACATTCAGTAGTCAATTGTTCTCAGATAGTGACCAAGAAAACGACCCTTAAAACACAGTCTATTGTAAAATGTTCTGTAAATGTATTAGAAATTTATGGGTTTCTTTGTAAATATTATAGATTACATGTTATTTCGTTGGAAATAAAATCCTGTCCTTTCTTTTGCTATTGTAGTGACCAAGAACACAGACTGGAAGCAAACTCGCTTATCTAGACTCAGAAGGAGAGATATTCATTGAAGTAGTTTTAGCCACCATTTGTGTGTGTGTGTGTGTGTGTGTGTGGTAAAACGTTCTGTAATCTATTAAAGATTGATGGCTTCCTTAGTAAATATTATAGATTACATGCTATTTCGTTGGAAGGAAAATCCTGTCCTTTCTTTTGCTATTGTAGTGATCAAACACGTAGAGTAGAAGAAACTGGCTGATCTAGATTCAAAATGAGATATTCTTTGAAGTAGTTTTAGCCATCATTTGTTGTGTGTGTGTGTGTGTGTGTGTGTGTGTGTGTGTGTGTGTGTGTGTGTGTGTGTGTAAAACACAGTCTATTATAAAACGTTTTGTAAATATATTAGAAATTCATGGGTTCCTTGTAAATCTCTATATATTAATATTCGTCTTCCTTTTTAGAACGACCGTTATCCTCTTGCAACACCCTCTGGTTAAAAATGAGTTCGTCCAAACCGTCCAAGATGAAATGCAAAAATGTCAATCCTGATTATTTGGTGTTGCTTAGCCGCCGAATTCTTTTTTCTTGTGATTATTGTCACCTAAATAATGGACCCTTCCGTTTTTATTATAAAGAAATAAAGGGAAGAAAAAGGACATACACAGAAAAATATATGATAAGAAAGAAAGTAGGGAAAGACAGAGCGAGAGAGGGTGAGTGCGCGGGAGCGATAACGCTAATCTGTTTAAACCGAATATAATGAAAAGATGAAAAGAAGGGGAAAATAAGAACAAAAAAGAGTGAAGAGCGCTAAATCAAACAAAACGTGGAAACGACACTCCACGAGAAAAAAACTGTACGGCCACCTGCCACATATCACCCAAACCATCCGAACAAAACGAACAAGAAACGCGGAACATTGTTGGAGAAGCAAGGACGAATTCATAAGTGACGTCCTCCTGTGGAAGCCAGCACATGGTCACGCAAGTGTGGGCTGTCCAGTAAAGACGTACATTGACCAACACTGTGCGGATACTGGATGCCGTGCAGGGCATGTCATGGATATCCGTGCTAATAGCGCGACATGATGATGATGATGATGATATATTGAACTATTTTACAATAGCTCTTAAGTAAGAATATCAAATTGCGTAATAATAGAATCATCATACTGTGGTATATCCACAGGTCCTTCTAATAGTATAGATTACGCGATATTTTGTTGGAAAAAAATCCTGTCGTTTCTTTTGCAATTGTAGCGATTAAGCACGCTGACTGAAAGCAAACTCGCTGATCTGGAATCAGAAGGAGCTTTAAGTATTTACCCAATCCGTTCGCCACGGGAAGGATGTGACACAAGCTCGCAAGTATGGGGCATACAGCGAGGATCGAACTCGCTATTCAGTAATAATGGATCTGCGAGAATAGCTTGCTAATCATTAGACCACGATGGGACGTCGTAATAGGTATTTATCCAATCCGTTCGCCATGGGTAGGATGACACAAGGTCGCAAGTATGGAGCATCCGGTGACGACCGAACTCGCTAATCAGTATCAATGGATCTGTGTATAGCTTACTAATCATTAGACCACGGTGGGACGTCCCAATAGGTATTTACCCAACCCGTTCGCCACGGATAGGATGTGACACAAGTATGGGGCATCCTGTAAAGATCGAACTCGATATTCAGTATCAATGGATTTGAGAGAATAGCTTGCTAATCATTAGACCACGATGGTACGTCGTAATAGGTATGTATCCAATCCGTTCGCCACGGGTAGGATGTGACAGTATGGGACATCCTGTAAAGATCGAACTCGCTATTCAGTATCAATGGATCTGAGAGAATAGCTTGCTAATCATTAGACCACGATGGGACGTCGTAATAGGTATGTATCCAATCCGTTCGCCACGGGTAGGATGTTACAGTATGGGACATCCTGTAAAGATCGAACTCGCTATTCAGTATCAATGGATCTGAGAGAATAGCTTGCTAATCATTAGACCACGATGGTACGTCGTAATAGGTATGTATCCAATCCGTTCGCCACGGGTAGGATGTGACAGTATGGGACATCCTGTAAAGATCGAACTCGCTATTCAGTATCAATGGGTCTGAGAGAATAGCTTGCTAATCATTAGACCACGATGGTACGTCGTAATAGGTATTTACCCAACCCGTTCGCCACGGGTAGGATGTGACACAAGGTCGCAAGTATGGGGCATCCGGTGACGATGGAACTCGCTATTCAGTATCAATGGATCTGAGAGAATAGCTTGCTAATCATTAGACCACGATGGTACGTCGTAATAGGTATGTATCCAACCCGTTCGCCACGGGTAGGATGTTACAGTATGGGGCATCCTGTAAAGATCGAACTCGCTATTCAGTATCAATGGGTCTGAGAGAATAGCTTGCTAATCATTAGACCACGATGGTACGTCGTAATAGGTATGTATCCAATCCGTTCGCCACGGGTAGGATGTGACAGTATGGGACATCCTGTAAAGATCGAACTCGCTATTCAGTATCAATGGGTCTGAGAGAATAGCTTGCTAATCATTAGACCACGATGGTACGTCGTAATAGGTATGTATCCAATTCGTTCGCCACGGGTAGGATGTGACAGTATGGGACATCCTGTAAAGATCGAACTCGCTATTCAGTATCAATGGATCTGAGAGAATAGCTTGCTAATCATTAGACCACGATGGACGTCGTAATAGGTATGTATCCAATCCGTTCGCCACGGGTAGGATGTGACAGTATGGGACATCCTGTAAAGATCGAACTCGCTATTCAGTATCAATGGGTCTGAGAGAATAGCTTGCTAATCATTAGACCACGATGGTACGTCGTAATAGGTATGTATCCAATCCGTTCGCCACGGGTAGGATGTTACAGTATTGGACATCCTGTAAAGATCGAACTCGCTATTCAGTATCAATGGATCTGAGAGAATAGCTTGCTAATCATTAGACCACGATGGTACGTCGTAATAGGTATGTATCCAATCCGTTCGCCACGGGTAGGATGTGACAGTATGGGACATCCTGTAAAGATCGAACTCGCTATTCAGTATCAATGGGTCTGAGAGAATAGCTTGCTAATCATTAGACCACGATGGTACGTCGTAATAGGTATGTATCCAATCCGTTCGCCACGGGTAGGATGTGACAGTATGGGACCTCCTGTAAAGATCGAACTCGCTATTCAGTATCAATGGATCTGAGAGAATAGCTTGCTAATCATTAGACCACGATGGGACGTCGTAATAGGTATGTATCCAATCCGTTCGCCACGGGTAGGATGTGACAGTATGGGACATCCTGTAAAGATCGAACTCGCTATTCAGTATCAATGGGTCTGAGAGAATAGCTTGCTAATCATTAGACCACGATGGTACGTCGTAATAGGTATGTATCCAATCCGTTCGCCACGGGTAGGATGTGACAGTATGGGACATCCTGTAAAGATCGAACTCGCTATTCAGTATCAATGGGTCTGAGAGAATAGCTTGCTAATCATTAGACCACGATGGTACGTCGTAATAGGTATGTATCCAATCCGTTCGCCACGGGTAGGATGTGACAGTATGGGACATCCTGTAAAAGATCGAACTCGCTATTCAGTATCAATGGGTCTGAGAGAATAGCTTGCTAATCATTAGACCACGATGGGACGTCGTAATAGGTATGTATCCAATCCGTTCGCCACGGGTAGGATGTGACAGTATGGGACATCCTGTAAAGATCGAACTCGCTATTCAGTATCAATGGGTCTGAGAGAATAGCTTGCTAATCATTAGACCACGATGGTACGTCGTAATAGGTATGTATCCAATCCGTTCGCCACGGGTAGGATGTGACAGTATGGGACATCCTGTAAAGATCGAACTCGTAATTCAGTATCAATGGGTCTGAGAGAATAGCTTGCTAATCATTAGACCACGATGGGACGTCGTAATAGGTATGTATCCAATCCGTTCGCCACGGGTAGGATGTGACAGTATGGGACTTCCTGTAAAGATCGAACTCGCTATTCAGTATCAATGGGTCTGAGAGAATAGCTTGCTAATCATTAGACCACGATGGTACGTCGTAATAGGTATGTATCCAATCCGTTCGCCACGGGTAGGATGTGACAGTATGGGACATCCTGTAAAGATCGAACTCGCTATTCAGTATCAATGGGTCTGAGAGAATAGCTTGCTAATCATTAGACCACGATGGGACGTCGTAATAGGTATGTATCCAATCCGTTCGCCACGGGTAGGATGTGACAGTATGGGACATCCTGTAAAGATCGAACTCGCTATTCAGTATCAATGGGTCTGAGAGAATAGCTTGCTAATCATTAGACCACGATGGTACGTCGTAATAGGTATGTATCCAATCCGTTCGCCACGGGTAGGATGTGACAGTATGGGACATCCTGTAAAGATCGAACTCGCTATTCAGTATCAATGGATCTGAGAGAATAGCTTGCTAATCATTAGACCACGATGGGACGTCGTAATAGGTATGTATCCAATCCGTTCGCCACGGGTAGGATGTGACAGTATGGGACATCCTGTAAAGATCGAACTCGCTATTCAGTATCAATGGGTCTGAGAGAATAGCTTGCTAATCATTAGACCACGATGGTACGTCGTAATAGGTATGTATCCAATCCGTTCGCCACGGGTAGGATGTGACAGTATGGGACATCCTGTAAAGATCGAACTCGCTATTCAGTATCAATGGATCTGAGAGAATAGCTTGCTAATCATTAGACCACGATGGTACGTCGTAATAGGTATGTATCCAATCCGTTCGCCACGGGTAGGATGTGACAGTATGGGACATCCTGTAAAGATCGAACTCGCTATTCAGTATCAATGGGTCTGAGAGAATAGCTTGCTAATCATTAGACCACGATGGGACGTCGTAATAGGTATGTATCCAATTCGTTCGCCACGGTAGGATGTGACAGTATGGGACATCCTGTAAAGATCGAACTCGCTATTCAGTATCAATGGGTCTGAGAGAATAGCTTGCTAATCATTAGACCACGATGGTACGTCGTAATAGGTATGTATCCAATCCGTTCGCCACGGGTAGGATGTGACAGTATGGGACATCCTGTAAAGATCGAACTCGCTATTCAGTATCAATGGGTCTGAGAGAATAGCTTGCTAATCATTAGACCACGATGGTACGTCGTAATAGGTATGTATCCAATCCGTTCGCCACGGGTAGGATGTGACAGTATGGGACATCCTGTAAAGATCGAACTCGCTATTCAGTATCAATGGGTCTGAGAGAATAGCTTGCTAATCATTAGACCACGATGGTACGTCGTAATAGGTATGTATCCAACCCGTTCGCCACGGGTAGGATGTGACAGTATGGGACATCCTGTAAAGATCGAACTCGCTATTCAGTATCAATGGGTCTGAGAGAATAGCTTGCTAATCATTAGACCACGATGGGACGTCGTAATAGGTATGTATCCAATCCGTTCGCCACGGGTAGGATGTGACAGTATGGGACATCCTGTAAAGATCGAACTCGCTATTCAGTATCAATGGGTCTGAGAGAATAGCTTGCTAATCATTAGACCACGATGGTACGTCGTAATAGGTATGTATCCAATCCGTTCGCCACGGGTAGGATGTGACAGTATGGGACATCCTGTAAAGATCGAACTCGCTATTCAGTATCAATGGGTCTGAGAGAATAGCTTGCTAATCATTAGACCACGATGGGACGTCGTAATAGGTATGTATCCAATCCGTTCGCCACAAGGTCGCAAGTATGGGGCATCCGGTGACGATCGAACTCGCTATTCTGTATCAATGGATCTGCGAGACTAGCTTGCTAACCATTACACCACGATGGGACGCCTAGATTGTGCCGACAGTATTCTTCTTCAAATTGCTCTTATGGGAAACAACCAACCCTTTTTATTATATAGGTGCTAAAGGTGGTGGCTAAAGATAAGTACACGTAAAGTTAATAACAATTATTTCTTGAATATACCATGCATATATAAAAAAAAAGATTTGACATTAAATAACCCACAAGAGTTGATATGCCATTAAACCTAACAACCAGCCAACGAAACTAGGATTACTTATGGATGGAATCCTGGTGACCGAGCAGTTCATGACATGCAACTTTGGCCTTGACTTAGGCTAGACGGGCGATCGGTGAGCCTCCTCCTCCGACTAGGAGACTGGTCACGTCAAGCCCTATTGCCTTTATAGCAACCCCCAAACCTTTTTTCATATGTGCTAGAAGGCGGTGGCTGAGGCTGTTTATGTCCTGGGAACGAAGTTAAACTCTATCTGATGGTGAGGTTCCAGTTCTGGAGGTCTGGGGAATGTGGAGCACTTCATCACCATTGCTCTCATGTCCACTCTGACCCGGAGTGGTAGTAACCTGCCAGGGTCCTATCTATAGGTTACGTAGAAAAATGTGTTTATAAAAAAGATTGAGAATCCATTAAGAATTAGTTTATTTCAAAACTTAGTCGGCATTAAATGACCCACTGAGGTTGATATGCCGTAAAACAAACAAAAGTCAACCGAAATCAATACGATCGCCTTTGTTAAAAAGGGAGACTTCGTGGCGTCATGGCTAACGTGTTGCACTGGGATATCATAGTAAGCGAGTTCGAACTCCAGTCGCGCTATTACGTTCACTTTCAGACTAATATTCTCGTGAAAGGCATGAACACCCCATCTCCCTGATATGGATTAAACACTACCACTACTGTTATTCTACAATGATAACTTTGACATTAAATTACCCACGATGGTTGATATGCCATTAAACAAGGAAACCAAACCGTTGTTCTAAAAAAAGCTTCCATGATCAACGAGGAAGATGTGCTCCTTTTGTATAAACAACGCAAGATGTGTTGTTGTTACGTATTAATTGGATCCCTATTACTTTTTAAGGTAGTATAGAAATCCTTATGGCAATCAGTACAGCTGATGGCCTTGAGAGTGAGTGACAATGCTTGACCTCACTCTCACCTTGCTTTCTGGGGATAGAATCGTGAGAACGGAACCCCGATAGAAAGCCCCCCTTCCGGTTTAAGGTGGGCAACTCAGTAAGTCAGTTGCAGTTAGTCAGTTGCAGAGTTAGAAGCTAGCAAGATGTGACTCTCAGCGTGCAGTTGTCTGGTCCTGGGGTTCCAGAATAAAATAACATCAAAGGTAAATCGAAGTCTTGTTGTTATTACTAAAAGCTAACAATGACACAAGGCTTCTGATAAGAAATGATCCCCAGCAGAACCAGACACGGAATCCCCATACAAGAAGACCAGACGAGACCTGTAGAAGATATACCAGACCATTAGAAGATAGAAGTACCAAGCCGGCCAGAAGAGAAGTACGTAACATTGTTCCTGCAAAATGCATACAAGAAACATTTTGATTCGCAATATGGAAATTTTACCCCATCCAACTTAGTCTTCAGATTTTGCCCAGTTGTTGTTTTTTTTTTTTTTCATACCTTTACAGAATTTTTCTGAACGAAAAATGGTACATCGATTGCGAAGAAGTAAAAAATAAATAAATAAATCGAGATTTTCTTTACTCGACACCCAGACGAGTTGATGCCTGGGGCGATGGGATTATGCTATCGAAAAATGAATACCACTATTATCTTGATTAAATTTGGAATTGATTCTAACATATAAAAGTCAATTATATGTTCCTACAAAATAATAATAATAATAATAATAATAATAATAATGAATTAATAAAACAACAGCAACAACAACAATAAAAAAGACTTCACTTTCCTTCTGACCTAATATTTTTACAATAATTATGTTGCTACATTGTTTAGGACCGGAGTTATGGATTTAATTCTTTTTTTCTTTGTTTTTTTTTTTTCTCAGCGAAAAGTTAATTTGTGCATCGTTTTCAATGTTTAGTGCACTCTTGTTTTTGAAGCTATTAGACTTCTCAGTTCTCAGATGCGAAAAAAAGATATAAGAAATCAATTAACTGTCAGAGTTTTAATTATATATATTTTTTCTCATTTTTCCTGAATCATTAAAATTTATGAGGGAAATACGAAACATTTAACAAATTATTTGTTTCATTTTGCCAGGCAATCACAAAACTAACGGCCTTTCCTTGGCAAAAGTATGTTGATTTTATGGTAATAAGATTATTACTGTACAGTGGCGTAGTTAGTGAGATAGAAGGGGAACAGTCGCTCCTCATCTTCATGAGAGCCAAGTTTTTAAAACCTCTTTAGTTTCTTTCTTCGATAAAAAATGAGTATCATCATCGCGAGCGCGCGCACACCCAAACTCTCTCTCTCTCTCTCTCTCTCTCTCTCTCTCTTCTCTCTCTCTCTCTCTCTTTCTTTCTCTCTCTCTTTCTCTTTCTTTTCTCTTTCTCTCTCTCTTTCTCTCTCTCTATCTTTCTTTTTCTCTTTTCTCTCTCTCTATCTTTCTCTCTCTCTTTCTCTCTTTCTCTTTCTTCTCTCTTTCTCTCTCTCTCTTTCTCTCTCTCTTTCTTTCTCTCTCTCTTCTCTCTCTCTCTTTCTCTCTCTCTCTCTTTCTTTTTCTCTTTCTCTCTCTCTCTATCTTTCTCTCTCTCTTTCTCTCTCTCTCTCTCTTTTTCTCTCTCTCACACACACACACACACACACACACACACACACATGTGCTATGTACGTCGCGATATTTGGGACAGTATGACTGAAAATAATTTATATCTGTGTGGACACTAGATGTCGTCTAGAGGATTAGCCGATAGGGACGGATGGAGAAGGTAATTACACAGTTGCATTTAAAACAAAATTACAAGGAAAACTTATTTCTAGGGAAAGTGCATAATTGCATCCAAGCAACTCAGCGCATGAGTAGCACAGATTGGGTAATCTAATCTGAGCGCTCTACCTCAGCAAAAATATTCTCCCTGGACTAGCAAAAAGGGGATAGACTCCCTCGCTGTCCGGCTGATACCGACCATAGGCTAAAACGAACAAGTTTGCTGGTCACTTCTGCAGAAGTAAGAACAAACTCATAGGTGACGTTCTCCTATTGTTTCTTCTTACACATGGACACATCAGTGTTGACCGAACAATTAAAACATACTAATAGTTCTGATCGGACACTGGATGTTGTCGAGAGGGCTTGCCAAGAGCGATGGCTGATAGGGCCGGATGGCGAGAGAGTCAAGCGAATCCGTGCTGTCAGCCCACCTTAATGATGAAAAGGTAATTAAAACCACATTAAAAGGAAATATCAATAAGAGTATGTCATTTTCATTTTTGTCTAATGTGTTCATTCTAAGGATCCATTGAAACACTTTTTCGTGTTTCTGACTTTTTAATAAAATCATATTTTGAATTGGAAGTGGAGATAAACTGGATTATTTCATGAATTAACGTTCAGTCGGTAGAGCGTTCAGCTAGAAACCACAGGGTTCCTAGTTCGATACCGGTCCTCGCCAACTCAGCGTATGAGTAGCACAGGGATATGTGCGGTAAAGTAAGGAGCTGATGGTAGGTGTGACGCTCCACCTCAGACGCCAAAACAATCTCCTTGGTCTAGCGCTATTGAAAAGGGGATAGACTCCCTCGCTGTCTGGCGGATACTGACTTTAGGCCGCCCTGACGACTTTACTTTTTTACTTTACATGAATAAATATACTCATAACAGAAACGAAGACAAATTTGTATTATTTGTATTATTTATTTGTACTATTGTCCTCATCTTTATTGTTATCTGCACAACGTTTCAGCCGATGTGCCCACCGGCCGTCTTCAGACTCGGGAACCTTCTCGAACTCGGGAATCTTCTCGAACTCGGAACCCGAGTCCGACAAGAAATATTTGAAAAAGACCGGAGGGTACATCAATTGTGCAGATAGCAATAAAGATGAGGACAATAGTCCGAATAATACAAATAATACAAATTATCAAGCCTCATCTGAAAAATTCAGAGAAATACGAAGACAAATATTCTATAATGTACAGTAGTAACTTAACTTACGAGTTTAATTCGTTCCACTTGTAACTCAATTTCCTCGTATATCAAATCAATTTTCCCAACTAAAATAAACTGACGTGCCATTAAATCCGTTCCAACCCACCCCCAAAACAAATACCCTCATTTTTCGTTACGTTTCTTTAAATAAGAAAAATTGCTCTGTATTGTATAAAAACATAATAAAATATAATATAATGAATTATGAGCTATAATACGGTATAATGATTTTTTAATATAAATAATGTTTTCCTTTGGCGTAATAAATTTGGAAACTTAAATGTTTTAGTGAACTTATTAACATCTAATCTGAAGCTCGCTTGTATCTCATTACAAAGCACCCATCACAAAGAAAAAAAATCGACTGAGAAAAATCGACGGAAAACTCGTAAATTGGGCACTCGTAAGTCAAGGTACCACTGTGATATTTTTCTTGCCGTAAAATATTTGACAACTTAAATGTTTTTAGTGAATTTATTAATATAAGCATATCTGAAGCTTGCTCGTACCTGAAATTTTAGCTTTCAACACAAACCATAAAATCTATCGAGTGACAGCTCGTAACATGGAAAACTGGTAAATTGGGGCTCTCGTAAATCAAAGTATCATTGTGCAGGGTGACCCAAAAAAAAAGACCTGTCTTTTGAAAAAAAAGTCTGTGTGGGGCGTGTTTTTGGGGGGTCACCCTGTATTTTCCTTGCAGTTGAATTTTCGGACCATATAACCTTTAGGCACCCCTTTTACTTTGCTGATTCATAAGTACTTTTTTTTCATTTACACCGTCAACATCCGGTTGTTTGTTAGGGGTTAGGGTTAGGGGTTAGGGTTAAGGGTTAGTATTATAATTTTTTTAAAAAACTCTATAAATCGTCTGTTAATACAAACAACCGGATGTTGCCGGTGTAAATGAAAAAAATGTACTTTTGAATCAGCAAAGCAAAAGGGGTGCCTAAAGGTCATATGGTCCGAATTTTCAAAAGCACGGAAAATATTTCTGTTGTCTCAGCAAGTTGTACGGTTAAAAATCACCATTCTGCCAATTAAAGGTATGTGATGATATCAGCACCTCTCGCCACACACAAAACAATTTTAAAAATACATTTGTTTAGGTGAAATACACTTTGTTAATGTATAATTTCATCAACAGACAGACAGCTGTTAATAAAACATCTGTCTTAGTCACCTTCGCTAATCGTTTGATTTAACTGTCTGGTTTATTTCATTAAGTGTGCAAGAGGCAAAGTTCATGAATATCTTATGTTTTCATTATTTTCAATGTTTCTGAAACATTGTTACGATATTTGTGGCCATCCTTACGCTTCAAGCACTTCCCAGCAGAGATGCCTTGTGTTAAGCAGCGCGTAGATACACAGTTGAATGTTGTGCTTAACACATTTATTAAGCACCAGAATCCGGTGCTAAACGGATACATACAAAACACAGAACACATAAGTACAAACAATTAACAAGACAAGCACACATTAAAAAAGGAGGATCAGTTCAGTATAGCCAACGCAGCAAAGTCAGTCTAAATAGTATTCAGCTAGTTAAACTATTTTAATCGTAGGCTATTTTATGGCTATGAGCCAGTCCATCTGGTAGAATGCTGAAGGGGTGTTAGCTACTCTACAACAATAATAAAAAAGTAAAGTCGTCGGGGTGGCTTAATGTTGGTATTAGCCATGCAGCGAGGGAGTCCTTTTCACTAGCGCTAGACCAAGGAGATTATTTTAGCATCTGAGGTGGAGCGCCACACCTACCATCAGCTCCTTACTTTACCGCACAGATCCCTGTGCTACTCATGCGCCGAGTTGGCGAGAGCGGGTATCGAACTAGGAACCCTGTGGTTTCTAGCTGAATGCTATTTAACTAAATATCAATTTCGTGTGTTTTGTTTTTTCTTACGAAACTATCGGCACCCAAATCAAAAAAGAAAAAAAAAAAGAAAAAGCCAATATAGATATGATTGAACTTACCATCATCAGTATCTGTGCGCATTGGAACAAAGGAAGCAATTTTATTGACGTTTTTATGTTTCAGAGATTTAAACAACTTTGCGTATATAATTTCAATTATAAAGTCTATGTTTCTTAGTATGGGTGCCTTCCTATTCTAGTTTGTAATAAGAGTTCATTCTCCGCCGATGAGAATATTCTCAGTTTTACTGTAATGGGCAAGTGTTGCGTGAGAGGTGTGCCAAGTTTCCCACCAGATGATTCGAGGTAAATTTAACGTGCGGTAAATTCATCGCGTGGTAAATTCTTCGTATTAGATTAATTATTCTTATAATATATATTGATGGTTTTGTTTTACGGCATATCAAATCTTTCCGGGTCATTTAATACTGAATCAAGTCATTTTGATAAATAATGGCCTCAGGTTGTTTACAGTACATACTGTTGCTTAAGTGCTCAACAAATTAAGTATTGAATCGCTGCTTAACTTCAGTGATTATAATATAGGGTTTCCCTAACCCAAACGATTTAGCTTTATTATTAAATTCAATAAATAAAGAAATTGTTATATAACGCCACTGGACCCGACAAAAACACGGAACACATGTCTATATAAAAATATAAAGTTATATTTTTATTCTTCAATTGTGTGTAGACTGAGAGTCGTCGGCAGAAGATGCAGATATACAAGCCTTCGGAAGTTCTGACTGCGAGCGATCTCGATCTTGATCTGCTCAACCCAGATTTTTAATTGGCTTTTTATAATTCTCCAACTCACAGGGTCACGCCTTTTTGATCGTGAGATTAGACAGAATTGGAGATGGTCTTACTTGGTACAGTACTCTGGTTAGTGCTGCTTCTTCCTCTATCTGCTCTGGCTGCCATCTTATTGTCTAGTTGACGACTACAATTGGTATCACCGTTACTTTTACGTTCCACAGATAAATTTAAAAAATCTTTTTGTCAAGATCTAGGTATTTTTTTCTGTTTTTGATTTCTTTTATTTTCATTCAATGTTCTATTGAAACAGTATAATTCACTAAATAACACGTTCTTTTTTCCTTGTTAATTAACTGTAGGTCTGGTATTCTAATTGGAATTATGTGATCCGTTTGAATTTCAAATCTCAGATTATATACCGTCACTGGACCCGACAAAGAACACAGAATTATTCTAGTCGATTGAGAAGTGCACATACACAGGAGCATTTGGGAGTTCTGATTGCGAGCGATCGCGGTCTCGATCTGCTAAACCCAGATTTCTAAGTTTTTTTTTTATTAAATAATTCTATAATTTAACATTGTTACGCCTCTTTGATCATGACACCTACGCAGTTTTCCCGTAGACACACATCATCGCCAACGTAGTCTGTTTTTATTGGTTATGGGCTACACCTACACATTTTCTGTCCCTACGCAGTATCAATTTACACCTTAACTTCAGTGATTATAATATAGGGTTTCCCTAACCCAAACGATTTAGCTTTTTTTATTAAATTCAATAAATAAAGAAATTGTTATATATCGCCACTGGACCCGACAAAAACACAGAACACATGTATATATAAAAATATAAAGTTATATTTTTATTCTTCGATTGTGTGTAGAGTAAGAGTAGTCGATTGAGAAGTGCACATACACAGGAGTCTTTGGGAGTTCTGATTGCGAGCGATCTCGAACTCGATCTGCTCAACACAGATTTCTAAGATTTTTTTAAATTAAATAATTCTATAATTTAACATTGTTACGCCTCTTTGATCATGACACCTACGCAGTTTTCCTGTAGACACACATCATCGCCAACGTAGCTTGTTTTTATTGGTTATGGGCTACACCTACACATTTTCTGTTCCTACGCAGTGTCAATTTACACCTGCATTTTGCGGGTGTCAAAGGTCGGTTCAATGCGTTCAAGGCAATATCCTGTTTTTGTTTCCAGGCCCATGTTTGACACCCACGCATTTCTTGCGTCCACATGCCAGTCATCTGCACCTGGTTCCCGGGTGCGAACTCGTTGACCAGGCAATATTTTACAGAAATTATTACATTCTGAATTTAGCCACGAATAATTTCATGGTGAATTTCCTGCACGATGAATTTACTTTGAATCATCCGGTGAGTGTTTGACACAACTCACGCAGCACGCTTGCCCAATTTAGTAAAACTTATATAATATTCTCATCATCGACCGTCTCAACATCTACTTTCTAACTATATATATATATATATATATATATATATATATATATTATATATATATATATATATGTAAGTAAATGGTAGTGAATCCGACAGTATGAATTAAACATTTTTTTGAAAAAAAAATGATGTTGATAATCGCTGACAGAATCTGTTTCAACCTTTAGCGGTCTTCTTCAAGAGCGAAATATATATGATGGAAGGACGGAAAATTTATACATTTTTTATATATTTTTACGACAACTCTTTTGAGTTTTCCTGTGGATTATAAATGCTTCTGATTTTTTAAAATAAAATTCATTTTATTTTTAACACAGTATATGCATTTTTAAATTTAAATAAATTCCGGCTCCGAACATGAACGTTCACATAAACGTTCGTTTGTACCGTCGTATCTTTTAACGGTTTATTTATTTCCGTCCTCCCATCATATATATTTCGCTCTTGAAGAAGACCGCTAAAGGTTGAAACAGATTCTGTCAGCGAATTATCAACATCATCTGTTTTTTCAAAAATGTTTAATTCATATATATATATATAATATATATATATATATATATATATATATATATATAAGGTGTGTCAAAAAGTATAAAGTTTTTGTACTTTTTGACACACCTTGTATTCTAGGAAAAATAACGTTCCATTCATTCTTTATTTATATCTTGGTAAATACAGATTTAAACTTGGTACTTTTTAATACACCTTGTATTCTGAAAAAAAATGAATGGATCGTTACTTCTTTCGAAACAATGGCCTCAGGTTTCTTACAGTACAAGCTGTTGCTGAAGTGCTCACCCAATTAAGTATTGAACAGGCTAATCGCTGCTTAACTTCAGTGATTATAATATAGGGTTTTCATAACCCTAACCCTTTAGCTTTTTTTTAAATTATATTCTTAAAAGTAATGATTTAGCCACGAATAATTTTACGATGAATTTACTAACGATGAATTTCCTGCACGGTGAATTTACCTAGAATCATCCGGTGGATGTTTTTTCACAATTCACACAATGTTGTATACCCTTTCTTACTTCTTACTTCTGGTCGTCTTTTCTTCTGGCCGGCTTTAGTTCTTCTATCATCTTGACTTGGTATATCTTCTAAGGTCTGGACTTTCTTGGGGACTTCGGGTCTGGTTTCTGTTAGGGATTTCTCCTTATCAGAAGCCCTGTGTCATTGTTAGTTTTTAGGTAATAACCACAAGACTTTGATTTACTTTGATGTTACTTTATTTGTAAATCCCCAAACTAGACAATCTGCGCAGTGAGACTTACATCCTACGAGCTCGGCTTCTAACTTCTAACTGACTTAAACTTACTATCCTTAAACCGGAAGACAGGGTCTTCCATGCCTTCCGGTTCTCACGATTTATCCCCGGAAGGCAAGGTGAGAGTGAGGTCAAGCGTTGTCACTCATCCTTCAAGGCCATGGGCTGCACTAATCGCCATTATGTTTCTACACTACCTTATATAAGTATTAGGGATCCAATAATTATGTAACAACAGCATCCTTGCCCAATACATTTAAACTTATAATATTCTCATCAGTGAATAATGAACTCATATTACATACTAGAATAGGATGGCACTTGTGCCAAGAAAAATAGTCTTTAACATCTTCTTATATGAAAAGAAATTATAGACGAGGCTATATAATGATTTTACAACACGACGAATTTTCCGGCGATGAATGTACCGGACACATCAGTAAAAGGTTTGACAACTCTGTTACTTTAGCATTTACGTAGAACTCTTTAGATTAGGAGGAAATATTAACCTAAACTTGACCTTCAAAATAAAATTGCCTTTCTCTTTTTATTGGTAAATAAATGAATAAAAAATTAATTAATTTAATTAACTTTTAGAAAAATAAAAATAAAAAATCATTATCAAGAATAATCGACAAGTTTAACGTCTAGAAACATTGATTTTGAATAAAGAATAAAGAGTTTCAAATGACCTGTAAAAAAAATGTGAACCCGGGCGACTTGAATTTCAGGCGATTTTGATCCGACAATTATCTCTCTCAAAAAGATTAAGAAGATTAAACTGAAATTTTGAAATCTCCAACTGCATGATTAATTAATTTTTTTTTTTTTTTTTTTTTTTTTTTTTTTTAGTATAATGAAAATAATTTGGGAATTAGCTTAATACCTTGCAGGGCTTGGATAGTCTTCTTTTTTTTCATTCGGCTTATTTAAGAGAAAAGAAAAGAAAAACTGACTAAATTAAAAATGTCATTAATTACACAGCTTTTGACATTGAGTCGTTTTAATGCAAATGGAAGATCAACTTCAACAACAAAGAAACACGAACATTACAGACATTTGATCTCCTTCTCAGAATAATTGCTTTGTCTAATTTCGAACGTCTCAACATCTACTCTCTAACTATATATATATATATATATATATATATATATATATATATATAAATATAATAATATAATCTTTATCTTTATTATTGGCTCTACTTAGGTATTGAGCACTTTTTACTTATTCACTTTAGTTTCCTGGCGGTTTTATATGAATATATATATATATATCTTTGTCGTTGGGTCGGCCTAATGTCGGTATCAGCCAGACAGCGAGGGAGTCTATCCCCTTTTCACTAGCGCTAGACCAAAGAGATTGTTTTTGCGTCTGAGTTGGAGCGCTACACCTACCATCAGCTCCTTACTTTACCACACAAATCCCTGTGCTACTCATACTCATATATATATATATATAAGGTGTGTCAAAAAAGTGTCAAGATTTTTTGTACTTTTTGACACACCTTGTATGCTGAAAAAAGTTTTTATTTCTATTCTTTATTTCTATCTCGGTACATACAGCTTTAAACTTGGTACTTTTTTACACACTTTGTATTCTGAAAAAAATGAATGGAACGTTATTCTTTTCAGAATACAAATTGTGTCAAAAGAACAAATAATCTCGATACTTTTTTGGCACACCTTATATATATATATATATATATATATATATATATATATATATATATATATATATATATATTTAAATGTGTGTACTGCATTGGAAATTAATTTTGTTTAAGGATGGTTTGTATTGTTTTATGTATAGAGCTTCTAGTATTTGGAGTATTGTCCCTAGGAGATTGCAGTTTCCAGAAAATGAAAATACATACATTGGATTCACCTCAACCACATTGTCACGTCGTCTAACCCTCCATTTAACAGATAATAGCTCCATTTCACAACATCTGAAATTACATTCATGCCCCCACTCTAATTACCGAAATATTCTAACGGAAAATACACATATTCTGCACAAAGAAAAAAATAAACAAAAACTCCAAATACTAGAAGGTCTATACATAAAAGAATACAAACCATCCTTAAACAAAATTAATTTCCATTACTGTACACACATTTTAAATGCCTATAACACCTTTCTCATCAATTCTTCTCCTTCCAGCCTCCACATATATATATATATATATATATATATATATATATATATATATATATATATATATATATGTGCATGTATTGTTAAAACCACGGAATATTTCTTTTTCATGATCTTTATCTGAAGTTTTTCTTGTTGTCTAATCATTTTTCTCCGATACTAGTGGCAGAAAACAACACCTAATTACAAAACATACAAACAAATTCACATCCTCCGACATAAGAAACATCCACAATGAAAATAGCAATAAAAAACGCCTGCAAATTCTTGAGGCGATCTGTATAAAAACAACAACAATAAAATAGCATTTAATATAGGTAACAATATATCAAACATCTTCAATAACTAACACAATAATCTTAGCAACCCGCTAAAAAATAATAGACTCTTCTAATTTCAAAGTGTAATAGATAGAAGAAGCAAAAAACCCTAACACACTACAACCAATAATCCCCCGATGACGACCGACGTAACGGTTGAAAGCGCTAGAGTAAAGCGTATGTGACAGGTGAGTTGGGAATGATTCTATTTGGGACCTTCTTTATTCTCCGTGTATCGATAATGCATCCCCAAACAGATGCAAACCTATAGATATATTGGCGGCGCGTGGTCTAATGGTTAGAGTCATAGGAAATGGACTCGTCGACTCGAGTTCAATTCCTGGACGAAGCTGTTTAATTTCACATAGCACTAATACCCTTGGGAAAGGCATGAATCCAATTCTCCCTCCAGCTATGGATAAATAGCAGGACAGACTGGGCTTTTTAACCCTGGCTAGGTAACCAGTCTAAGAGAAGGAAAACTCTGAATTCAAACCTGTTAAATTCCTCTTAAGAAATTGACATTGTGTCACATCCTGCTCGTGCGGAGGGGTTGGTAAATAGATATAGATATATATGAGGATTCTTTTAAGTCCCCGGGGGAGTTCAGTGTATGATGATTAATTAATTTCATACAACTTCGATTAAGGGAGAAAGCTCAACAAACCACCATTTGGCTATTATAAATTTATTTCAGCTGTTTCCTCAAATAGCCATCGCACAATGGAGAAAATGTGTGACGTCAATCTGAAGAAACTGGTCACTTTTTTATAGATATACAAACTGAAATAAATTTATGATAGACAAATGATGGTTTGTTGAGTTTTCTCACTTATTTGAAATATATATATATATATATATTAGCAAATATATGCACCCTCCGGGTGCAAGTATTTAAGTTTTAATGTAATAAAATATTGTATTAAATTAGAAAGGCCAATGAAACTAAATAAGAATACAGATAAAAAGATTTGAAACAGAGGTAGTATAGTAAAAGATTTGAAACAGAGGGAGTATAATAAAAAATGGAACAACTGAAACTTACTCTTCCATCACTCTTGTCTTTCATTGTTATTTTTTCTAATTTAAGTATATAGTTATAAGAGGCAGTAAAGAATAAAGTGACAGTTATTTTATCTTGTTAATGGATTTCATTTAAGATTCATTGAAGAGATTTTTGCTTATATTCATTAAAATAAAACCAAACAGTTAGAAATCAATAATATTAAGCACATATTTATTAAATTCGATTTTTTAATATTAATATGCAAATTAGCCTTCTCGTTCACATTGTAAAGCGCTATTTTGTTGTATATATAAATATAATTGCATGTTGTTAGTATGTAGACATAGTTAACAATATTAATAATGTAAGACAATTTTTATTAATAATTGAGGTTAAAATAAGAATAAAATCATTGAGAATGTGATATCAATAACTAAGGGAATTGTGACTTGAGTAGTAATATAGTTTCGGTTACAGACAGAAAAACACACAATCTCCATATATAATATATATATATATATATATATATATATATATATATATATATATATATGCGCCAAATTGCAGTAGTATTAAGAGAGTGCTCGATATAAAGAATAAAGATATAATATGATATAATATAATAAATATATAAAGGTATTACATATCTATTTATTTGATGGCAATAGAACAGTCACAACCTTAGGTTTCATACATGCAAAATCGCATGCATTCATCAGGTGACGTTCATGTGAATACCATCAACGTCACTTGATGGCTGTGACTGTTCTATTGCCATCAAATAAATAGATATGTAATACCTTTATATATATTTATATTATATTATATTATATTATATATATTATATATAATATATATATATATATATATATATATATATATATATATATATATTATATATATATATATATATTATATATATATATATTCCCATTTCCGCTGATATCATGGAAATACCACACAGACAACACACACACACAACACACACACACACACACACACACATATTATATATATTATATATATATATATATACAACCTAATTTCACAGTGTAAAGGACATTCGTATGATTTATGACCAGAAGTATGCTAGTAAATCATAAATACATATTTTAGATGAACTATCAGCGTCACGTTTAGGCTTCACAGCTTTTTCAGCTTTCTGGCAACATCAACATATTTGTGTATCTTTTCACTTTCTTTCATTTTCCCTCTACGGTTGGATGGAATGCCAAAATCCCCTTGTTGACACGTTTTTTTCTTCTTCTTGTTAATTAACACTTGTTCGTCTCTTCTGACCTAGATTATCATATCCGTTTCTATATCAAATTCCCAGAGAATTTTATGCATCTCATTTTTGCTGTTCGTAGAAATAACGACCTTGAAAGAACAAAATTAAAAATTAAAAAAACAAACAAACAAAACAGCAAAACATTATTGAAATAGAAAAAATAGTGAAAATAACAAGAAAAAAATGAATCTCCCCCAAACTACATTAAATGCAATATAACCGTTGGGAGACACATATATTATGTTATTCTGTTGTTGCATGTGTATCTATTAAACATTTATTTGTGAATTATTCATGAGAGATAGTTGTTTGTCTTTCCTTACCGAATGTTCCATTTTAGTATATCCATCGATGGACTAATGCATTATAAGGACCTGCGATACACCCGCACAAACTGTCACTGTTGGGATTTTTGTTATATATAAGGCTTGAGGCAAGTAGTCACTTCTACTTATAGACCCGTTGACTACCACGTGACCAGGGAAGGCAACCTAATTGTCCAATCACTGGCAGTGCTGCTGCTGCTGCTGCTGTTGTTGTATTTATACTAGTCTGATTCTTAACCTTAGATCATTACTACATGGATCATCTTGGACGACGGAACGTAGTACTATGCCACAGGACTTATTGACTAACCAAAGGATACCCTACCACCGGATACTTATTGACTTACTTATTTACTTTAAGTTCCTTTACAACTGGCCAAGGATGGCGGCCAGTTACTCAACTGTCATAAATGTAGACTATGCTGATGACTCCGCGCTTCTTGTAGATACCCGGCACAGGCTGAGACACTTCTACACAGCCTGGAGGAGGCAGCAAAGAACGTCGGCCTTTATGTGAACTCTGATAAAACTGAGTTCATGAGCTTCAAAAAGCAGGGGACATCTCCACACTTGACGGCAAGCCTCTTAAGTCAGTGGAAAAATTCACATACCTAGGTAGTAATATCTCATCCACAGAAAGTGATGTTAACACTCGAATAAGAAAGGCATGGTTGGCCACCAACAAATTATCAGTCATATGGAAATCTGATCTCCCCAACAAGCTAAAGAGACGATTCTTCTAGGCTGTGGTTGTGTCGGTACTGCTGTATGGCTGTACCACCAGGAACCTAACGAAGCACCTTGAGAATAAGCTAGATGGGAGCTGCACAAGAATGTTGCGAGCGGTCCTGAATAAGTCATGAAAGCAGCACCCCACAAAAAAGCAACTGTATGGCCAACTGTCCCCCATCTCACAAACCATACGAGTAAGACGGACTAGACATGCAGGACACTGCTGGAGAAGCAAGGACGAGCTCGAAAGCGACGTACTGTGGAAGCCAACACATGGGCACGCTAATATGGGCCGGCCAACCAGTACCTACATTGACCAGCTATGTAGGGATGCTGGCTGCTGTGCGGAGAAGCTTCCAGAGTCGATGAATGATAGGGAAGGTTGGCGAGATTCGTCATGGATATCCGTGCAAATTGTGCGACATGATGATGATGATGATTGATTATAAACTAATAACCACTATTCTTAAAGCATATCAAGAATAAAACACTCAGTTTTAATTTTGATATTTTGGAAAACAACTACACCAATGTTGGTTCTCCTAACGACATTTCTATACATTAACAGTGAATTGGTCAATGGGAAGCTAACAGGTAAGTACCTTACATTGAGCTACCGAAAAACAAAAAATGTTCTCTGTCTGTATACAGTCAGCGACAAAACAACCACTCTTCTTGTAAAAGGGTTAATACAAGATAGGTGGTAGCCTTGAACAAAAAAATAATAATAATGAAAAATCAGGGAATTGTTGAGTCAAATTCAAAATTTTCAGACTCACTCTTTTACTATCACTAACCCTTTGCCGACTTTACATCTCATCTCCCACCATTGAGATCCTATCGCATACCGCTGACATCGGCTCTCGCACGTGTATCTTGTTTACAATGAAAAACACTAAGTGAACACCCCTGCCATCTTTACTTGGATAGAATGAGTTTTGAGGTGAATAGATAGTGAACTTTGAAATATACCATTATACAGGTAAAATATCAAGAAAATGGGGGGGGGGTATTTGGTTGGCAAATAGTTAAGAAATAATTAAAAAATGGAAGACCCCTTTTTGGATTATCTTGGGGTATTATATGTAAACAAAATTATCACTACGATTTATAGACTTTACTAAGTAACAGCAACAACTTCCGGAAGAAATTAGCCAATGGGTTGGCAAAACAAAAAAGCATTTAAGATCGTTGCACTGTTCTGATCAGTCGCTCCAAGAAGGACAGGTGATCTATCTCTCGACTGGAGGCTTACTACGGACTTAGATTAACCAGCATTCTTTTAACACCCGAATTCTAACAAACAGGATTCTTTTAGCAACAGAATTTTTCTTTCTATATCAACATAACTCCCACAATGGTTTTACGGATTTTAACAACCCTAATCCTTAATCTCCTGAGTATATTGCACTCCATGCTCTACTCTAAACACATTTTCATTTGCTGGATCTCAAGACATATTGGAGTGAAGGGAAAGGTAAGAGCTGAACTAAATTGGATTTAGATTTGGCCAGACAAATTCAAGATTTCATATAGTGACTTGAAACTTAAAATCAGTAGATTCTTTTATACAAAATGGCACCAATACAGGAATAACAACATCCAAAATAATCTCTTAATGAAACCCACTTTGGGCGAATTGAGACCAGCGTTTAGAAAGTCCAGAAGCGAACAAGTCATTATACCCCGATTACGCATTGATCACACAATACCTAAGCACTCCTTTATACCCAAAAGAAAAACAGCAATAGGGTGAAACATATCAAACACTCTGCACTGTTAAACACTTCCTCATAGAATAGGGAGATTTTGCTCTCATCAGAAAACGCTTTTTAACACAAATAAGATGAAAGATCTATTTGAAAATGTCAACATAGATGACATTGTGTCCTTTTTGAGAGAAACAAAATTATAACAAAAAAATCAATATGTAAACCTGATCAATTCTATACAAAAGTTACACCTCAGCACAATCCCCGGCGATGCTCACATATCGGTAAAACGAAAGTGTAAATATAGATATACCACGTATATTATTCCTCATAAAATGAGAAACTTTTGCCCTCATCAGAAAACGCTTTTGTAACGCAAAAAATATGAAAGATCTATTGAAAACTGTTAACATAGATGAAATTCTGTCCTTATTGGGAGAAACAAAATTATACCAAAATACAAACGTAAACATTATCAATACGACACAAAATTAACCGATTAACCAAATTAACACGATCTCCGACGATGCTAACATATCGTTAAAACCGTTAGCCATGAAAGTGTAAATATAGACGTACAGCGTATATTATTCCCTAACCCCTATGCATGAAATAACCACAGACAAATTAATATGCCGTTATAATCAACCAATTAACGAACAACTAACTATGAAAACAATGAGTGATAATGATTCAATGAGTGATAAGACAAATAAAAATATCTTTAATGTTTTGTTATGATAAATATTTAAAAACTTCTAATCATCATAATACTGTTTTTTTTTAATCATCATAATACTGTTTGTTTTTTTTTTGCTGTCTTTTCTTTTAAAAAAAATAAGAACAGGATTTATCTATTTTACAAGCATCTAAAGTAATTATTATCATTATTATTATTATTATTATTATTATTATTATTATTGCTGTCCAACGTATCCGATGATAATACCACGCGAATCCGTTTTCCTCCAATTTATTCAGTCTCTTGTTGTGTCTTACCAACTGCCTATGGGGATATTAAAGTCCTCCAGGTTTCTCTTGATGTTATATTTGTACATGAGCTTTGGTCTACCGATTCCACGTGATCACTCCCTTAATTGAGAGTACAACATTTTCTTTGTCAGATAAAACAAATAAGAATATTTTAAATTTTTTATAATAAATATCTAAAAACTTCTAATCATCATAATACTGTTGTTTTTGAGGTCTTTTTTTATTTTTTAATAAGAACAAGATTTATCTATTTTACAAGCATCTAAAGTACATCTGTTATATATGAAATGTTTCGTGTCCAACTATTCAATAAATCTTCACAACTTTACAATATTTGGAATATCTGCTTCCGGCCATTCAAGAATATTTACTTTATTGTTCAATTTGTACTCCATCCAGTTTCCAGTTGAAAACCTCATTTGTCATTTTGACAAGAGATTTTCTTTTCAACAAATTTACTCAAAACCAAATTACACAAATTTCACTCAATTTCCATGAAATCAGTCATTCATAAAAGTGAAAATAGTTCATATAAAATACATTCTACGTTTTTTGGTTGTTTTTTTTTCATATTTGTAGAAATTTTTTAAAGAATTTGGCTGTAAAATTTCTTATGTAATCGTTATTATTACTTCATTAAAGTTTATTTGGTTTAAATCATTAATGCCTGGACACCTAACTTGATTTCATGTTTAGGAAGCAGACCATTGTTAGTAAGTACGATACTCACTGAATACTTTTGGCCTTGTGCCACACCTAAGCTAGGCTTAATACATAATCTAGATCATCACGTGGTTTCATGGTTAGGAAGCAGATCATTATTAGTGAGTAAGATTCTCACTAGGTGCTCCATACTTCTGACCTCTTGTGCCACAACTAAGCTAAGCTTAGAAAATAACTTTTGTCATGAATTCTTTCTTGTATTCTGACACTAAAATGTATCTGGTGGTGAGGCTCAATTTCCGGATCTCTGAGAATGTGGAGTACTCGATTGCCATTACTCCCAGGTCTACTCTAGACCGAAGTGATAGAGCCTGTTATGCTTAAATAGATCTGTTTGCAAATTATTTATATTAGATAGAAATACTTGATATCATATAACTGCATGCAAAAAAAAAACTCTCTTAAGAAAATACACAAAAATATAAATGTACAATGTATGCAATTCCCTAACCTCTATGCATAAAATAACCTAGACAGGTTAAATGCCGCTAAAATTAACCAGAAATAAAGAAACCAGAAAAGCTGTTTCCTCGTTTTCATTTTGATTCTATTATTCTGGTTTCACTATAATTAAATACAGATGAAGCTGCGTCTTTATCTATTATTTTTCTAACACAATTGAGCAAGTTGCACGAATATTGTCTCAATAGGACTACACCCCGAAAATTACAGTTGGCTTGCATCTGCGTCTCAGTTAAACACAAATCATTCCTCTTGTCTTTTGCGTAGAATATGAAGAAGAGAAAACTGTCTTTTATGCATTAGAATAGAAGCATTTGCATATTACGCACTCCAGGCGAGTATAATGCTACGTGATGCTATTACGGTTATCAGGGAAAAAAAGATTTCAGAAATAGAAAGGCTACTTTTATCTTGCATTTCCAAAAGAGAAACGAACTTGTTCTTTGACAAGGAACATCATTTGATGAAGGATGAGGATAAGGGACAAAAGATGCTGAATCAGATAGTTCATATTCTCATTTACAGGCACAAATTATTTTGAAATACTGACGAAGCAGAGAGCACAGTTACTATCTAGATCATGAGTGGCCAAGTCGTTACTTTAAGTAGATCACAAGGTAGACAACTCTTGTCAGGAAAAACAATTATTATGCGGGTTTTTTTCTGAACCAATATTTGCTACATGTTATTTTCTGAACTAATAATTGCTATATTTCTTTTTTTCTGGACCAATAGTTGCTACATTTCTTTTTTCTGGACCAATAGTTGCTACATTTTTTTTTTTCGGGACCATAGTTGCTACATTTTTTTTTCTGGACCAAATCGTTGCTACATTTTTCTTTTCTGGACCAGTAGTTGCTATATTTTCTTTTTTTTCTGGACCATTAGTTGCTACATTTCTTTTTTTCTGGACCAATAGTTGCTATATTTCTTTTCTGGACCAATAGTTGCTATATTTCTTTTTTTTTTCTGGACCATTAGTTGCTACATTCTTTTTTCTGGACCAATAGTTGCTATATTTCTTTTTCTGGACCAATAGTTGCTATATTTCTTTTCTGGACCAATAGTTGCTATATTTCTTTTCTGGACTAATAGTTGCTATATTTCTTTTCTGGACCAATAGTTGCTATATTTCTTTTTTTTCTGGACCATTAGTTGCTACATTTCTTTTTTCTGGACCAATAGTTTGCTATATTTCTTTTCTGGACCAATAGTTGCTAATATTTCTTTTCTGGACCAATAGTTGCTATATTTCTTTTTTTTCTGGACCATAGTTGCTACATTTCTTTTTTCTGGACCAATAGTTGCTAATATTTCTTTTTCTGGACCAGTAGTTGCTTATATTTCTTTTCTGGACCAGTAGTTGCTATATTTCTTTCTGACCTGCATATTTCTTTTCTGGACCAGTAGTTGCTATATTTCTTTCTGGACCAATAGTTGCTATATTTCTTTTCTGGACCAATAGTTGCTATATTTCTTTTTTTTTCTGGACCATTAGTTGCTACATTTCTTTTTTCTGACCAATAGTGGCTATATTTCTTTTTCTGGACCAATAGTTGCTATATTTCTTTTTTTTCTGGACATTAGTTGCTACATTCTTTTTTTCTGGACCAATAGTTGTATATTTCTTTTTCTGGACCATAGTTGCTATATTTCTTTTCTGGACCAATAGTTGCTAAATTTCTTTTTCTGGACCAATAGTTGCTATATTTCTTTTTTTTTCTGGACCATTAGTTTTTCTCATTTCTTTTTTCTGGACCAATAGTTGCTAATATTTCTTTTCTGACCAGTAGTTGCTATATTTCTTTTCTGGACCAATAGTTGCCATATTTCTTTTCTGACTAGTTGCTATATTTCTTTTCTGGACCATAGTTGCTATATTTCTTTTCTGGACCAATAGTTGCTATATTTCTTTTTTTTCTGGACCATTAGTTGCTACATTTCTTTTTTCTGGACCAATAGTGGCTATATTTCTTTTCTGACCGAATAGTTGCTATATTTCTTTTTTTTTTCTGGGACCGCTAAGTTTCTTTTCTGGACCAATAGTTGCTTATATTTCCTTTTCTGGGGACAGTTGTCTATATTTCTTTTTCTGGACCAATAGTTGCTATAAATTTCTTTTCTGGACCAATAGTTTGCTATATTTCTTTTCTGGACCAATAGTTGCTTACATTTCTTTTTTTCTGGACCAATAGTTGTTCATTTCTTTTTCTGGACCAATAGTTGTTACATTTTCTTTTTCTTGGACCAATAGTTGTTACATTTCTTTTCTGGGCCAATATTTTACATTTCTTTTTTCTGGACAATAGTTTGTTACATTTCTTTTTCTGGACCAATAGTTGCTATATTTCTTTTCTGGACCAATAGTTGTTTAATTTCTTTTTTCTGGACAATAGTTGGCTATATTTCTTTTTCTGGACCAAATAGTTGCTACATTTCTTTTTCTGGACCAATAGTTGCTATTTTCTCTTTTTTTCTGGACCAATAGTTGTTACATTTCTTTTTTTTTCTGGACCAATAGTTGCTACATTTGCCTTTTTTTTTTCTGGACCAATAGTTGTTACATTTCTTTTTCTGGACCAATAGTTGTTACATTTCTTTTTTCTGGACCAATAAAATAGTTGTTACATTTCTTTTTCTGGACCAATAGTTGCTACATTTCTTTTTCTGGACCAATAGTTCTACATTTCTTTTTCTGGACCAATAGCGCTACATTTCTTTTCTGGACCAATAGTTGCTACATTTCTTTTTCTGGACCAATAGTTGTTTCTGGACCAATAGTTCTATATTTCTTTTTCTGGACCAATAGTTGCTATACATTTCTTTTCTGGACCAATAGTTGCTATATTTTCTTTTTTTCTGGACCAATAGTTGTTACATTTCTTTTTTTCTGGACCAATAGTTGCTACATTTCTTTTTTTCTGGACCAATAGTTGCTATTTCTTTTTTTTCTGACCAATAGTTGTTACATTTCTTTTTCTGGACCAATAGTTGCTACATGTTCTTTTTTTCCTGACCAATAGTTGCTCATTTCTTTTTTTCTGGACCAATAGTTGTTACATTTCTTTTTTCTGACCAATACTGCAACATTTTCTTGTCTTTTTCTGGACCATAGTTGCTTATATTTCTTTTTTTCTGGACCAATAGTTGACCAATAGTTGCTGATTTCTTTTTCTGGACCATAGTATGTTTACATTTCTTTTCTGGACCAATAGTTGCTATATTTCTTTTTCTGGACCAATAGTTGTTACATTCTTTTTCCTGGACCAATAGTTGCTATATTTCTTTTTCTGGACCAATAGTTGCTACATTTCTTTTTCTGGACAATAGTTGCTATATTTCTTTTTCTGGACCAATAGTTGTTACATGGACCAATAGTTGCTACATTTCTTTTTTCTGGACCAATAGTTTGTTACATTTCTTTTTCTGGACCAATATTGCTACATTTCTTTTCTACAATTGCTACATTCTTTTCTGGACCAATAGTTGCTAATTTCTTTTTTTCTGGACCAATAGTTGTTACATTTCTTTTTTTTTCTGGACCAATAGTTGCTACATTTCTTTTTTTCTGGACCAATGTTGTTAACATTTCTCTTTTTCTGACCAATAGTTGTTACATTTCTTTTTTCTGGACCAATAGTTGCTGGACCATTTCTTTTTTTTCTGGACCAATAGTTGCTAATATTTCTTTTTTTTTCTGGACCAATAGTTGTTACATTTTTTTTTTTCTGGACCAATAGTTGCTACATTCTTTTTTTCTGGCCAATAGTTGCTAGTTTCTTTTTTTTCTGGACCAATAGTTGCTAACATTTCTTTTTTTCTGGACCAATAGTTGCTACATTTCTTTTTTTCTGAGCCATAGATTTGCTACATTTCTATTTCTGGACCAAAATAAGTTGCTACATTTCCCTATTTTCTGGACCAATAGTTGCTACATTCGTTTTTTTCTCTGTTTTCTGGACCAATAGTTGCTACAGTTTTCTTTTTTCTGGACCAATAGTTGCTACTATTTCTTTTTCTGGACAATAGTTGCTACAGTTCTATTTTCTGGACCAATAGTTTGCTACATTTCTTTTTCTGGACCAATAGTTGCTACATTTCTTTTTCTGGACCAATAGTTGCTACATTTCTTTTTCTGGACTCAAATAGTTGCTATATTTCTTTTTTCTGGACCAATAGTTGCTACATGTTCCTAATTTCTGGACCAATATTGCTAGGACCATTTCTTTTTTTTTCTGGACCATAGTCTCTATAATTTCTATTTGCTGGACCAATAGTTGTTAACATTTCTTTTTTTGTTCTGGACCAATAGTTGCACACTTTCGGTTTTTTCTGGCCAATAGTTGCGCTACATGTGTCTTTTTTCGTGGAGCCATAGTTGCTAATAGTTTCTTTCTGACCAATAGTTGGGGCTATAGGTTATCTTTGTTCTGGACCTAATAGTTGCTATA
>CM042149.1:98749900-98837162 GCA_023376005.1 Doryteuthis pealeii | reverse complement strand
CTGCCTTTTGGGAAGAATGCCATAGCTGGACTGCTTCAGTTCAATGCTTTTGATAAAGAAGGTATACCTCGAAATTCAGAAAGAATAAAATAAAGGTCAACAAACACAACACCCTTGTACCGTTTATTATTTTATTATTCCAAACGCATTGTGATACCTTCTAAATCAACCTTCCTAACCAATATATCACCAATGCTTCAAGCAAATTATGAAATCTCTTTTATATATATCAATATATATATACAACCTAATTTCACAGTGAAGGGAGACATTCGTATGATTTATGACCACCGCTGAAGCTTATGCTAGTAAATCATAAATACTATATTTAGATGAAGTATCAGCGTCACGTTTAGGCTTCACAGCTTTTCAGCTTTCTGGCAACATCAACATATTGTGTATTCTTTTCACTTTCTTTCATTTCCCTCTGACGAGTTGGTATTGGAATTGCCAAAAATCCCCTTTGACACGTTTTTTCTTCTCTTTTCTTGATATATTAACATTGTTCTCTCTTCTGGACCTAGATCTTACTCATATCCGTTCTGTATATCAAATTTCCCAGAAATTTTCATGCACCATTTTGCTGTTCGTAACAAGTATACGACCTTGAAAGAACAAAATTAAAAATTAAATAAAAATATCAACCGCACGACACAACAAACAAGCAAACAAAAAAAACAAAAAACAAAAGAGCAAAACATTATGAATAGAAAAAATAGTGAAAAGACACGAGAAAAAAATGAAGCCCCCAAACTACCATTAAATGCAATATAACGTTGGAGACCACAAGTATATTGTATTCTGTTGTTGCATGCTGTACCATCCAAATATTTATTTATAATTATTCATTGAGAGATAGTTGCTTTGTCCTTTCCTTACCGAATGTTCCATTAGTATATCCAGATGACTAATTGCGTCATTATACAGGACCTGCGAATACACCCACACATGTCACTGTTGGAATTTTGTTTATATATTAAGGCATGAGCAAGTAGTCACTCTACTTAATAGACCCGTTGACTACCACGTGACCAGGGAAGCCAACTATTGTCCAATCACTGCAGTGCTCTGCGCTGTTGTTGTGATTTATACTAGCCTGATTCTTAACCTTAGCATTCATACTCACCGATGGATCATCTTGGACGACGGAACGTATACTATGCCACAGACTTATTACTGATTACCAAAGGATACTATACCACCGGATACTATGACTACTACTTATTACTTAAGTCTTTACAACTGGCCAAGGATGGCGGCCAGTTACTCAACTGTCATATGATGATAGACTATTGATGACCGCCGCTTTCTGCAGATACCCCGGCACAGGCTGAGACACTTCTACACAGCCCTGGAGAGGCAGTAAAGAACGTCGGCCTTTATGGAACTCTGATAAAACTGAGTTCATGAGCTTCAAAAAGCAGGACATATCTCCACACTGACGGCCAAGCCTCTTAAGTCAGTGGAAAAATTCACAACCTAGGTCATACCATATCTCAATCCACAGAAAGTGAATGTCTACACACTCGAATAGAAAGGCATGGTTTTGGCCACCAACAAAATTATCAGTCATATGGAACATCCATCTCCCTGACAATGCGAAAGACGATTCTTCCAGACTTGTGGTTGGTATCGGTACTGCTGATCTGTACCACCTGGACCCTTAAACGAAGCGCCTTGAGAATTATAAGTTAGATGGCAGTTGCCACGAGCAAATGCTGCGACCTGGTCCTGGAATAAGTCTGAGATAGCAGCACCCCACAAAATAAATGAACCAACGTATGCGCACCTGCACCCACCCATCGTCACAAACCATACGCCAGCAAGATGGCTCAGCACCTGCAGGTACAGCTCGGAGAAGCAATAGGATGGACGATTCGTATAGGACGACTACTGTGCGCAAGCCTAGCTACTAATCGGCATGCCTAATGATGGGCCGCCCACCAGCACACCTACGCATTCTGCCATACTAATACGTGGATCTGGCCTATAGCTACGCGGACGAGAAGCTCCAGAATCGATGAATGATAGGAAGGTGGCGCGGAGACGATCGTCATGGATATATGCGTCAAATTGCACGCCACATTGATAGATGATCTGATGATTGAAATCACAACTAATAACCACAATTCTTAAAGCATATTCAAGAATAAAACATTCAAGTGTTAATATTGCTATTTTGGAAAACAAACTTTCTAGACAATCTCTACACTAATGATGGCTCTCTCCAACCACGATTTTCTATACATACACATTGAATATGGTCAATAGTGAAGCTCAGAGGTAATACCTTACTTTGAGCTACGAAAGACAAAGTTTTTTTCTCTGGCCTGTATACAGTCACGACAGAAACAACCACTCTTCCTGTAAGAAGGTTAATACAAGATAGTGGTACCGCTTCGAACAAAAAAATAATACATTAATGGAAAAACAGCTGGCAATTGTGCCAGTCCAAATTCAAAATTTCAGAATCACTCTTTTAACTATCACTAACCCTTTGACAGACTTTACATCTCATCTATCCACCATTGATCTATCCATCGTATACCGCTGACATCGGCTCTCGCACGTTATCCTTGTTTCACAATGAAAACATACACTAGTGAACACCCCTGCTCTCTTACTTGGATAGAACTGACGTTTTGAGTGTTAATAGATAGTGAACTTTGAAAGATCATACCATTATACAGGTAAATATCAAGAAAATGTGGGGGGGATGGTATTTGGTTGCAAATCAGTTAAGAAATAATTAAAACATGGAAGACCCCTTTTTGATTATCTTGGAGCATGGTATTATATGTAAACAAAATATCACTACGATTTCTATAGACTTTACTTAGAGATAACAGACTAAACAACTTCCGGAAGAAATTAGCCTGCGGTTGGCAAAACAAAAAAGCATTTAGAATCGTTGCACTGTTCTGATCATGTCGTCTCCAAAGAAGACAGGTGGACATCTATCTCGACTGGAGCTTACTATGGACTTAGTATTGAACCACAATTCTGCATTTCTTAACACCAGAATTCTAACAAACAGATTAGCAACATAATTTTTCTTTCTTATCAACCAAACTTCCCACAATCGTTTTACGGATTTAACACCCCTAATCCTTAATCTCCTGAGTAGATTGCACTCCATGCTCCATTTCTAAACACATTTTCATTTGGGAGCTCAAGCCATATGGGAGTGAAGGGAAAGGTAAGGAGCACCTGAACTAAATTGGATTTAGATTTGGCCAGACAAATCAAGATTTCATATAGTGACTTGAAACTTAAAATCAGTAGATTCTTTTATACAAAATGGCACCAATTACAGGAATAACAACATCCACAATAATCTCTTAATGAAACCCACTTTGGGCGAATTGAGGCCAGCTTTTAGAAAGTCCAGAAGGAACAAGTCATTATACCCGATTACGCACTTGATCACCACAATACCTAATCACTCCTCTATGCCCAAAAGAAAAAACAGCAATAGGGTGACATATCAAACACCCTGCACTGGTTAAACACTTCCTCATAGAATAGGAGATTTTGCTCATCAGAAAAACGCTTTTTAACACAAATAAGATGAAATATCTATTTGAAAATGTCAACATAGATGACATGTCTTTTGAGAGAAACAAAATTATACCAAAAAAATCAATATGTAAACCTGATCAAATACCATACAAAAGTTACACCTCAGCACAATCCCCGGCGATGCTCACATATCGGTAAAACGAAGTGTAAATATAGATATACAACGTATATTTCCTCATAAAATGAGAAACTTTTGCCCTCATCAGAAAACGCTTTTGTAAACGCAAAAAATATGAAAGATCTATTGAAAATTGTTAACATAGATGAAAATTCTGTCCTTATTTAGAGAACAAAATTATACCAAAATCAAACGTAAACATTATCAATACGACACAAAATTAACCGATTAACCAAATTAACACGATCTCCGACGATGCTAACATATCGTTAAAACCGTTAGCCATGAAAGTGTAAATATAGACGTACAACGTATATTATTCCCTAACCACATATTTTTTTTATTTTTATTATTATTCCCTAACCAAATAACCACAGACAAATTAATATGCCGTTATAATCAACCAATTAACGAACAACTAACTATGAAAACAAGTGATAATGCTTCAATGAGTGATAAAACAAATAAAAATATCTTTAATGTTTTGTTATGATAAATATTTAAAAACTTCTAATCATCATAATACTGTTTTTTTAATCATCATAATACTGTTTTTTGTTTTTTTTGCTGTCTTTTCTTTTAAAAAAAATAAGAACAGGATTTATCTATTTTACAAGCATCTAAAGTACATCTGTTATATATGAAGTGTTCATTATTATTATTATTATTATTATTATTATTATTATTATTATTATTGCTGTCCAACGTATCCGATGATAATACCACGCGAATCCGTTTTACTCCAATTTATTTAGTCTCTTGTTGTGTCTTACCAACTGCCTATGGGGATATTAAAGTCCTCCAGGTTTCTCTTGATGTTATATTTGTACATGAGCTTTGGTTTACCGATTCCACGTGATCTCTCTCTTGATTGAGAGTTCAACATTTTCTTTGTCAGATAAAACAAATAAGAATATTTTTAATTTTTTATAATAAATATCTAAAAACTTCTAATCATCATAATACTGTTGTTTTTGCTGTCTTTAAAAAAAAATAAGAACAAGATTTCTCTATTTTACAAGCATCTAAAGTACATCTGTTATATATGAAATGTTTCGTGTCCAACTATTCAATAAATCTTCACAACTTTACAATATTTGGAATATCTGCTTCCGGCCATTCAAGAATATTTACTTTATTGTTCAATTTGTACTTCATCCAGTTTCCAGTTGAAAACCTCATTTGTCATTTTGACAAGAGATTTTCCTTTCAAACAAATTTACTCAAACCAAATTACACAAATTTCACTCCATTTCCATGAAATCAGTCATTCATAAAAGTGGAAAATACTTCATTATAAAACACATTCTACGGTTTTTTTGTTTCTTTTTCATATCTCTGTGGATAATTTTTTAGAAAATTTCTTATGTAATCGTTATTATTACTTTATCAAAGTTTATTTGGTTTAAATCATTAATGCCTGGGCAGCTCACGTGATTTCATGTTTAGGAAGCAGACCATTGTTAGTGAGTACGATACTCACTGAATACTTTTGGCCTTGTGCCACACCTAAGCTAGGCTTAATAAATAATCTAGATCATCACGTGGTTTCATGGTTAGGAAGCAGATCATTATTAGTGAGTAAGATTCTCACTAGGTGCTCCATACTTCTGACCTCTTGTGCCACAACTAAGCTAAGCTTAGAAAATAACTTTTGTCATGAATTCTTTCTTGTATCCTGACACTAAAATGTATCTGGTGGTGAGGCTCAATTTCCGGATCTCTGAGACTGTGGAGTACTCCATTGCCATTACTCCCAGGTCTACTCTAGACCGAAGTGATAGAGTAAGTGATGGTTAAATAGATCTGTTTGCAAATTATTTATATTGGATAGAAATACTTGATATCATATAACTGCATGAAAAAAAAACTCTCTTAAGAAACTACACAAAAATATAAATGTACAATGTATGCAATTCCCTAACCTCTATGCATAAAATAACCTAGACAGGTTAAATGCCGCTAAAATTAACCAGAAATAAAGAAACCAGAAAAGCTGTTTCCTCGTTTTCATTTTGATTCTATTATTCTGGTTTCACTGTAATTAAATACAGATGAAGCTGCGTCTTTATCTATTATTTTTCTAACACAATTGAGCAAGTTGCACGAATATTGTCTTAATAGGACTACACCCCGAAAATTACAGTTGGCTTGCATCTGCGTCTCAGTTAAACACAAATCATTCCTCTTGTCTTTTGCGTAGAATATGAAGAAGAGAAAACTGTCTTTTATGCATTAGAATAGAAGCATTTGCATATTACGCACTCCAGGCGAGTATAATGCTACGTGATGCTATTACGGTTATCAGGGGAAAAAAGATTTCAGAAATAGAAAGGCTACTTTTATCTTGCATTTCCAAAAGAGAAACGAAACTTGTTCTTTGACAAGGAACATCATTTGATGAAGGATGAGGATAAGGGACAAAAGATGCTGAATCAGATAGTTCATATTCTCATTTACAGGCACAAATTATTTTGAAATACTGACGAAGCAAAGAGCACTGTTACTATCTAGATCATCAGTGGCCAAGTCGTTACTTTAAGTAAATCACAAGGTAGACAACTCTTGTCAGGAAAAACAATCAATTATTATGCGTTTTTTTTTTCTGAACCAATATTTGCTACATTTTATTTTCAGAACTAATAATTGCTATATTTCTTTTTTTGGACTCATAATTGCTATATTTTATTTTCTGGGTACATTTTTTTTCTGGACCATTAGTTGCTACATTTTTTTCTGGGACCATTAGTTGCTACATTTTTTTTCTGGACCATTAGTTGCTACATTTCTTTTTTCTGAACCAATAGTTGCTACATTTCTTTTTTCTGAACCAAATAGTTGCTACATTTCTTTTTCTGGACCAATAGTTGCTACATTTTTTTCTGGACCATTAGTTGCTACATTTTTCTTTCTGTACCAATAGTTGCTACATTTTTCTTTTCTGTACCAATAGTTGCTACATTTCTTTTTCTGGACAATAGTTGCTACATTTTTCTTTCTGGACCAATAGTGCTTAGTTGCTACATTTTCTTTCTGTACCAATAGTTGCTACATTTCTTTTTCTGGACCAATAGTTGCTACATTTTTCTTTTCTGGACCAATAGTTGCTACATTTCTTTTTCTGGACCAATAGTTGCTTTGCTACATTTTTTTTTCTGGACCAATAGTTGCTACATTTCTTTTCTGGACCAATAGTTGCTACATTTCTTTTTCTGGACCAATAGTTGCTACATTTTTTTTCTGGACCAATAGTTGCTACATTTCTTTTTCTGGACCAATAGTTGCTACATTTCTTTTCTGGACCAATAGTTGCTACATTTTTTTTTTCTGGACCAATAGTTGCTACATTTCTTTTTCTGGACCAATAGTTGCTACATTTCTTTTCTGGACCAATAGTTGCTACATTTCTTTTTCTGGACCAATAGTTGCTACATTTTCTTTTTCTGGACCAATAGTTGCTACATTTTTTTGGACCAATAGTTGCTACATTTCTTTTCGGGACCAATAGTTGCTACATTTTCTTCTGGACAATAGTTGGTTGCTACATTGTTGGTTTCTATGGGAATTTATTCAGCTTCTTCTATTTCCACGGGAGAAGAAATATTTAATCTATTATTTTAATGCTTGCCTTTTGTTACGCAAGTTTTAAATGGTTGTATTTCACAGGAGTGACAGCAAGTCACCTTACCATCCATGATTCTTTTGAGTATTCTAGTCGACCTTAACAGTGCTGTGGTCTGAATGGTATCAAGCTCTGATTTCCAATTCCTACATTTTTCCTTTCCAATCCTTTCGGGACCGTTCCAAGTGCACAATCTAAAATTGGTATCACCGCCACCTTCATGTTCCATAGTTTTTCAGCTTTCTGACAAAAAGTTTTGGACAGATAAAATCAGAGAAATAGTCAACGGGGATAAAGAATTACTATTATTGTTATTATCATTATTATTATTATCATCATCATTATTATTACTATTAGTAGTAGTTGTAGCAGTAGTGGTAGTAGGGCTTGTATCATTATCATTATTGAGTAAAATATTCCATTATTATTATTATTATTATTATTATTATTATTATTATTATTTACTCCTTTTGAGTTTTCACATCAGTGTTAGCTGATGGTCTTTCACTGGAGTCTGGGTGACAGCAAGTCTCCTCAGGTCTCCAGGACTCTTCTGAGTATCATAGCAGATTTCAGCAGTGCAGTGTTCTGAATGGTTTCAACCCTTCCTCTGATTTTCAAACTTTCCAATCCTTTTGGGACCATTCCAAGTGCACCAACTACAATTGGTATAACTTTCACTTTCATATTCCATAACTTTTTCAGTTCTCTGGCAAGGTCCAGATATTTGTACATTTTTTCATTTTCCTTTAGCTTCACCATGTGATCTGATGGAACTGCAAAATCCACCAGTGGACAAGTTCTTTCTTTTTTGTTAATCAGCACTAGGTCTGGTCTTCTTGCTGGGATAAGGTGATCCGTTTTTATTTCAAAGTCCCAGAGAATTTTATGCGTTTCGTTCACAAGAACAGATTCTGGTTTATGCATATACCATTTTGTTGTATGGTCAAAATTAATTTTTTTACATAATTCCAGTGGATCACCTTTCCAACCCAGTCGTATCTAGTTTTGTACTCCCGTTGTGCTAGTTTGCTACATTCGCATAGTACATGGTTTACAGTCTCATCTCTATTACCGTAAAGTCTACATTTGCTATTTTGTTGGGTCTTATCAATTTTCGCTTTGATATAGTTTTTCCTTATGGCATTATTTTGTGCAGCAATTATATTCAGTTTCTCTTTTGAGGTTTCCTTTTCTTAACCATGTCCAAGTCTTTCCATGTGCAACCTCTTCGATTTGATTTATTATTATTATTATTATTATTATTATTATCATTATCATTATCATTATTATTTATCAGATGGTATTTCACCCAGTCTCAGATCTCCATGATTCTTCTAAGTATTCTATCCAATCTTAACAATGCTGTTGTCTGGATGGTTTCAATTCTTCCTCTAATTTCCAGTTTATTGAGTATCTTTGCCAAGTTCTTGCTGACTGTTCCAAGGGCCCCAATTACGATTGGTATCACATTTGCTTTGATGTTCCTAAATATTCTTCAACTCTCTGGTAATGTCCAGCCTTTTCTCCTCTGGGATCTGCCAACAAAGCAAAAATACATCGGATGACAAGTTCTTTTCTTTATGTTGATTAATACTAGATCTGCTTTTCTGGTATGAATTGGGTGGTCCGTTTATATCTCAAAGTGTCCAGTTTCATTTTCAAGGTCATGTTTTTGTTTGTGCATATACCATTTGTTAATATAATCAAATTTCAGTCTCTTGCACAATTTCCAGTGAATAACCTTCCCTATCATGTCGTGCCTGTTTTTGCTTTCCTTACTGCACTTCTGTATGCATACTTCCTCCGACTGCAACCCCCATTGAAATGTATCTATTCTTCATTAACATAGCCGGCATTTACTTTGTCTCCTTAGAATGGACTTGACCACTTCAGTATCTATCGTAGTAAGTTGTTAGAATATACAGGGTGGGACAGAATTCATGACTCACTTGCTAGTCATATTTCTAGATATGCTTATTTCATTGTTATTATTTTCAGTTGATCCTGAAATTGGAAAACTATTTAACTAAACATTAAATTATATGCTTACCGTATTCTGTTTATAAATTTGTGTGTTTTATAAGATTTTATGTTAAAAACTCTATCTACAATCAAATGAGTCATGAATTCTGGCCAACACTGTATAAGCGGTCTGGTTTATTTGTTTGGTTTAGTGTCATATCAATCCTTGTGGGTCATTGAACATTTTGTTCTATATCTATACTTTTTTTATAAAAATAATTTCCATTAACTTCATCTGTAGTAATAAATACTGGTAGTTCACCTTCAGTCACCGCCTTCTAGTACCTACATGATAAAAAGGATTGGGTGATTGCCATACGAACAATTTGAAGAATACGGTCCAGATAAAAATATAGCTGCTATGGTTTGACATAATCAACCAATTGATCGGATGGAGTCTCTCCAACTGCCCGTATAGCCCAAATAATTACCTAAGTGAAATGTTCCATGCCACGGTACTACTAAGCACCTGGGTCACTGACCACTCAGCCTCCATAAACCTGTCCTCAGGTTAACAAGCGATCCTATTTGAAGTCTTAACTTTCTGCAGAAGTGTAGTCGGCATATTTTATAGCCCCAGCTGATAGGGCGGGATTTGGTCTCGTAATTATCAAATTTTAACGAGGAATATTTCAAACCACTATATATTAAAAAAATACGCATAAATATTCAAATAAAAAAATAAAGGAATGAAAAAAAAAATCCGGTTTAAAACAAACGCAACAATTCTTTTCTTCGGTAATCAATCTTATAATGTATTTAGTCTTGCGGCTTTAATGACAGCAATTAAGAATAATTGAATTTAATCTACAGAATTAAATTTAATTAGATATCTTCTCAACGAAGACTATGTACTTTGTCAAATCTAAACAAGCAAAGAAGCACTATCTCCATTTACAAAACTATAACATTCCAAGAGAAAGAAAAGATTGAAAACTATTAAGATGTAAAAAGAAATAACCGAACGATTATCTTGAATAGCGAATTAAAAACGCATTATTCTGAACTAAAAATCTTTTAATAACAACATTTATAAAGAGTTACCCGAGGCAACTGTCTACGGTGCCTACTTATTTCGTTTCTATAAACAATGTCTCATTTGTACAAATTCTATGTTGTGTGCGTGTTGTCTTGAACAAATCCTGAATGCAACGACCCACAAAAGGGCCACTTTCCCCCCATCACACAAACTATCCGGGTAAAACGATCAAGACATGCTAGACAATGCCAAAGAAGCAAGGACGATCTTATAAGTCACGTTCACCTGTGGGCACCTACACATAGATACACCAGTTTGAGTCGGCCAGCAAAAACATACATTGATCAGTTTTGCACGGATACGTGATGCTGTGCAGATGACCTTCCAGGAGTGATGATCGACAGGGACGGTTGGCGAGGAAGAGTCAGAGAGATCTGTACTTAATGATGATGATGACGATGATGTTATGAAAGAAAATTCAAATGAAAATAATGATTTACAATAATTTTATCAAACCTCTACACTTTCAACGAAAAAAAATATTGTATTTATTATTCTAATCCTTGTGTGAGTTTTATTCTCGTATTCCTTATCGGAATAGTCTGTTAAGACTAACAAATCGCCAGTTTCGTCTGATTTCAATCAGTGAATTTAACACATCTGATTTTTTAAATAGCTTTTGTTTTAGGGAAACAAATGAGATAAGCTGTACTTTGTTTGTCATATCCTATGAAAATACTCTGCACGAGGATTCAATTTCTTTTTGTTTTGCTCATAACAAAAACAAGTTGTACCAAAAATATGGATACGACTTAAGTTTTTCTCATCAGCTTTTACTAATGGTTTTAAGCTTCTTCAAGTCACCAGAACTCTTCTGAGTACTCTAGCCTATCTTAATACTGTGGTTATGTCTGGCATTGATTCGCCCTCGGATTAACAACTCTTCCAGTCTCCGCTCCAATTCATTGATGATCGTTCTAAGCACGCTAATTACAATTAGTTTCCGCCCTGTCGGCTGGGGCGTTAGAATGCACCGACTGCACCTCTGCAGAGGGGTAAGACTCCCCCAATGGGGCCATCTGTTGGCCGTGGGTGGCGACCCGTGATGCTTAAGGATAGAGCCCAGGTGAATGAGCAGTTCATGACATGCAATACTCCACTTTGGCCCTATCTTGGGCTAAACGGGCGGTCGGAGAGGCCCCCTCCAATCAATCGGCTGGTCACGTCAAGCCCTAGCACCTATATGATTTTCCCAACCCTATTGCCCTTATGGCAAGCCCCACCCCTTTTTATCATATGGGTGCTAGAAGACGGTGGCTGCGGGTCTACATGTCCTGGGAATGACGTTAAACTCTATCTGATGGTGAGGTTCCAGTTTTGGAGGTTTGGGGAATGTGGAGCACCCGTTCATCACCATTGCTCTCTGGTCAACTTTGACCCGGAGTGGTAGTACCTGTTAGGGTCCCATCTATGGGTTAAATAGAAAAATGTATTTACAAAAAAATTGTATTATCCATTAAGAATTGATTTATTTCAAAACTTTTTAGTTTTCTTTAATCTTCTCTCTATGGTCTGCTGGGACAGCAAAATCCACAGATGACAAATTACTTTTTATTATATTTACTATTATTCAGCTTTACTTTCAGTTTCTTTCAATCCATCACCGGTTTTTAACCAAGACCTAGAGTGAGGGTTTGCTGCTTGGTTGCTTGGATTTTACGGCATGTTAACCTCTGTTTGGTTATTTTATACCGAAGATGTTTTGTTTCATTCATTCTTGATGGGTATTTACATTTATTTTTAATTCAATTTTAAAAATAAATCTTTAAACACATTTTCTTCTATTTAACTCATAGATGTGACCCTAGCAGTTACTACCCCTATCACTCCGGGTCAGAGTGGACCTGGGAGTAGCGGTGATGAATGGGTACTCCACACTCCCTTGAGTTCCAAAATTGGAACTTCACCATTAGATGAATTCAATTTAACGTCATGCTCAGTACAAAGGATGTGGGAAGGTAGTGATTATATGTACTTATTTAATATACTTATGTATATTGTCTTTATCTTGATTTTTATATTTACAGTGTATAGAAGGGGGGGAATATATGGGGGGGGGAATAGATGTTCGTATCAACAAGCTCCCGCCGAGAGCGGGGGGGGCAAAAACAAGCGAGTCCACAGTCTTCCAGCAAGCCAAACCTTCCCCTGGTCAACACGTTCTTCGTTTTCGTTTAGCATCTGCAAAATCTGTCACCGTAGTCGAAATAATCTTTAGCAGTTCAAAATCACATTTCTTTACTCGGTCGTTCGCGTCAGTCAACCTGCTACTGCTGACTCCTGACTGCCCAGCGCTTGACTCACATGTTATTTATGTACGTATTTACCGAAACATCCTGGCACTTCGCGTCCGTCCAGTGCCTAAATCGCATCTGTTTTTGCATGCGGGAGGACGCAGGTTCGATCCCGGCAGACAAGACAATGTCTTGCTCTTTTTCGTTCTCCGTCATACAGTGTTTCGAGCGTTGTATCCTCCGGCTTTATTCCGCTGCCCAAGTCTTGAGATATCTTAAATCAGTCAATTTGCCTCTTAGTTATTTCCCCTTTGCAATATCACTTTTTGTTCTACTCAATGCGAGCCATGACGGCTGAACTCACAACTTTCAGTTAGACTCAATACAATCATGTGTAAAACTAAACCCTGATCCGAACAAAACACAGCAAGGCTGAATACTACCAACATTATTCCATTAAATCTAATCCCATTACAAAAACCAATTCTTTGAATAACTTAAAATCATATATTTAAAAAAATCCATATTCATTCCATTACTAAGACCAGTTCCTTGATTAACTTAAATCACATCAAAAAATGTTTGAAAATCTCTATTCATTCCATTAAATTCAACATTTATCCTATGACCAACTCCTTGTGTAGTACGAGCTCTAAACGAACACCTTTATATTTGGAACAATTCATAGATCACATTGATGGGGCAATGGTTGATTGATTGTTTTAACGGTACGTCAACCCTTCTAGGGTTACTTTGTGCCGAGAAGTAAATTTTAAGGGATGGTTATATTTATCATTGTTTTATCAAATGATTTTTCTTGATTTTGACATTAAGTTGTCTCCAGTTATTTGTTGCTATGAATTATCGCTTTGAGGGAAACGTTTATTGGGTAAAGTTCAAGTTTATTGTTATATATTTTGGTATAATTTTATTTCTTTCAGGAAGAACAAAATGTCATCTATACTCATATTTTAGAATTATATATCATGTTTTTTTTAATGCTGTAAAACTTTGTCTCATAACAGCAAAATCACCACATTATATTGGAATGTGTTTAATAGTATACATATTTACCAATTCCTCCGCACGAGTAGGATGTGACACAATATCAATTTCTTAAGTGGAGTCTAACAGGTTTGAATTCAGAATTTTCCTTCTCATACTTTTTTTTTTACCTAGGGTTGCCTTTTAATCCTATTTTACTCTAGTGGATCCTCCCATCGCCATTCGATGTTTAAAAATCCTATTGTATTTTTATAGTTAAATATATTTTGCTTGCCTGGGTCCAAAAAATGTTATATGGTCAAGATTGTATAAAGTTAAATGATGGTTATGCTTTTAAGAAACAGAATAAGAAATAAGGCATTATTATTCAAATTTCTTAAATAATTTTCAATTTATACTATAATAAGGTTAAAGAGTTCAGTCTGCCCTACTTTTACCCATAAAATAACATATTTCTTAGTATTATCTGCGTTTTTCGGACTATTGTCCCCATCTTCATTGTTATTTGTACAACGTTTCGGCCGATATACCATCCGGCCTTCTTCAGGTATTTCTTGTCGGACTCGGGAACCTTTTTCCGAACTCGGGAACTTTCTTGTCGTATTCGGGAGCCATCACGGAACTTTGAACCTAACCCTTTATTTATTTCACGGGGGTATCCTGTTCTCATTCCGCTACTCATAGCTGGGGTAGGAGTTGTGTTAATTAATTATTTTTTCTAACTGCTTTCACTCAGGATTGAACTCGGGTACCAACTGCCTAATCCACTCGGCCATGTGTCGAATTGGACAATTGAGTGTGAATTTTGGGAACTTATAAACCTAATGTCTTGATTTGGCTAGAATATCTACCTATTTTACTTATGTATCATTTTTTACCTAGACTCATATTGTTTTGTTTTTTTTGTTTGTTTTTTTTTTCTCTCAATCTGATCTGGCCTTCTTAATTTCAAAATAACAATGAAGATGGGGAAAATAGTCCGAATAACGCAGATAATACTAATCTTCAAGCCTCATCTCAAACATTCAGAGAAATAACATATTTCTTGTGCTACTTTTTTCTCACAGTTGGAAGGAAGAATAGTTGAAGACATACTTTTCTCAATGTATGTGTTTAACAGTATAGGGTGTTTGACTTGCTATGTATTGGGGCTTTGAATTTAAGGTGAATGTTACATAATTATTAGATGCCTAATATTTAAGGCAATAGTGTAGAAACATAATGGCGATTAGTGCAGCTGATGGCCTTGAGGGGGAGTGACGGCGTTTGACCTCACTATCACCTTGCCTTCTGGGGATAAATCGTGAGAACCGGAAGGCATAGAAAACCCTGTCTTCCTGTTTAAGGATAGTAAGTTTCAGTCAGTTAGAAGTTAGAAGCAGAGCTCGTAGGATGTAAGTCTCACTGCGCAGAATTTCTGGGTTGGGGATTGAAAATAAAGTAACATCAAAGTAAATCGAAGTCTTGTGTTTATTACCTAAAAACTAACAATGACACAGGGCTTCTGATGAGGAGAAATCACTAACAGAAACCAGACCCGAAGTCCCCAAGAAAGTCCAGACCTTAGGAGACACCAGACGCTTGACCAGACCAAGACGATCAGAATAGCAAAGCCGGCCAGAAGAATAGATGTCCAAGATATAGAAGCAAGTAAGAAGTAAAGAAGTAATGAAGGGTATACAACATATATCGATTTGTTACTGTGAAAACCTCAGTATACAACATGAACAGTAATAAACATTAGCAACTCTGAGATGTTTCCTGTACGAAGTTGAATTAATAATTAAATAAAACATTATTAAAAACAAATATATGGATAACATTATATTCAATGAATTTATAGCGTTAATGATAATAAATGATAAATTTGCCTATGAAATAAATTTGAGTGATTTTAGAATTAAATCTGCATTTAATTTTTTTATACATTAAAGTATTAAAATTATACATTAAAATTATATTTCATGAATGTTACAATATATCAAATTACAAACAAATTTATACAATATTCATGAAATTATGCATTGAAATTGAAATCGAAATTTTTATTATATTTACTATTAATGTTTACATAAAAAAAATCAAAGTTAAAATAAATTACGATGAAATTATGTTTAAAAAACTGTTGAAAAATAGTTTGGAAAAATTGTTGAAAAATAGGTTAGAAAAACTGTTGAATACGTAAAAAAACTGTTGAAAAATAGGTTAGAAAAACTGTTGAAAAATAGGTTAGAAAACCTGTTGAAAAATAGGTTAGAAAACCTGTTGAAAATACGTTAAAAAACTGTTGAAAAATACGTTAAAAAACTGTTGAAAAAATACGTTAAAAAACTGTGAAAAATAGTTAGAAAATGTTGAAAATAGGTTAGAAAAATTCGTTTTACGGAGCTTCTAAAAACACGTCATACCTCTGTGAAAAAAACGCCGGTATCCTTTAAGTAAAAAGGAGTTTGTTAGTCATGTATGACCTGTACGTAGTGGGGATAAAGGATCCTTTCTGATAATGGTCTTTTCTGAAATTTGGTTTCCATTAACCTATTTTTTGTTTTTTTTATTGAGAAGAGTTATGTATGATGTGACTCCCATTTTATTGCTTTTTTATATAGAAGAATATATTGATTTTGGTCTTCAAGTCTGTATATGGGATTTTAAATCTGTCGGATGCCATTTCTTAGTGCTGATTGGCTGCTGAGTCATTTCCTTTTATTCCTATGTGGCTTGGGATCCAGCATAGTAGAATTCATAGATATTCATGGTTATCAGTCTATTTAGTGTTTTATTGTAGGGACGGTTTAGCTCAGTCGGTAGAGCGTTCGGCTAGGAATCACAAGGTTCCTGGTTCGAAACCGGCCCTCGCCAACTCAGTGTATGAGTAGCACAGGGATCTGTGTGGTTAAGTGAGGAACTGATTGGTTGACGTGGCGTTCCACTTCAGACGCTAAAACAATCTCCTTGGTCTAGCGCTAGTGAAAAGGGGATAGACTCCCTCACTGTCTGGCTGATACCGACATTAGGCCACCCTGACGACTTTACTTTTTACTTACTTAGTATTTTATTGATTAAAGGATTATCACTATTCTAATTTCTTTAAAACCGAGAGTGAGAAGATTATGAATTTTTCTTTTGTTTTTGCTCTCAGAGATTAGATTCAGTGCCAGGTCGGTTATTTCCTATAAATCCAACCTAAAAAAGGGGAACCACTCTGATTTACTGATGAATTATTTATTTATTTTCCCATTAAACTAACCCTAACCTAACCCTAACTCTAATCCCGTCTTCTTTTTTCTTTAGATCAATAAATAGATAAATAATTTATCAGTCAATCAGAGTGGTTCCCCTTTTTTAGGTTGGAGTTATAGGAAATAACCATAGACCAAAATCAAATATGAATATTTTTTATCGTGCTGTTCATGCTGTCCAGAGTACACCAAGAACCGCTTCTTGAAACCTTTCTGCTCTTAGAGATTACATTCAGTGCCAGGTCTATTATAAGACTCCTGCATTAAAAATGAAGGTTTCTTTTAAGAAACCTAATCTCTATTATTAATAGATACATTTTTATAGATCAAAATCAAATATGAATATTTTTTATTGTGGTGTTCATAGTGTCCGAATACACCAAGAACCACTTCTTGAAACCTTCTCCGTATGTATAAAAGTATTGTATACTCTCTTTCTTTACTTTCTTACTTCTATTCTTCTAGCGTCTCTTCTAGCGTCTGGACTTCGTCTTGGGGACTTCGTGTTTGGTTTTCCATTGGGGATTTCTCTTTATCAGAAGCCCTGTGTCATCGGTAGTTTTTAGATAATAACACAATACTTCGATTTAACTTAGATCATATTTTATTCTGAAATCCCCACCAGACTACCTGCGCAGATTAAGTCGGCACCGTACATAACACGACTTACCACCGTCGTGACTTTTGGCCGATCTGACTAAAAAACTCTCTCTAATCTAAACCGGAAGAGGGTCTTCTCCACCAATTCTCATGGTATCCACCGGAAGGATCAGGACTTAGGTCAAGCCTTGTCATTCAATCCTTCAAGGCCGCCGGCTGAACTTATAACAGCCATTTTGGTTTCTACACTACTGTACATAAATATTAGGAATCTAATGATTATGTAACAAAAGTAGGCGAATAAAAGAACAAAAAAGGATGCAATATTAACTACAAACTGGAAACGTCTTTCATTGGTGTTTTTCAAATGCAGAATCTACAACACAATAAAAAGATGAATTTATCACTTGACACTTTTAACACAAATTGTTAGGAAGAGAAATGTAATAGATATGATAAGCATTAAAATAGTTTCTTTTACATCTTTTATCATCATCCAAACACATATATACTGGAACATACACGCACATATGTACTACACACACAAATATACACATTATACATATGTAACATACATATTCACATTATATATCTTTTAGCACACAAATACACATTTTATATATTTTAATACGCATATACACACTCGCAGACACATACAGAGATGAACATACACACAGATGAACAACCACATATATATTACACTCACATATGCACATATATTTACACAGATGCAATTATATATACATATATATACACATATATATGTACATACATGTATATATATATATATATATATATATATATATATATATACATATATATGTACATTTTTTATATATACATATATATGTACATACATGTATATACATATATATATGCACACACACACACACACACACACATATATATATATATATATATATATATATATATATATATATATATATATATATAGATGAACATACACACAGATAAACATACACATATATATTACGCATACAGATGCATATACATTCACATAGATGCAATTATATATCTATATACATATATACATATATATAAATATACATATGTATATACATATATAAATATACATACATATAGATATATACATATATATATATACATATATATACATATGTACACACACAACATACATATAATATATATATATATATATATATATATATATATATATATATATATGTAAAACACACAATGGTAATTTTTAAAAAATCTTTCAACAAAGAATGTAAATTTTTACAGAATTCCCAAGTCTCTAAGCCTCTTTGAAACTGTTTTTTTTTTCATTCATGAATATGAAAAAGAAATATCTTTGAAATTTTGTATTTTAAAGCAAATACATAAATTTTACGCAACAGAATACATCCATATAAATATCTTCTATTTTTTTAATATCTTTTCACTTGTTTATCAGAAGAAAAAGATCTATGTTTATATACAAAATCTGGGCACCTTACGTGGTGCAGTGGTTAAGGAGCTACACTAGTAGATTGTTATTAATGAGCTTGATTCTCACCGGTTGCTCCATACTTCTGGCCTTGGAATAAGCTAAGAGAAGCTGAATAAAAGGCTACTTTTACAAAATATCTATGGATTCTTGCAAATGTACTTCGATTTATGCAGAAAAATACTGCATACAATCTAATAACGAATAACTTCATTTAATGGAGGACCTCTAATTTTCAACCACAATGAGGAGTTTTTTTTAAATCATACATTGCGTGTTTATAATGACCACTAATTTTTGGCTCTGCTAGCCTATAAAAATATTTCTTCAGCATCCAGTGATATAAAGAGAAAATATCCAAACACTTATTTATACGTATTATTTTTTTTTTCCTCATCTTTATTTTGAAAAATATATACTCAACGTTTCGACCGTTGTACTCTCCAGCCTTCTCCGGGTGTTCCTTGTAATCCAGTGGCGTAGACTGCTTTCACTCCATTACAAGTGTCCATAGGCTTAGACTGATAGCAATGATTCAACTTGGAAAATCATTTTGAATAGTCAAACTATTCAAAATGATTTCCCAAGTTGATCCTGGTGGCTGAGCAGTCCGTTAAGTATCTGGCCGCCATTCTTGGCCAGTTGTAAAAGAGCTTAAAGTAAATAAGTAAGTCCAAAGTTATAGAATCCTTTGGTAAGTGAATAAGTCCTGTGGTATAATACTACGTTCCGTCGTCCAAGAAGATCCAAGTAGTAGTGAGCTAAGATTAGAATCAGCCAGTATAAATAACAGCAGCAGCAGAGCACTGCCAGTGATTGGAGAATATGAATCCTTCCCAGGTCACGTGCTTATTGGCGAGTCTATAAGTAAAAGTAGCCGTCTGGTACACGTGGTGTAATGGTTAGCAAGCTCGCTTCGCAAACCATTGTTAGTGAGTTCGATTCTCATTGGGAGCCCCATACTTCTGGCCTTGTGCCATATCTAAGCTAAGCTTAGTAAATAACTATATTACAAAAATTCCAACAGTACTAACTGGTCCTGTGACATGCAACGCACCACTTTGGCCTTTACTTTGGTTAGACGGACAGTTATAGAGACCCTATTCGACCATTCGACTGGTCATGTCAAGCCCTAGCAACTATATGATTGTCCCGATTGTATTCTTGATATTGCTCTGGTTACAAATACCCATCTCTTTTTAACATATAGATGCTAAAAGGGTCAACCACTTTTTCTAACTCATTTTGACAACATTTATTGATGGATTCTTATTCTAATTGTTGCTTTTAAAGTTTTTTTCTTTAATCTCTTGCACAATTTCCAGTGGATTACCTTTCCCAACCAATTATGTCTTATGGTATTATTTTGTGCAGCCATAAAGAAAAATTCAGTTTCTCTTTAGATTTAAGCATTTTGTTCCTATTTTCCTATCTTGACATTGCTCGCCTGTTGTAAAGGAAGTGCGTGGTGTAAATGTTACCGACGTAGGAAATGGACATGACGAGACGAGTTCTAATCCTGGACGAAGTTTTTTGCATTTCACATAGCGCTAATATCATTGGGAAAATATGAAACTAACTATATTCCTTCAACAATAGGACGGACTTGGATTTTTAACATTGGTTAAGCAACCAGTCTAGGAGAAGAAAATTTCTGAATTCAAACCAGTTAAACTCCGCTTAAGAAATTGACATTGTGTCACATCGTGCTCGCACGGAGGTGTCGGTTTATATATATATATATATATATATATATATATATATATATATATATATAATATATATATATATAAGAGAGTTTCATAATTTGCTTGAAGCATTGTGTATGTATTGGTTAGGAGGTTCCATAAGAAATGCCATAGCTGTACTGCTTCAGTTCAATTCTTTTGATAAAGAGGTATTACCTCGAAAATTCAAGAAATAATAAAAAATACAGGTCAACACACAACACCATTGTTACTGTATTATTATTTTTTATTTATTCCAAACTGCATTGTGATAGCCTTCTAAATCAACCTCCTAACCAATATATATATATATATATATAATATATATATATATATATTATATATCATCATCATCATCATCATGATGTGCAGGCAGCACGGGTATATATATATATTACGGATTTTGCCAATCCACGAAGTAAATAAATTTACTTCTGGGTTAATAAAATCGAATTAAAGAGTGCTCAATCAAAAGAGCTAAATATACGTTGTTTTTTTTAAAAAGCGAGTGTTATAAAAATTCCAAATTCAGTTTCATGCCGGAGCAATTCATCAGGGAATCAGATTCCCTGATGAATTGCTCCGGCATGAAACTGAATTTGAAATTTTTATAACACTCGCTTTTAAAAAAAACGTATATATATATATATATATATAATATATATATATATATATATATATATATTGAAAAACAACAAAATGTTCAGAAGGATTGTATCTTAATGTAGGAGCCGCCATTGTGTTTCGGTTTGTTCAGCAAACCATCGTCAGGGCTTTCATCTATATAAATAAAAACTACAAAATTAAAAAAACATTCAAATATCTTCCATCTGAACATCTTGTTTTATTTTTCAATTATTTTCTATATTTATATACCGTCGGATTTATTTCCATTTTTTCTTTATATATATATATATATATATATATATATATATATATATTATAAAGATTTTTGGATGTTTGTTTTTTAGGAGCATTGATAAAGTATATATTATTCATATCTTTGCTTGAAGGCAATTACAATGCGTATATCGCATAAAATTCGATAATTGTAGAAAATAATCATCGAATTTTATGCGATATACGCATTGTAATAGCCTTCAAGCAAAGATATAAATAATAATAATAATATATATATATATATATATATATATATATATATATATATATATATATATAGATAGATAGATAGATAGATAGATAGATATAATAGATATTAGATCCAAATCGCTTAACATTATCTAAAATAATAACCAATTCCGCCCATAACCTTTTACTTTATATATAAAAACAAAACACAATAAATATTTAATCATTTATTAAATACAGAACTTAATAATAATAATAATTAGAAATTAAAAATAATTAATCGTAAAATAAAAAATTATAAAAACTCCTTTTCTAAAATATTAACATATTCCGCCATAACTTTTTCACTTTATATATAAAAACTAATTACAGTAAATATCTAATCATTTATGAATTACAGAACTTAAAAATAAATTTAAATAATAAAACAATTAATCGTAAAAAATTCCTTTACTAAAAGTCTTTTGAATTCCAACCGTCACATTTCTTAATACCCATCCCTTCCGTTTAAATTGTTTCGTCTTGTTGCCAACATCTCAAAAATTCGCTACATTTGGTTGACAAAAGATATACATGAGACATGACCGACATATATATGGCGCGAAATGCCCACGTTGGTGAATATTGTAACGTCTTTCGTTTTTTGCAGTATTAAGGTTTTTTTGTTTCGTAAACTCATTTGACTTTCCTCTCCGACCCAAACAACTACGGGAGTGAATGAGCTCTGATGATGATTTTTGTAAAATCGAAATATTGATCAGTATCAGCTATGAATATATTATAAATTGTTTTCTTCTTTAACAGCATTGTGTTATGTTTTCATTCCACCTTTTCTTACTCATATATATATGAGAAGAAAATGGATATAAAATCCGGCGGTGTAATTAAGTATAAAGTTTTTGAAAAAACAAAAATACGTCAATGAAAGTCACAGAAAAGTCGACGTTAATGTGTTTCGGCTCAACTTAGTTAATAATTATATTTCATGTAAAAGGAACTTGGTATAAAACAAGCAAAATCCTTAGTTTATTGAGCCCCGTTGATGGTTTTATTAAGACCGAAACGCTTTAGCGTCGGCTTTCTGTGAGTCAATCTTTGACTTATTTTTGTATTTTCAAAAACTTTATATATATATATATATATATATATATATATATATATATATATATATACCAAACTCCTCGCGGTGAGAAAAAAAACCAGCAAATAGTTTGATTGTAAAAATATACTACCAAACATCAACCGGGAAGAAAAAAAATTTTGTAAAAAAGAAAAGACCAAGATAATCGTACCAACAAAAAAATCTATTAGTACAATATTTTGACCAAAAGAAAAAACAATTTATATGTATATATATATATAAGATATATATACTCATACAAACCCACCAGGAGACTAAAGCTAATAAGTAAAAAGTGCTCAATACCTAAGTAGAGCAAATAATAAAGATAAATCTAATGAGTCAGACGAACCTACCAAAAGTTTCGCTTAATGCTCTTCAGCATGAAGAGCATTAAGCGAAACTTTTAGTAGGTTCATCTGACTCATTAGATTTATCTTTATATATATATATGTGTGTGTGTGTGTGTGTGTGTGTGTAAAGAGACGATGACTTTCCCATTCATTTCGTTCTTTATAAACATTTTACCTCGTACGTGGTTAAACATATTCCACCATGTGCTGGCTGCCATTACCAATTAGGAATTGGCTTACAGAATTAAAAACACAGCACACCATGTTCACCATTTACTTATTTACACGCTGCAAGTGGAGAATAAAATGCAATCATTTGAGTCATAATTTCATAGAGATTCTGCTGCGAAAGTGACAGCTGTGCCCCCAACAAAGCTTTTCATCAAATTAGGAACCTGGAGTCAGCCATGGTTTCGAGACAAAATCATCATTGGCCAGAGCGCAACAGCAGCCGTACTTGATGGATACCACCAGCCTTTCTTTGTTCTCCATCACATTATAGCAATGCCAGATGAATAATGCAGACTCATTGTATATTTCCAATGTCCTAAAAATGAAACGTTAATTCAGTTATGTAAGATTTGAATTAACTGGCTAGACGACAATGTCAAGTCGTTGAACGGTTAACGTGAACTTCAGATGGAAAGACGAGACGATAATCTGTATTGGCTAATCTGAAACAACAGTTTGACTTTTTCGTATTTCTATTCGATTTACACTTTTATCATCAGTTTTTTCTATTATTATTACTAGCAAATATATGCACCCTCTGGGTGCAAGCATTTACCTTTTAATGTAATAAAATATTAATTTAAATTAGAAAGGCTAATGAAACTTGATAAGAATGCAAATAAAAAGATTTGAAACAGAGGTGGGTATAATCGAAAAATATAACAATTGAAACTTACTCTTTCATCACTCCCATCTTTCATTGCTAAATTTTCCTAATTTAACTATTGAGTTAAAATAGGAAGTAAAGAATAAAATTACAGTTATTTTTTTCTTTTTAATGGATTTCTTTTTAGATTTATCCCCGAGCTTTTTGCTCATATTCATTAAGATAAAACCAAACAATTTGACATTAATAATACTAAACCCATATTTACTAAAATCAAATTTTAAATGTCAATATGTAGATAAGCCTTCCCGTTCACACTATAAACCGCTATTTTGTTGTATATATAAATATAATTGCATGTTATTAGTATGTAGATAAGACCAACAGTATTAATGATGTAAAACAATTGTATTAATAATTGAGGTTTAAATAAAAAATAAAATCATGGAGAATGTGACGTAAATAATTAAGATAATTAAGGGAGTTGTGACTTGAGTAGTAATATAGTTCCGGTTACAGAGAGAAAAATACACAATTTCCATTATAATAAGATTAGTATATACTTGTCAAAATGACGTATGTTTCGTTACTTCAGACAAAGGGTAGACTGAAAAGCTCATATTATGATGTCATATCTTCTGTTGATGACTTTGTTGGCCAATGGGATCTAAGCACTGCAACACCCATGATAAAAGTATGTGGAGCGCAATGTTAAAAAGTGAACTTTATTTGGTCCCATTTCATAAGTGTATCTTGGTTAGCCTATGAACTTTTCAGCCGACCCTCCTAATCCACTAAGTCTATTACACTTACTTAACCACTTTGTATCAAACCTAGAAAAAGTGTAGATATTTACTCAACCAGTTCGCCACGTGTAGGATGCGACACAAGGTCGCAAGCATGGGGCATCCAGCGAGAATCGAACTCGCTATTGAGTTGTAACGGATCTACGAAACTAGCTTGTTAATCATTACAACATGATGGGACGCCTTTTTATCCGACCCGTTCGCCACGAGTAGGGTGTGACACAAGGTCGCCAGTATAGGGCATCCAACGAGAATCGAACTCACTATTCAGTAGTAACGGATCTATGAGACTAACTTAAAAATTAAAATTAGTGAAATAGATCACTAATTAGGACTGAGCCTATTCTAGTAGTGACCACCCCAAGTGGAGATTTAACAGGTTTGAATTCAGAGTTTTCCTTCTCCTAGACTGGTTGCCTCACAAGGTTAAAGAGCCCAGTCCGTCCTACTATTCCCCATAGCTGGAGGAAGAGAGTTGGATTCATACCTTTTCTAAGAGTATTAGTGCTATGTGAACTGTAACTTTGTCCACGATTTGAACTCGGCTCGACGAGTCCATTTCCTACGACTTACACCACGCGCCTCAAACTTAGTAGCCATTACACTGCAATGGGAAGAAGAGTGTGGACCTCAAGGAGGGGGGAGATGTTGAAAAATAAACCTCATTTGGTCACATTCTATGAGAGTATCTTGGTCAGCCCATGAACTTTTCAGCCGACCCTCGTAGATTAATGTGTTAAGATTCATCGGTGTTCTTTGGTTATAGAAAACTCATCGTTCTGTCGACTTGTGTATTGACTTTCATAACATTACACTTTGAACCTCAAGGGAGATAAATGTTGCCGACTTTAAAATGTACATTCACTGCTGCTATATATCGCACATAAACACTCATCCACACAGAAGGCAAATGCGCAGTGTTTTGCTTATATTCTTGATCATGATCGGATATTGAAATGTAAAGGCGACTGGTCACAATCGATGCCTTTGCTATAACGACATATCTAAGCTTCAGTGGTATCCCGGTTTCCTGTGAGGGTCTATAAACAGAGAGATGCTTGTGCGAACCTGCATAGTATTGCGCAGGCATATTGACATGCTAATAAATATTAACAAGCACAAAGACAGACTGCGCAGAAATCTATAGATTAAATTAACAATAGACAATGTAGTGAAGCTGGAGTTACAGCCATCCAGTATCCCATCTCTGATGACGATGGTGGTAAAAACCAGCAAAGTAAAACATATGGAAAACAATCAAATTATATTTTCTTATTAAAACTAAATCTGTGTGTGGATAAATAATAAGATATAGATTTATATAATCATTGTATGCTGTTTTCTCTGCTCGATTAACGAAGTAACGTTTCTTAGGATCAATACTACATGGGGGACCAATCAAAATAGCACTTCCATATAAAAACAGCATCCTTTGGAACTGGTCCAGGCCTCAAGTTTTATTCTATTTTCTGGACCCGAGGAAGGCAGTTAGCCTATTTACAGCAAAACAAGTATCGTGTATATTCGTATATAAGTCGATCTCGTGTAGTGGTTGAACATTGATTTTTTGTCAAAACAATAATTATACATTTTTCTTTAAAGCACCAAAATGTTTATATACTTATTCCCATTTAATAATTTACAATGGAACAAGGAAAGTTTCGAAAAAGAATATTTCCTATTTCCATTCAAGTTTTTAACACATTTTTAAACATATTTTTTTCTATTTAAGCCATAGATGCGACCCTAACAAGCACTAAACTCCGGGTCAAAGTAGACCAGGGAGTAATGGTGATGAAGGGGTACGCCATACTCTTCAGAGCACCAGAACTTCTTTCTTTCTTTCTTTTTCTCTTTTCTCTTCTTTTTCTCTTCTTTTTTCTTTCCTTTTCTTTCTTTCCTGATTTTTGCTATATCCTTTAAACAGATATAACTTTCTTTCTTTCTTTCTTTCTTTCTTCTTTTTCTTCTTTCTTTCTTTCTTCTGACATGTAGCACGTTCTTTATCTCCCGTTTCATTCCTCACAATTACAACGTTATGGTCCATTATTTATCTGTGGCGCTGGCAGGGCATAATATTTGAACACATGCATTCATATCTTATGAATCAAGACGGAATGGTCCATTATTTATCAGAGGTACTGACCGGGCGGGACTCTAGTAGCTTGGTTAGTTGGTTGGTTGGTTGGTTGGTGGTTAGATTTTACGACATGTCAACCCTTATTGGGTTATTTTATGCTGTAATGATTAATAAAATGGCGGTTGCCAATTGTTTTAAAAAGGGGGGAGTAAGAATTCCAAAAATGCAATAACGGAAACCAACAGACGCTGAATTCAAAAGTCGAGTGCCAAAAAAGAAGAAGCGGGAATTCAGAAGAGTTTTGAGGATGACAAGCAAGTAGTTGTCACGCAATTAAGTCAGCTCCATTATCGGAAAATGAAAGAAGATAAAATACGAACTGTTAAAACAAGAACATATAAAAAAGGACTTTGCCCAGTATGCTGTTCTACATTTTGTAACTTTATTTAATACAGGTTGTTTATTTTAATACTTCGTTATTTTTCCATTGTGTTGAATCATGTTTGAATTTAGTAAGATGTGTACAACATATATATAAAATATATAAAATCGACTTACTACAATGCTGAAGCCATTTTGTTTTATTCATTCTTGATGGGTATTCAAATTTTCTTTAATTCAATTTTTTAAACCCATTTTTTATATATTTATTCCCAAAGTATTTTACAATGGGACAGGGAAAGTTTCGCAAAAGTATATTTACTATTTCCATTCAAGTTTATTAAGATAAAATATAACCCAACTTTTTTAAATAAATAAAAAATATTCAGAAAATACTTAGCCTATATTTTATCGTAACTCCCCAAATTCATTTTCACTTTGTTGGTGAGGCTTAGAATACGTTGACTGTATCTCCAGGAGTTTTTAATTAATTTGTTTACTATTTATAAAAGTGTTATAAATAATAAACAATGTTAAGTAAAAAGTTTCTTATCATAACTAATAACCTTTGTTTAGGTATGAGGGATACTTTGGATCGAAGTTATGGCAAGGTTAGGCCTAGAAACAAAGCTTCTACGTTTCAAAAAACGTTTCAAAAACATATCTCGTGTACTGAACGACTTCTTGTTTTTAAGGTAAAGAATTGATCTTAAAAAATTCATTTCATGAATGTATACGATATTTTTCTTTCGATTAAAATGTTTTTTCCCGGATTATTAGTTCGAACAATAATTTGAAGAAATACGTACAAAAGGAATTGATAATGTATTATTAACTGTCATCATTATCATCAAAGATTTAAATAGTGTAGAAGAACGATACTTGGTTGTATATGGTTTTCTCGTACAGAAAAAAATGTGAGAACAATTCATGACGAAGTAATAACAAGAATATTTAATTGTCTGAGCAAACTTAACAGAATAGAAACATAACAGAATATACAAGGAAGAGTTTATACAGAATTGAATGAGCGAAATTGAATGATTCGATTTAAGGTCGCGAGTATTGGGTACCTAGCAAGGATCGAACTTGAAATTCATTAGTAATGGATCTGCGAGATTAGCTTGAAAACCATTACACAACGATGAGACGGTCCGTTCATATCACGGGTATATGCGGTAATAGTTGAATTACAATTGTTTTGTTTTAATCCAAAATATGTTCATTAATTTTCCTTTTTTTTTTTCTTTGATTTTTTGTGGTCTGCGAGATCTGAATGAATTTAACAAAATGTAAATTATGCCTTTTAATGATACAACATATTAACTATTCTAACATTGTGACCCGTAAAGTTTGTACTCTTTCTCATCCACTCACCATTAACGCTATTATAATGGAAGATACATTTAAATCGATAAAAAAGAAAGAAAGAAGCAAAATTGCCTTTATAAGTATTTAGCGATTGTATTCTGTTAGGATTTTCTTATTTTCGATTGACACTTATTTAAACGAAATTCTAAGGAAAAATAAAAATAGGTTCATAGAAGAAGAAGAAAAAAAGAAGAATTCTCTACGGCGGGACGTTATCTAATAACTGCACCTTTTTTTACGTTTTAATAGTTTGCTTTTTCATATGAGCAAGAAATTGTCTTTCAACGCACTCACATATTGGAATATATAATTTAATAACTATTCAAATCAATCTGTTAAACGGAGGCGAACTTGCAGACGTTGTTAAATGGAAGTGTTACTAAGAAGATCTGACCTATAAGAAATGGCAAATCAGGTGCAGCTGAATAAATCCAATTGAAAAAGAAAAAGAAAAAAACAAAAACTAAAGAGATTTTGCCAACTAAAATATTCTTATTCAAACGAGCTGGTTGTTACTCTTAATACTAACTGAACAAAGATATTTCACTGCCCAAGAACATTATCAAGTGTTGTATATATTAATACGCTAGTACCTACCTACATGCTGCATCTAATAGTAAAGTTTCAATTCTAGTTCTCTGAGGAGTATGGAGTACTCATTCATCACCATTATTCCCATGTCCACTGACCCGGAGTGTTAGGGTCTAATCTGTGGGTTAAATAGAAAAAAAAATAAGTTTAAAAAATTTGAATACCCATCAAGAATGAATAAAACAAAACGTCTTCGGCATAAAATAACCCAACAAGGGTTGACATGTCGTAAAATCCAACCAACCAGCCAACAAAGCTACAGGTGTCACGCCCTGTCAGTACATCAGATAAATAATGGACTATTCCAACTTGATTCTTAAGATATGAAAGCATGTGTTCAAATATTATGCCCTGTAGTACCTCAGATAAATAATGGACCATTCCAACTTGATTCATCAGATATAAAAGCATGTGTTCAAATATCATGCCGCGTCAGTACCTCAGATAAATAATGGACTATTCCAACTTTAATCATAAGATATGAAAGCATGTGTTCAAATATTATGCCCTGTCAGTACCTCAGATAAATAATGGACCATTCCAACTTTATTCATAAGATATGAAAGCATGTGTTCAACTATTATGCCCTGTCAGCATCTTAAATAAATAATGGACCATGTCGTTGTAATTGTGAGGAAAGAAAGGGGAGATAAAAAAAAAATGTACACACGCCAGAAGAAGAAAGAAAGAAAGAAAGATGAAAGATTTGAAGCTTTTCTAAAGGCTTTTTTCCCTGTTTAGTTTAATGACACAAAATCCATATTAATATATTCCTTAGTTATAGTATTGAGTAATGTTTGAAAAAAACATTTTAATTGGTTCTAATTACAGTCAGCTTCATGCATTTTTTTCTAAAACATTAAAAGAAAGGTAGTGGAAGGGTTAATATCAAGCTTTAAAGCCGGTGGATCAGGATAAAACTTACATTTAGAATTATTTGGATTATTCGGACTATTGTTTTCATCTTTATTGTTATCTGAACAACGTTTCGACCGATGTGCCCTCCGGCTTTCATCAGGGATATCTTATCGGACTCGGGAACCTTCTTGAACTCGGGAACCTTCTTTTCGGATTCGGGAACCTTCTTGTCTTAATCGCTCCCATCACGGAACTTCGAACCCAACCCTTTATTCAGTCTATGGGGTATCCTGCTCTCATTCCGCTAACCATAGCTGGGGTACAGGTGTTAAGCTGTGTTAATTATTATTCTATGTTACTGCTTCCCTTGACCAGGATTGAACCTGCAGCCTATAGATAACTGTCACTTAGAACTGTATTACCTCAACGCCTTTATCCACTCAGAGAAATGAAACCAAAAATAAATTGTAGTTCACTCACCCCCCCCCCTTGACTGCCCCGTGACTGTCAGTTTCATGGATTCTTTTTAAACACTTTTTTTAAAATGGTAGCGAAAGGGTTAAGAGAAATGTTTAAAGTTATTCATGGTTTTGAATAAGTTGAATGTAATGTCTTTGTGAGAAGAAGTTAAAGTGGTAATGAACATACGGTTGAAAGAAACAGAAGATTAAATGTAGAGAAATATTTTTAGCAATCGAATTTTAGTTCTGTAGAATTGTTTGCCAGATTATATGGTTCTCTCACATGATGTGAATACATTTAGGAAGAACTGTTGTAGTTATTTTAACACCTCAACTGATTGATAGTGTGAAAATTGAAACTATATTTGTATTCTATATTTGCTTATATATGATTTTCGTTTAAAATGTATCATTAGATCACTGCTTGCGAGTTTTTCACACCAGCATTAACTGGGGGGTCTTTCACTGGAGTGCAAGTGACAGCAAGTCTCTTCAGGTCGCCAGGATTGCCTGAGTATTCTAGACGATCGTAACAATGCTGTGGGCTAGATAGTCTTGGTTCTTCGCCGCCAGGTTAGCTCAGTCGGTAGAGCGTTCGGCTAGAAACCGCAAGGTTTCTAATTCGATACCGGTCCTCGCCGACTCAGCGTATGAGTAGCACAGGGATATGTGCGGTAAAGTAAGGAGCTGATGGTAGGTGTGGCGCTCCACCTCAGACGCTAAGATAATCTCCTTGTCTAGCGCTAGTGAAAAGGGGATAGACTCCCTCGCTGATTGGCTGATACCGACATTAGGCCGCCCCGACGCCTTTTTTTACTTACAGTAACATGCGTATAAAAATTAGATTCTTATATTATAGATGATATATGATTAATGGGTAGCTCATGAATTGTGTAAGTAGTGTAGATAGAATTTGAATTGAGTTCGTTAAAAAATTCAAATCAGAGCGGTGAATGGAAAATGACTTTCGACCGTTATTGACAGGATGACCTTTGCTTGAACCCTCCGAATCGCGCCAATAGGAACAGAATTCATTTTTAGTCAGTTACGGCCAGAAAGTCAGCTCAGCTCGCTCTGAAATGCCGACTCTCACCGCGCGGCTTCGAGAACATTTGGGCATTGGTTGTTTTTAATGAAGAAAATATAAAAACAAGAAGTCTTTCTTAATTAATCACCAAGAAATGAGTAGACACCCAGTCCGAACAAAAAAGAAATTAATCCACAGAAGCCCAAAGGAAAATGGCGGCCGACGATGTAGACAAGCAGAACAGAAGAAGAACACATCATTCCCCATTCTCTCTCTCTCTCTCTCTCTCTCTCTCTCTCTCTCTCTCTCTCTCCTCTCCCTCTCTCTCTCCCTTTTCTCTCCCTCTCCCCCCCCTCTCTCTCCTCTCTCCCCTCTCTCTCTCTTTCTCTCTTCCTCTCTCTCTCTTTCTTTCTCTCTCTCCCTCTCCCTCTCTCTCTCCCCTCCCCCCACTATCTCCCCTCTCCCCCTCTCTCTCTCTCTCTAGCGCGCGCCATCTATATACCCGAGATGTGACGGTTATATAAGAATAGATAGTATAATGAAAAATAGTGTAGCCGACATCTTTTTGATTAACAATTGTCTATTTTACAAAGTAGAAATTTGGAGAAAAGTAGATTCATTTGAATTTGATCTTAATCGCATTTTCTTTCTTTTTTGTAATGGAATATTCCACACTCTCTCTCTCACCCATGTGATCTGAATATATATATATGTATATAGTGAGCACGGCATTATGCTGTGCTGGCTTCGAGAATTAGTAGCGTGCCTCACTATTCCTTGTCTGTCTTATTGTATCTCTCTGCAATAAAACCCTCTATCTTAAATCTACGAACATGTTGACTGTCCTTCCATCTCGACTACAACCTTGTTTGATTGTATCCCTTTTAAGGACACAGCATTTATTCAGATAAATGTCACACTTTCTTTATAACTTAAACATGAAAGAAAGAAAAAAATCAATGAAGAACAGAACACTTTAATTTTCACAAAAATATTCTCACGATATTTTAAAATTCAGTATTTGGGAATGATTTTTGGCAGACATATTTAGAAATACAAAAATGTCACAACGCCCTTTTGGTGGGGATTAGAATACGCCGATTGTATCTCCCTGCTGAGAGGTAAAACCCCCTCCTCCCAAAAAAGGGGGGTACCTGGTTTGTTTGTTTTTTGTTTTGTTTTGTTTTATGGCATATCAACCTCAGTTGGTCATTTAATGCTGATAAAGTTTTGAAATAAATTCATTCTTAATGGATACTTAATTTTTTTTATAAGCACATTTTTCTAGTTAACCCATAGATGGGACCCTAACAGGTACTACCACTCCGGGTCAGAGTGGACCAGGGAGCAATGATGATGAAGGGGTGCTCCACATTCACCAAACCTCCAAAACTTCACCATCAGATAGAGTTTTCCCCAGTACATGAAGACCCTCAGCTCGTCTAGCACATATATGATAAAAAGGGTTGGGGCTCACCACAAGGCCATTGGTTGGGGCAATCATATAGGTACTAGGGCTTGACGTGACTAAATTGATTGGAGGGGGCCTGTCTAGCCCAAGTAAGTGCTTATGGAGTGTTCAGTCACCTGGGTTCCATCCTTAAGTATCATGGGTCGCCACCCTCGGCCAGGAGGTGACCCCATTGGGGGAGTCTTACCCCTCAGCAGAGGTGCGGTCGTGTATTGTAAAGCTCCAACGACATGGCGGGATGTACTTGGTATGGCACTGAACTGAATCTAATGGTGAGATTCCAATCCTGGAGATCTGGGGAGTGTGGAGTAACCTTTCATTGTCTTTAGACTAAGGTCCACTCTGATCTGGAACAGTAGTACCTGTTAGGGTCATATCTACAGTTCAAATTGATATGTTTCAAAGTTTTTCGTATTCGAAAGGACTGAGTATAAAAACAAACTCTTAAGAAACGACTATACAAAAAGTGTAACTATGAAGTGAAATGAACGCGTTTCCCTAAACTCGAGACATAAAATAACCGTAGACAGATTGAAGTGCCATTAAACTAAATAAATCTAAAAGCATTTTAAGATCTAAATAAATCTGATTAGTTCGTGCTATTAAACAAATTCTTGAATTAAAACTTATACACGAAAAAAAAAAAAGAAAAAATAACTTGAGAAATAACTACACAAAAATATAAATATGAACGTACAATGAACGCAATTATTTAACTTCTAGGTATAAAATAAACCTAGACGGATTCACATGCCGTTAAAGTCAATCAATAAAAAAGGCAATATATATTGAACAAATGATTTAATTTGTTAGAAGTAATGTTTTCTTTTAATAAATTAAAGTTGAAAATTCGATGATCGTAATTTGAGAAACAATCTGAAAATGTTGACTGAATGAGTTTTAAAAAAAAAGAAAAGGAGAAAGAGAATGAATGAAAATTTCAACTGTCTTGAAAGGTCAAATTCCCAAACATTTAGAACTTTCATTAGTGTAACAAATTGAACCCTTTTGGGACTGGCATTAATGGAACAAATTAAATCCTTGAATTTAGATGAAACAACAAAAGAATTAGATTTTATCAATTTTCTCTTGGTATTATGAAAAATAAAGGAGACTAAAGAAGAAAATACTTACAGCAATGAGTGTGTATCTTATAATTTTATCTGTGATGAGATTTACGAGAAATACAGTAGTGTACAAAAACAACATAAACAGACAGTGAAAAAACTGAACCAATTTTTGATATTGACACAAATTTTACTGAAACTTTAATGGCTTAAATACACATAGGAAGTGATTATTTTCCTTAATGTTGTTGTCAACGTTCCCTTAGTTATTGCAAAGAGTCATTAAGAAAGGTCTAATTACAAATTAGGATCTCAAATCAAGGAAGAAAAGAAGATTCTAAGAAATTTCCTATTTTTTTTGGTATATGAGAATTTTCTTTTGAGCAAATTTTTTTATTTTTTGCTAAAACTAAGGCAACTTTCATAACAACACCCAAGAAAAATATGCACTTCCTATGTGTATCTAAGCCATTGAAGTTTCATTAAGATTTTTCTGTTTTTTTTTTTCATTGTATTTTTTATCCAATAAAACTTTAAGTTAATGCTTATAGGTTTTTAATCCATTTTCTGTAATTCTAAAACAGAAACAAAATTGACGGACATTTTCCAAGGAATTTAAAGAGAGAATTTGAAATATCTAAATCAGAGGTTCTTAACCATTTTTAATCCCTGGATACGTTTTCATTTTTATTTTTGGTGTATCCCCATATCATTAGTTTTGGGTAGCTTCAAATTTATGACACTGTCAAATGTAAAGTTTTTTTTTTCTTCAACTTGATTGCCATAAAATATTCATAGCTATATGAATATTTCTAATTTTAGTATTTCAATATGACGCAGATTACTGTAGAAATTTAATTCTCAGTAATAATTATTGTTCTAAAGTAGAAATGCTCGGTGGACAACTAAAATATCACCGTGAACCCCCAATTCAGTATTTTTTGTGTGGACCCCCAATAATTTACACGGACCCCAGGGTCCATATAAACGCCTGTTGAGAACCACTGGATAATATTATCGTGTGTCGTGTGACGTGAAATGCTTGGGAGTATTTGTCTCATACCCTACTTGCATAGACTGGGCACAAGGCCTCGTTTTAATGTGGGCTCACCCACAAGCCGAAGCTCATGGGTGGGAAAGAACAAAAATTGCGTCGATCCCCTCGGCATTCCCCCTCAAGGGAGGCGCCTCAGGCACTGGGCAATAAACCCAGCCCTGCCCTTTAAATCGTGAAATGCTTGGGGCACAAGGCCCACTGTCCTTAGACAGGAGACACAACTAATATGTTGTCGAGTCTAAAAGGTGAATGAGAAATTCGACTTAGGCGCTTCTGATTTTTTAAGGCTGCTCACTACGCCATATTTATACTGCTAGTATTTTAATATGGCGTAGATTACTGTAGAAAATTAATTCTCAGTAATAACAATTCTGAACGATAATTGCTCTGTGGACAACTAAAATACCACTGTAGACCCTCAATTTGATATTCCATTTGTGTGTGTAGACCCACAGTAATGATACATGGATCCTGGGGTCCATGTGGACCCTAATTGAGAACCACTGATCTAAATGTACAACAACTATTCCTTTTATTCAAATGAACTTCAGGATTTCAAGAAATTTAATTTATTCAAGAAAAAGAAAATATTTTTTTACATTATTCAACTTTCAGTGAATAGTGAATCTTGAAGCAATTTCACTTGTCTGTCCATAAAAATGCGCATTTATATTCATTTTTGATAAGTTAACTAAAATAATCGATACGGTTTTCTTTTCACTGTGTCACCTTTCAAATTCTTAAACTGAAATAATTTCACCAGAAATAAATATCATTCTAAAAGCGATTTCACTATATTTCAATTAAGCCAACTAATACACGAAGCGGAAACGCCATGACATGTCATATTGAATGTATTCGCAATTTATGGGCTTTGTTGATTCAGGACACCGTTATGAGGTCCAGTGAATAATAATAAATCAAGTAACGTCTTCTAAGTGGCCATCATCATCATCAACAACAACAACAACAACATCATCATCATCAACATTATCATCTTCAGATCATGCTGGCAGCACCAATATCCCCTCAGCCCCCCCACTCTCTCTCTCTCTCTCTCTCTCTCTCTCTCTCTCTCAACCTTCCCTATCAATCATCGCCCCTGTGAGGTGCTCCGCGAAGCATCCAGATTCTGCACAGGGCTGATTTTTTTATGTAGGTTTTTGCTGGTCGGCCTACATTGGTGTGTCCATGTGTAGGTGTCCACTGGTGAACGTCACTTATGAATTCGTCCTTGATTCTTCAGCAGTGTCTTGTTCGTCTTACTTGGATGCTATGTTTGTGTTGTCTCGCGAGGTGGAAAGATATACAGATGAATGGTGTGCTTAACACATTTATTAAGCACCAGCATATAGTGCTGAACGGACACATACAAAGAACAAATAAGTACAAATGATTAACAAGACAAACTCATACTAAGAGAGGAGGGTCAGTTCGGTATAGCCAACGCAGCAAAGTCAGTCTGAATATTTTTCAGCTAGTTAAGCTACTTTAATTGTAGGCTATTTTATGGCTATGAGCCAGTCCATCTGGTAGAGTGCCGAAGGGGTGTTACCTTCTCTAGAACAGTTTGATAGGGACAATTGGCTGTACAGCAGTTTTCTTGTGGAGTGCTGCTTCTAAGATTTGTTCAAGACAGCAGCAACATCCTTGTGTATCTCCCAGCTTTTTTCTCTAAGCGCTTCTATATAATCAATAGAAATGGACATAACTTTTTATTATTTGGCACAAGATTGTCAGATTACAATTTTATTCTGAATAATAAGAATTCTAGGAAATAGTATTCGGTTTGAGATTGAGTTCTTGTCGTCATTCTGACTACAAGAACTGCTTTTAAAATCGAATACATGGGGAGTCAAAAGTTTTGCAATCTTTGGTACGTACTATATATATATATATATATATATATGGAGTCTCCCGTCGATTTTCGATATATGAGGGTTCATACACACAAGGAACTCCCACACAGGGATTTGTTTATAGTGGTGAAGGCTTGTGTTGGACCATCCACACTTTTTGGCACAGTCGATAGGAAAGAATTGGTGCATCAAGGGTTACCACAAACCCAATCAACGACCGACCTCAGGAATTCTGAATTCAGAGTTATCCCTCTCCTAGACTGGTTACATACCCAAGGCTGAATGGCCCAGTCTGCCCTACTATTTAACCCATAAGCTGGAGGAGAATATATGGATTCATACCTTTCCCAAAGGGTATTAGCGCTATGTGAAATGCCAACAGCTTCGTCTTTGAACTCGAATCGACGAGTCCATTTTCCACGACTCTAACCACTAGCCCCATAAAATATTTTCTTCTCACATATATATATATATATATATATATATATATATATATATATATATATGAGAAGAAAATATTTTAAAAATATAACAAACACAGGATGTTATTATCAGGGGAAACAATTTTATGTGTCAATACTTATATTCACACATTCACTTAACATCTTTCATTTTGTCCCTCACATAAACATTACTTAACAGTGTCCTGAAGATGGTACAATATACCGAAATGCTTAAGTATTGACACATAAAAATTGTTTCCCCTGATCATAACATCCTTTGTTTGTTATATTTTTTAAATATTTTCTTCTCATATTGTCGGATTAATTTCTTCGCCGTATTTCCATCCATATATATATATATATATATATATATATATATTATATATATATATATATCACTTGACCAAAGCGGTACAAAACCATGTGAAGATACTCGATGTGATAGGTAGTTATTGCACTGACACGTTGTATATTGTTTCTTTCTGTAGTTGTTAGTTTGGATGTTTTGTTTTACGGTATATATATATTTTACCAACCCCTCCGCACGAGCAGAATGCGACACAAGGTCAATTTCTTAAGCGGAGTTTAACAGGTTCGAATTCAGAGTTTTCCTTCTCCTAGACTGGTTACCTTGCCATGATTAAGTCCTAGTCTGCCCTACTATTTACCCATAGCTGGAGGGAGAGTAGGATTTATACCTTTCCAAGGGTATTAGCGCTAAGTGAAATGCAGTTACCACGTCCAGGATTTAAACTCGGGGCGATGAGTCCATTTCCCATGACTTTAACCATTACGCCACGCGCTTCCTGTTTACGGTATATAAACCATTGCCGGGTCATTTACTGATGACTATTATTATAGTCCAAGACATTTTTAATAAACAAAGAACTCTGGTTGCTTAGAGTGTTGGCTTTGGATTAAGTGGTCACCCAGTGTTGAACAATCTCATTGCACTCCGTATAGGACATGAAAGTCACACAGATGAACGTGCAACGTAATATCATTCAGAAACTTAGTTTGAACAGGATCATAACGTCATGCTGGCAGCACCGATATCCGATCTCTCTCTCTCTCTCTCTCTCTCTCTTCTCTCTCTCTCTCTCTCTCTCTCTCTCTCTCTCTCTCTGCAACCTTTCCTTTCGGCCATCGCCCTTTGTGGTCCTCCGCGAAAACATTTGTTGTGCAAAAGGTGAAGGTGCAGTGGATCACAGTTACTGTTATTACAATTTATAAGCAGTCATAAATTGCGAACGTACCTGTAGCATCGGGAATCCTAGCAATGTTGTGTTGTCCACATCATTAAACAGAGAGAGATGCTGTGGCTGCTGTCAGTGTTGCTTTATTGTGAAAGTAAAATACAAACAAATGACTTTAAATTTCTAGAAATATGATCCTTTTTATTTCTTTTTAATATATATATATATATATATATATATATATATATATATAAAGATGAAACTGGAAGTGAATCCGACGGTATGTTGAAAGAATGAATAAAGGAAAGAAAGTATAGAAAGGATAATAAAGGATAATTTTAATCAATATCACTTACTCGTGTTTCGGTCAGGAGTTTATCTATGTGTACAATATTTAAACTAAATAAACAAATGAAATGAAATGAAATGAAATACGTTTTTTCTATTATTATTATTTCATTTCATTTGTTTATTTAAAAATAATAATAGTTTAAATATTGTACACATAGATAAACTCCTGACCGAAACACGTGTAAGTGATATTGATTAAAATTATCTTTTATTATCCTTTCTATACTTTCTTTCCTTTATTCATTCTTTCAACATATATATATATATATATATATATATATATATATATAATATATATATATATATATTCACTTCCAGTTTCATCTTTTTATATATATATATATATATATATATATATATATATATATACTAGCAAATATATGCACCTCCGGTGCAAGTATTTAAGTTTTAATGTAATAAAATATTGTATTAAATTAGAAAGGCTAATGAAAAAATAAGATACAGATAAAAAGATTTGAAACAGAGGGGGGGGGTATAATAAAAAGATTGAAACAGAGGAGTATAATAAAAAATGGAACAACTGAAACTTACTCTTCCATCACTCTCGTCTTTCATTGTTATTTTTTCTAATTTAAGTATTTAGTTATAAGAGGAAGTAAAGAATAAAATTACAGTTATTTTATCTTGTTAATGGATTTCATTTAAGATTCATTGAAGAGATTTTGCTTATATTCATTAAAATAAAACCAAACAGTTAGAAATCAATAATACTAAGCACATATTTATTAAATTCGATTTTTTAATATAAATATGCAAATTAGTCTTCCCGTTCACACTGTAAACCGCTATTTTGTTGTATATATAAATATAATTGCATATTGGCAGTATGTAGACATAGTCAACAGTATTAATAATGTAAGACAATTTTATTAATAATTGGGGTTTAGATAAAAATAAAATCATGGAGAATGTGATGTCAATAACTAAGAGAATTGTGACTTGAGTAGAAATATAGTTTCGGTTACAGACAGAAAAACACACAGTCTCCATTATAATAAGATATATATATATATATACATAATTTTTTTAATCAGTTTATGGTTATTCTGTTATCTTTTAACTTAATGCTCTGTAGCAGGGCTGTCAATAGAGGCCCCTTCAGGCAAAACAGTGCACTAGTGCTCCAACCTACACAACCGCTCATGAGAATAAGAATGTAAATAGTCTTATATATTTGTGGACCCTCGAGCAACTGTCAAGCGTGCCCATGCGTTAAGACGGCCCTGCTCTGTGGACAGTTAACAAAATAAACAAAAACAAAACAAAAAACTAAGAAGGTGTCATTGTCCTCTTTAATACCAACAGAAAAATTCTTATTTGTTACGTATAAAATAACACTACACCCCGGATTGAAATTTTTACGACAGTTTAGTCTAACATAAATATTTTTCACTGTCTCTGATTCTTCAGTTTCCAATCATAAACTGCATAAGTTTTTTTCCTTTTGATCCGGTTACACTGGTATACTGGTTTGGTTTGTTTTGTTTTACGGCATATCAACCTTAGTGGGTCATTTAATGCCGATAAAGTTTTGAAATAAATCAATTCTTAATGGATAATACAAGTTTTTTTATAAATACATTTTTCTATTTAACCAATAGATGGGACCCTAACAGGTACTATCACTCCGGGTCAGAGTGGACCAGGGATTAATGGTGATGAACGGGTGATCCACATTCCCCAAACCTCCAAAACTGGAACCTCAGCATCAGATAGAGTTTAACGTCATTCCTAGGACATGTAGACCCGCAGCCACCGCCTTCTAGCACCAATATGATAAAAAGGAGTTGTGGGTTGCCATAAGGGCAATAGGGTTGGGAAAATCATATAGGTGCTAGGGCTTGACGTGACCAGCCGATTGATCGGAGGGGGCCTCTCCGACCGCCCACCTAGCCCAAGATAGGGCCAAAGTGGAGTATTGCATGTCATGAACTGCTCAGCCACCTGGGCTCTATCCTGAAGCATCACGGGTCGCCACCCACGGCCAACAGGTGGCCCCATTGGGGGAGTCTTACCCCTCTACAGAGGTGCATTCTAACGCCCCAGCCGACAGGGTGGACTGGTATACTGGTGGTAATTTTATTTTCCTCCACACCGTAGCACCGGTTTACTAGTATGGAAATCACGCTCAAATCTTGATTAGGGCCGTTAATTTAAAATCAGGGAGTCCATGGAAAATTACCGGTGACGGTTAATAAACTTTGACCCCTTAGAATGCGCGTGATTGGACGCGTGAGAATAAGTTTAGTTAGCAGTGCGACCCAGCTTTCAGGGAGCGTAGACGTATTGTCAGCTCCAGGGTCCTTCTCACCGCGGCGAAATCAATATGGGCTAAGTAATAAAACTTTATCAAGTACAACCAAGTCTTCGTGTATTAATTGATTAAAACTAGCAATGTTCAGCCCTGCACAACGAAGAACAGAAGAAAACCAGCCCTTAATAGAAGTCAGCTCAAAGAAAATGGCGTCCGACCGAAGTAGAGTCAACAAGCAGAGTAAGCAGTAAGAAGAATTAGGAAGTAAGAACTAACATCTCTATCATCTCTAATCTATCTCTCTGCCTCTCTCTCTCCACCGATTATATACACCCGGATAGAACATGTATACTCTATGAGAAAAAATTTATCTAATGAAAGAGAAATACTAAAAGATACAGAATTAGAAAAAGACCTTGGTGTGAATGTGGACCCTGAATTAAAATTTTCCAAACACATAAAAATACAAGTAAATAAAGCAAACAAAATAATACGGAGGTCATATAAATACATGGATAAAAAAATGCGGAAAAATGTATTCATTGCATTTGTAAGACCTCATTTGGAATTTGCTAATGTTGTTTGGAGTCCAAGACTAACCAAGCTCATTGAAGGAGTTCAAAGGAGAGCTACTAAAGTAATGAATGATTAAAAAAAACAACTTTCGTATAAAGAAAGATTTAGGAATATTGACTTACCAAGTTTGGTTTATCGATGTACAAGATTGAAGTCTACAGATATACACATGATAAAGAACTTTTGATCTACTAAACATTGCTGAAAATATCAATACCAGGGATCTTAAATTAAAACTCTTAAAAACATTTTTATGTTCTACAATGATGGCTTTGGCGTTGAATAACCCACGAAGGTCGATATGCCATTAAACAAAGAAACCAAACCAATCCTATCGAATATGAATAATTTTTAAAGAGATCTATTTGACCTATAGATCAGTCCTTAACATATACTACCACTCCGTCTCAGAATGACCTGGCGTATTGACAATGAATAGGTACTCCACATTACCCAGACCTCCAGAACTGGAGCCTCACCACCAGAAGCAGTTTTGTAGTGTATCATAATCAGGACACATTAATTTTGAATATTTCCAAAATTAAAAAAACAGTTATTGTATATAATTGTTTGGTGTAATTTTATACCTTGGCTTGCAAGTTTAATTCATTCCACTCATATTCTCAATTTCTTCGTATAGTATTGAAGTCAATCAGTTAGTATACTGTTGGTTTGGACAACAGCAACTGGCTAAGCACAACTGAACTAGTGCCAAAGATAGCTGGTACTTATGGAACTCAAGAATAGTCCATTCATGTATTTGGGTGATTCATTGCTAGAGTCCTGATTGGCTGCCTGTTTCTATGATGTTATGAGGCTTCAAAAATACTCTGAATTATGTAGAATGATTGCAACAAGTTTAGATCTGTATTAGGTTACAGCTACTTGTTGCCTTGTCTTACCTTGTCTTACCAATTCGACGGTAATTGAAACTTAGTATGATTATTCTACAGTATAGCACATCAGATTTTACCACTGTTATGAACTGAAATGCCATCAACCCATTCCAGATCCCAAAATGCACCCTATTTTTATTACGTATTCTTAAATAAGAAAAATAGAACCGTGGGGCATAAAAACATAATAAAATAAACTAGCAACAGAAAACACCCTCTGGGCGTCGTAAAAAATAATTTTTGAAAGACATTGCCTGAGAGGGTGGGAGTTAAAAATTCAATGTCAGAGGGTTTGACATAGACTCCACATATAACTGTAAGTAAGCAAAATCCACATACTTATTAAAGGGGTAAAAAAAATTAAACAATTTGAAATGAAAACTGGGCCTCATCCCTGTCAAATTAAATGTTGCGTGCATGTAATAATCAAACAATTATTTTGAATATTTTCCACATCAATTTTCCACAAAATCGTAGGTATTTATTTATTTGTAAACTTTTTAGTTAACTTCTTGTTACTGTAAAAAAAGGGACAAGAGTAAAAAACAATTTTTTAAATTGCTTACTCAAATTTTGGGTGTATATAGCATAAGAATATTGTGACGTAAGCTGTGACGTAGAGCTATGACGTAGTTTTTGTTACAGACAGAAATACAGAGAATCCCATTATTAATAGATGTAATGAATGATGTGCTGTAATATGATTTAATGTTTATCTTATTTCATAAATAATTTTTTTTTTTGGTGTAATCAATTTGAAAACTTAAATATTTTTGTGAAATTGTTAATATAAGCGCCTCAAATTTTAACTCTTAACACAGAGCAAAAAAATCGATGGAGTGACAGCTCGTAACTCTGAAAATTCGTAGGTTGGGGCACTCGGAAGTTAAGGTACCACTGTAGAAACATTGCTTAGACAAATGAAATTAGTAGAAGGGATTTTTTTTTTTACCTTTGTTTATTTCGCTTTTTCTGCGATTCAAGTCTGGACTTGACCCAGCGTTGCTAGGTACTTCAACTAGTAATTGTATAAGGATTTGGTGTCATTGATTTTCTATGCATCGTTTACATTGGTTATAGTTTCACGCCTTCTTTGGTTTTAGATTTTTGTCCACAAAACTTGCAGGGTTATCAGCAGAACGATGTTAAACGCACGCCGCTATTTCATTATTCGGATCAGCGAGTGAGTATAAAAAAGATGCGATCAATATTTCTCGAAATCATATTGACAACAATACGGTCATCACCTAGGTTAGTAATTTGAGTGATTAGGGTTAAGAAAAACGAGCACACAAATTAGTGTTAAAAGTGAAATATTTGTTTTGGTTTGTTGGTTGGTTGGATTTTACGGCATGTCAACTTTTGTTGGACTATTTTATGCTGAAGACGTTTTATTTTATTAATTCTTGATGGGTATTCATCATTTTAAACTCTTTTTTAATACATTTTTTAAAACTTATTTTTCTATTAAACCCATAGATGGGTCCCTAACAGGTACTACCATTCTTGGTCAGAATGGACCTGTGAGTAACGGTGATAAAAGGGTACTCCACAGTCCCCAGATTCCAGAATTAGAACTTCTCAATTATTTTATGCCGAAGACGTTTTATTTTATTCATTCTTAAATTGGTATTCAAAATGTTTTAAAACTCTTTTTTAACACATTTTTAAAGCTCTTTTTTTCCTGGTTAACACATAATCTTCATACAATGACTGCTATTTACACAGTAGCATTGCAACCAACAAAGCCTTCATCAGATGATGACTGTGTTCAGGCATGGTTTCGGGGCCGAAGCATCATTACCACTAACCCAGAGCACCCCAGCAGTATCTCACAATACCACCAGAATTTGTCGGTTTGATGTCACAATATAGGACTGCCATATCCACGCTGATGCAGTTAGAGCTTTCTCCTGAATCTTTTTTAAGTATTACTCTTGTCTGGTAAAGAAAGTCCAAGTTTAGACAAAAATGGATCCCTAACAGGTACTACCACTCCTGGTTCGAATGGACCTGTGAGTAATGGCGATGAATGGGTACTCCATAGTTCTCAGACTCCAGAATTAGAACTTCCCCATTAGAAGCAATTTAACGTCATACTCAGGACATTAAGACCCTCAGCCACTGCCTTCAAGTACATATGATAAAAAGGGTTGGGGGTTGCCATAAGGGCAATAGAGCCGGGAAAATCATATAGGTGATATAGCTTGACGTTACCAGCCGATTGATCTGTGGTAACCACCCTGATCACGTGTCTAGTTTAAATAAGAGCCAAAGGGGAGTGTTGTCATGGACTACCACGAGGATTCTGTCCTTCATAATCACGGATCCTCACCCACAGACAACAGGTGGCCCCATTGAGGGATTTTACCCCTCTGCAGAGGTACAATCGGTATATTTGTTTTGGTAAAAAAAGAAGAATAAAGAACGAATAAATGAATGAAAGATAAGGTAGAAAGTCAAATTATTTTCCGATCGAAAACCTAAAAACATCAGAGGAAAATTATACGTTTTATGAACTCGTTTTCGGTCACTATGTTCATTTTTGTTCAAAGTAACAGGAAAAAATATTTCAGTCACTTTTTTTTTCTTCGATTGATGAAAAGAACCATTTTGTTTTAATGAAAGGCAATCAATGTTCAGAATCAGAACAAATTTGATAAATACGAAGCTTGTAAAAAATAATAGCTTTTTAAAACTGAGATAGGAATCTATGAATTTTTATCTGCACTTAATAGCGAGAGACATTTCATGAATGTAATTGATTGTTGTTGTAAACGACAATATGTGACTTTTTAAAAAATCTTTTTGAGTTGCAAGAATGCGATTTTATAGGGAAAAAACCTAACCTATTTTTAAGAAAAAGAGCAAACTTTCTGCTTTTATATTATTACTATTACTAGCAAATATATGCACCCCCGGGTGCAAGTATTTATATTTTAATCTAATAAGATATTATATTGAATTAGAAAGGATAATGAAACTAAATAAGAATGCAGATAAAACGATTTCAAACAGGGGGTATAATAAAAATAGAACAACTGAAACTTACTCATGCATTACTTCCGTCTTGCTAAATTTTCCTAATTAAACTATTTAGTTAGAATAGCAAGTAAAGAATAAAATTATAGTTATTTCTTCTTGTTAATAGATTTCTTTCAAGATTTATCCCCGAGAATTTTGCTTATATTCATTTAGATAACATCAAAGAATTAGAAATCAATAATACTAAGCACATATTTATTAAAATCATTTTTTAATGATCAATATGCAAATTAGCCTTCTCACTCACACTGTAAACCGCTATTTTGTTGTATGTATAAATACAATTGCATGTTATTAGTATGCAGATAAGGCCAACAGTATTAATAATGTGAAACTTTTTTAACAATTGAGGGTTAAATCAAAAATAAAATCCTGGAAATTGTGACGTAAATGACTAAGGGAATTGTGACTTGAGTAGTAATATAGTTTCGGTTACAGAGATAAAAACACACAATTTCCATTATAATAAGATTATTATATACTTCAGTCAAAATGAGGTATGTTTCGTTACTTCTGACAAAGATCAAAGTGTAGTATTTGTACACTCTACTTATGATCAAAGGGTCAATACTCGGTATTCTCGTGTGAACGCGCATTACAACATACACACACGTACAAACAAAAATAAACGCATTCACGTTCACACGAGAATACATTTATTTAAAAAATAACATCATTTTCAAAAAAAAAAAATCATTTGGGAAGAAATGCCATAGCTGTACTGCTTCAGTTCAATTCTTTTGATAAAAAGGTATTACCTTGAAAATTCAAGAAAAAATAAAAATAAAGGTCAACACACAACACCATTGTTACCGTATTATTATTTTTTATTTATTCCAAACTGCATTGTGATAGCCTTCTAAATCAACCTCCTAACCAATACATACACAATGCTTCAAGCAAATTATGAAACTCTCTTTATATATATATATATATATATATATATATATATATATATAATATATATAAACAAAAAATAAAATAAAATAACAACTAAGAACTTATTTTAATGTTCAGAATATAGATTATAAAAATGATAAATGGCTTTATTAAGTAATTTGAAGTATTGGGACGATCTAAAAGTTTCACTTAAATTCTTATTTTCTGTTTGTATTTTGGGGATTTATATTAAAAAATACAAATCTTTACATCTGTTTTGTTTAACATAAACACAGACGTTACGCATGAAAAAGAAAGAGTTGAACTGTCTGGAGAGATTACACAGAAGAGCAGAATCTTATCGATTTCTATCTTGACATGAAAGAAAGAAATTCTTGACACTGAATGAAGTGCGAATAGACGCCTAATTGATAAAGAATTATATTCTCCTCGTAATGAAAAGAACAAAATGAAATGAAATAAAACGACAAGACTTTTAGGTCAGTGACTGAACAATTCGTGTTGAGCCCACAACCTCGTGTGCTGTATTGATCAGACTTAGGCGAGCAGACCAATATTACCGAGTTCGATTCTTAGGGGCCGGGTTAGCTCAGTCGGTAGAGCGTTCGGCTAGAAACCACAAGGTTCCTAGTTCGATACCGGTCCTCGCCAACTCAGCATATGAGTAGCACAGAAATCTGTGCGGTAAAGTAAGGAGCTGATGGTAGGTGTGGCGCCCCACCTCAGATGCCAAAAACAATCTCCTTGGTCTAGCGCTATTGAAAAGGGGATAGACTCACTCACTGACTGGCTGATACCGACTTTAGGCCGCCCCGTCGACTTTACTTACTTACTTTTGTGATATAGATATTTACCACGTACCCCACGTGTACGGGTTAGGCACAAGGCCCTATTTACGTGGACCACCCACGAACCGAAACTCATGGGCGGCGGGTGCAAAAAATGCGTTGATTCTGTCGGCATTCCCCCTCAAGGGGGCGCCTCAGGCACTGGGCAATAAACCCAGTCTGTCCCTTTAAATCAAGGAGGTAGGTATTGCCTGTGGGGATAGCCCCCTGGGATCAATGCTGTTATTTGTAGCTACAGTCCAGGGCCATTGGACCCCCGGCGTTGGCCGGGTCTACATACTAATTTTGTAATTATATTTTTGTGATATAAGGCGTGCTGTAATCCACCACTTAAACTTATAGACTAAGTGGGGTCACGTGGTTTAAACCCCAGCCAATCAACAGCCCGTTTACGTGGTTAATAAACTATTTAATTGACAGCTGTTCATTTGTACTTTATTCGACATTGACGAACGGACTTGCAACACTAGGAACACCAAGGAACAACCAAAGGATCATACCCAACATTAAGGAACACCAAGGAACAACCAAAGGATCATACCCAACATTAAGGGACACCAGGGAGCAACCAAAGGTTTATTCACTAAGGATCGCGCTCTACTTAACACAAGGGATCTTCCTGGACAGTGCACTTGCTTGAAACCTAAGGATGGCCACAAACATCGTAACACATACATCTCTCGCTACCCGTCCCTTTCAAGTAAAGAGCATTGATATTTAGTGATGAATCATAAAAATCACAAAATCAAACTCTTAAGACGAGAAAAATCTTGGACGGTCTCATTTTTAACTAGAGTTTGTTGCAAGATGATAAAGACCGTACAATTAAACAACAACAGCAGCAGCAATAACAACAGCAATAATAATAATAATAATAATAATAATAATAATAACGGCAGATGGACAAACAGAAAAACGACAAAGACTAGAAAACAAAAATGGGAAGAAAAACAATTATATGGACGCTTCAAACGACAAATAGAAGAGGTTGCACATGAAAAGACTTGGACATGGTTAAGAAAGGGAAACCTCAAAAGAGAAACAGAATCACTTATAATTGCTGCACAAAATAATGCCATAAGGACAAACTACATCAAAGCGAAAATTGATAAGACCCAACAAAAAGTAAATGTAGACTTTGCGGTAATAGAGATGAGACTGTTAACCATATACTCTGCGAATATAGCAAACTAGCACAACGAGAATACAAAACTAGACACGACTGGGTTTGGAAGGTGATCCACTGGGAATTATGCAAAAAATTAAATTTTGACCACACAACAAAATGGTATATGCATAAACCAGAATCTGTTCTTGAGAACGAAACGCACAAAATTCTCTGGGACTTTGAAATAAAAACGGATCACCTTATCCCAGCAAGAAGACCAGACCTAGTGTTGATAAACAAAAAAGAAAGAACTTGTCAACTGGTGGATTTGCAGTGCCAGCAGATCACAGGGTGAAGCTAAAGGAAAATGAAAAAATGGACAAATATCTGGACCTTGCATGAGAACTGAAAAAGGTATGGAATATGAAAGTGAAAGTGATACCAATTGTAGTTGGTGCACTTGGAACAGTCCCAAAAGGATTAGAAAAGGGTTTGGAAAGTTTGGATATCAGAGGAGGGATTGAAACTATTCGGAACACTGCACTGCTGCAATCTGCAATAAAAAATACTCAGAAGAGTCCTGGAGACCTGAGGAGACTTGCTGTCACTCAGACTCCAGTGAAAGACCATCAGCTAATGCTGATGTGAAAACTCAAAAGGAGTAAATAATAATAATAATAATAATGTACACACACACACACGCACACACACACACACATATATATATATGTGTGTGTGTGTGTGTGTGTGTGTGTGTGTGTGTGTGTGTCTGTCTGTGTGCGCGCGCACGTGTATGTACAACATTTCTTTTATTTAAATAGAAACAGGAACGTTACGTCAGAAGAATCAAATTTCATTGCAATCAATATAACAAGTGTTGTGGTTCTGAATTCTAAATAAAAAGAGGAGATAAGACAAAACAAAAAGAGTAGAAGACTATAAAGAAAGAGAAGAGAAGTAAAGATCTAAGAAATGAAGAGGGAAGTGAAGAGAAAAAGAAGAAGAAGAAAAGAAAGATGATGCATCAAATGTAATCCAGGTCAAAGGTGAAATCCATTTCTGTTTTCTGCAACCGAATTGGTTGCAGACTGGATATGGGAGACTGCAAATACATTCATTAGATGTAGTGTAGGTCAAAAGGAGTTTGTTTGCCAGTTCCTTTCTTTGTTTTCTTCTCTCAGATAAATAAATAGAAAAAACAAAACGACTTTGGGATTTCGTATATCGCTAATAATAAATACGAACGTCTGTGTGTCAGTGTGTCACATTTTTTCAACTTTACTCCAAGAGACCATAGCCCAACATATCATACCATTTTGGAATCAACCTGACTCTGAGAGAAAATATCAAGATGGGTATCTGTCTGCTAAATCTGAATGTCAGTGTGTTAGTGTGTCAGTGTGTCATATTTTTTCAACTTTATTCCAAGAGACCATAGCCCAACATATCATACCATTTTGGAATCAACCCGACTCTGAGAAAATATCAATATGGGTATCTGTCTGCTAAATCTCTAATAATAGACGTGAATATCAGTGCTTTAGTGTGTCACCTTTTTCAACTTAACTAAAAAAACGGCAAGTAAAGTCGACGGGGTGGCCTAAAGTCGGTATCTGCAAGGCACCGAGGAAGTCTATCCCCTTTTCACTATAGCGTTAGACCAGGGAGATTGTTTTTTAGCGTCTGAGGTGGAGCGTCACACCTTTCACCACCTTCTCACTTTACCACACAGATCCCAGTGCTACTCATACGCTGATTTTGGCGAGGGTCGGTATCAAACCAGGAACCTTGACGTTCCAAGCTGGACACTCTACCGACTGAGCTAAGTTGGCTAAAAAGAAGGTAGCCAAACATATGCAATTTTGCAATCAAACCGACTTCGTGAGTAACTTAAAAACAGACTGGGACAATTGTTAACCGTCAATGATGAAATTTTGGATTCCCAAGTTTTAATTTCTGCGATTGTTTTCGGCAATTGTTTCACGTGGTACTTTGCAACGAATATTTTTGTACGACAACAGTTTTTATTGTAAAACTATGACAATAAACACACCTCTCTATCTTTTCCTACTTTCTTTCTTTCTTTCGTATTATATTCTTTTCTGTGTAGCATGTCCTTTTCTCCCTTTCATTCTGGTTAAATAGAACTTAACGGACCTAAATTCCACCATCAAATGTCACCCCGCCGAAAGAAAAAAATACAAAAAATCAGGAAATTAACCGAATTTAATGAAATTATCAGTGTTGATACATTAATGAATAAAAGATATAATGCACCAGTTATTTTATTTAAATACTTTTATATTTTGAGAATCTCTGTTACGCCTCAATGATACGTGGTTCATAGTTTACTTACCTGAAAAAAGTTTTTAAACAAACTATGAATTTGGAATAATCGAAATTGATAGACAAATCATATATCATTGTTTTGATGAAATTGTTTGTAAAATATTGTTTTATAAAATTTAATATGCACCTAATGCATGAAGTGTCATTGTTAGGAGGATAGCCCAATCCTGTGTCCCTCCGTTTTGAAGCCATGTCTAAGAATACATTAAAGCTATGTTTGACAGAGGCTAGCTTAATTCCCGCCTAATAGAGCGGCTTTTAAGCTATTTGGTGATATAATCGCCCTATTCGATGGCCAAACATAAAGCGAATTTTTAATTTCCGAAAATGTATAGTTGTATTAAAATTCTTATTTCATAGGAACTTATTTATATTTACTCTTTTTTTTTGGGGGGGGCACCTTCTCGATAACTCATTCACTTGGAATTTACTTTAGAGGCAATAATGTATTACTGTGCGACATTCAATTAAAAAAAAACGATAATTAAAAATTCGATAATAAAAAACAAATATTGCTTAATCGTAATATCAGAATGATAAAATGATATAAAATGTTATAAAGCTATTGTAGAAACTTTTTCACAAAAATATTCAGAACACTCTTAAAAGCCTCAATATCAAGTCATATGTCTATCATCATCATCATCATCATCATCGTCATCATTTGTCATTTCCACGGATTCCTTTAACTCTCTCTCCCTCTCTCTCTCTCTCTCTCTCTCTCTCTCTCTCTCTCTCTCTCAACATCCGTCCCTATCGATCATCGTTCTTGACAAATCCCCCAAACTGCACCCAGTGTCCATACAGAGCTGGTGAATGTAAATTTTTGCTGGTCGGTCAACATTGGTGTGTCCATGTGTAGTAGTCCATAGGTGAGTGTCGCTTATGAGTTTAGCCTTATTTCTCCAACAGTATCCAGCGTCTCTTTTATGTTTTACGTAAATGATTTAAATGACTGGAGGACAGTAGCCGTACAACTGTTGTTTTTATAAAGAACTACTTCCAAAATTTTGTCCAAACTGCACGCAGTATCCTTGTGTAGTTCTTATCTGACGTTGACTCTAAGTATTTTGTCAGATCTCAAGTGGTACAACCATACATTAGTACTGGCACGGCTCCAGCTTGGAAGAATTATATTATTTATTATAGAATTTATCTTATGATTAATTGGAAATGAACAGATAATAGAAAGTACAATATAATTAACTTTTAATAATTGTCTCCCTTGAGAATTAATAACGATTGGGGTGAGTGTAAACTCTGATCCAATACTTATTAAGGTTCTAATTGGATTCGGAATTGCTTTCTTCTGTAAGTTACTGAACGCTATTGCGCTAACAAGAATCTCGCTACACTGTGTCATTTTTTGCTGTTTTACACTAACAGACAAACATACAAATCGCGGATCATGATAAAGTAGATTAGATAAGATAATAGTTTAATTAGTATGATTATTCTAAAAGGTCGATTTATAATATTGTGTTCGATAATCTGAGATTTTTATGAATTGAACTGAGTAAATCCGTCGATACCCGAGATACAAAAATCAACACTTTAATCGTGTTTAATGTCATTAAACTTTTGGTGATCCACTGTTGATCCTAACATAATAACAAAATGTGTAAATATTTGACAAAAAAGGGGGTTAATTTGATTGGTTTTATAATAGGTATTTACCTAAATCGTTAGTGACGGGTAGGATGTGGTACAAGGTCGTAAGTATGAAACATCCGGCAGGGTTCGAAACTCGCTATTCAATAGTAAAAGATCTGCCAGATTAGGTTGCTAACCATTATACCACGATGTGACATCTTGTTCACAGAACAATATGTGCATACTAGCAGGACCTGTGGATATACCAAAGTATGATAATTTAATTATTACAACATTTGATATGTTTACTGAAGAACTATTGATAAATAGTTCAATACTAGCAGGACCTGTGGATATACCAAAGTATGATAATCTAATTATTACAACATTTGATATGTTTACTGAAGAACTATTGATAAATAGTTCAATACTAGCAGGACCTGTGAATATACCAAAGTATGATCATTTAATTATTACAACATTTGATATGTTTACTGAAGTACTATTGATAAATAGTTCAATACTAGCAGGACCTGTGGATATACCAAAATATGATGATTTAATTATTACAACATTTGATATGTTTACTGAAGTACTATTGATAAATAGTGCAATACTAGCAGGACCTCTGGATATACCAAAGTATGATAATTTAATTATTACAACATTTGATATGTTTACTGAAGAACTATTGATAAATAATTCAATACTAGCAGGACCTGTGGATATACCAAAATATGATAATTTAATTATTACAACATTTGATATGTTTACTGAAGAACTATTGATAAATAGTTCAATACTAGCAGGACCTGTGGATATACCAAAATATGATAATTTAATTATTACAACATTTGATATGTTACTGAAGAACTATTCAATACTAGCAGGACCTGTGGATATACCAAAGTATGATAATTTAATTATTACAACGTTTGATTGGTTTTCTTTAGAGCTATTGCGAAATAGTACAAGGGATCTCCACTGTAAAGTGTTCTTTCCTAGAAGACTATAGATGGCCACAAAAATCCTAACAATAGATTCTTATCTAAAAAACGTCAGATTTGTTGTTTTCAAGACAGTGATGAAAAAAAATACTGATAGGAAATGAAATCGAACTTAACGGACCTAAATTCCACCATCAAATGTCACCCCGCCGAAAGAAAAAAAATACCAAAAAATCAGGGAATTAACGAATTTAATGAAATTATCAGTGTTGATACATTAATGAATAAAAGATATAATGCATCAGTTATTTTATTTAAAAACTTTTACATTTTTTCAGGTCAGTTAACTTTGAACCACGTATCTTTGAGAATCTGTGTTACGCCTCAATGATACGTGGTTCATAGTTTACTGACTTGAAAAAAGTTTTTAAATAAAATAACTGATGCATTATATCTTTTATTCATTAATATATCAACACTGAAAATTTCATTAAATTTGGTTAATTCCCTAATTTTTGGTATTTTTTTTTTTTTCGCCGGGTGCATGCGATGGTGAAATTTAGGTCCGTTAAGTTCGATTTAAGCTTTTTTCTTTATAATAAAAACGGAATAGTCCATTATTTAGTTGAGATGACGGCACTCATATGAAATAAGAATTCTGCGCATAAGCCACACCAGATACTCAGGATTTACATTTTTGCATTTCATTTGGACGATTTAGATGGTCTGTTTTTTGACTAGAGTGTTACAAGATGATAAGAAGCGTATTAATATATACAGATTCTATGTACATTTTGTCAATACATTTTGCATGTATATTATGTCTGCATTAAATGAGGAGTAAATGAGCTTGTTTTGTCCGTTTATTCAGTGTTAGTGTATAATTGGATATACTGATGTTAATTTATATAATATATTATATATATATATATATATATATATATATATATATATAGTATGAACAAAAAGTAATAAGACAATCAGGAATATTTCTGGTATGTTGTTTATTCTCAACTAGTTTCGACCTTAGGTCATCGTCAGGAGAAAATTTCTTATTTGAAGAAATTGTTTATAGATTTTTTGAAAGGAGCATTATAGAAGAACTATAAAAGTTGAAGTGTTTTTGAGGGTTTGACATGCTATTAAAATCCGGGTAGACGAGTGTGTTTACCTTCATTGAAAGAATTCAAAGAGATACCGACACCAAATCTGTAATCGAAAACCACGAGTACAGATGGATAAAAAAGATAAAAAGCTTTCATCCGTTTGGCTTTAATCAGAAAACAGACCCATTTTAACAAGAGCAATAAACTGTCTACACCTCTGAGGGTGGCCGATGTCACCTAATTAAACAAACACTGACCACCACGTATCAAACAAGCCACTTTTGACCCAATTAAAAATCTAGAAGTCACGCGCACAGTACCGAGATACATACACACACTCACATTCACACACATATATGTAAACACACACATACATTTATATGTATACACATATAGTCATAAACACAACTCCCATGAACCCTCCCTCACATATATGAGCATTAAAAAATACCCACCTCATAGAGGTTCTTCACGGAACAAATGGACATGCTACTAATAACACACTTATATATATATAGCAGTTGTGTGTATATATGTAAGTGTGTATGTCCGGGGTAAACTATGAAAATAAAACAATTAACAACAATGTAAATATACATACATATTCACTATCACCAGAGCTTGATTTTTGTGCAAAAATAACGAAGATTTGATTTATATCTGGGAAGATATTTAAAAATTAGGATTGGAATAGTAAGAGAAGGGAAATTCATTGATTGCTTTCATGATTAAATCATAAATCAATTATGTAAGACCAAAACAACCAATGGGTCTGCGAAAACCTAATTTTCTATTATCCCACCCTCTACCCTGGCAATGTCGGGTAGCCACTTCTAGTATAATAACATGGACCTATCATTATAAAAAATCAGAGGATTTATTCCCTAAAATGAAAGATTGCTTGATAAGTTGATATTTCGTTCAAATATTCTCAAGGCTGTGAATCTCTACAATGATCAAATTTGGGAACAAAATAATTTGCTTTAAAACATTCGTCCTTATCTCAGTTAATTAGATTTCAATTCGCATGTTTTCTCGTCATTTGAAAATGATGCAGTTCAGGTGATAAAACTGTGTACTTTCTCCAAAGATGAGATTACAAGACACTATCATTTATGACGTAAAGAAAATAACGTAGTGTTCCTTTGTGGAATCACTGACAAATACACAATACATAAAAATAAATACTAAAGTGATACTGTGTTGTCTTGGCTTCGTGTGCAATCAGTCTAGAGCAGGGATCACCAAACCTTTTTTTCATGGTGGGCCGGATAATTGAAAAAGTAACGAGCGCAGGCCACAGTATTATTGTGTTCAATACTTGCAAGCCAGAATGAAAGCTCGGAGAAAAAGATGTAAAACAAAATTTATCTTTCCATGTTATATTCATGGATGAGTGGCGTAAGATGCACAAAAACAAATTTAACCAACATATTTATTTTTAAAACATTATCAAAGAATGCAATATTAACAGTAAGGTTTAGTGAGATTTGTGAAACTGAAGTTTGCTTTTTAAGATATCATCAATGTTTGGTTTGGAATTGCTACATTCAATCAAAAGAATTGCTTTCAAATGTTTATCACTCATGGTTTATAACAATGGGATATATGTATCAGAACGTTTCGTGTTCCGTACTTTTTAACAAACAAATTAGTACCGTCGGCGGGCCTGATAAAATGCCTTCGCGGACTGGATCCGGCCCGAGGGCCGTAGTTTGGTAGCCCCTATTATAGGAATGGAAAACTCTGAGTATAAAAACAGGAATTGAACTTTTTAACTACGCCTATAAAACCCCAAATCAGAGAGAAAGAAAGAGGAGTATAAGTCCCGGAGTAGATATGATATAGACGTACAACAAATAAAACAATGAAACTATGACAGTTGGTTGGTTGGATTTTGCGGTATGTCAACCCGGATTGGGTTATTTTATGCCGAAGACGTTTTTGTTTTATTCATTCTAGCTTGATATTCAATTTTTTACTCATTTTTTAAAATCTATTTAACTCATAGATGGGATCCTAACATGTACTACCACTCCGGGTCAGAGTGGAATTAGAATTAATGAAGGGGTACTCCACACTCCTCAGTGCTCCAGAATTGGAACTCACTACTAGATGCAGTTTAGTGACACAAAACAATCACAGAGAAGAATGTGTACGTCTATTGAATGATCATTGTTGTTAGATAGATAGATAGATAGATAGATAGATAGAGCTATGGGTAAATAGTAGGGAGCTATGGGTAAATAGTAGGGCAGACTGGGCTCTTTAACCTTGGTTAGGAAACCGGTCTAGAAGAAGGAAAACTCTGAATTCAAACCTGTTGACCTTGTGTCATATCCTGCTCGTGCGGAGGGGTTGGTAAATTTGTATATAGATAGATAGATAGATAGATATACCTCCTTTATTCATTGAATGACTCTCGTAGATTTATAGATAGATAAATAGAAAAATCAGGTTCGTTAATGTTATATCGTAAATGACCAGTTATACCAAATGGTCGATCACGGGAATATTATGGGGAGAGTCCTACACATGAGTACCACACAGAGTGATCTGTGTGGACTTAAATAGTGGCTAGCACCACCCCAAGTGCTGAGGTACGGGGAAGATGGGTCATTCCATTATATCAATCAATTCAACTAGTTTAGTCTTTTGTCTGGATTGTTAGTACCAATTTAATAATATCACTATGTAACTATTTTATCTTCCCGACTTGAAGAGTTTCTTACAAGCCTCATAATTAATATCTAATTAAATATGACTGTAGCTCAGTCGGTAGAGCGTTCGGCTAGAAACCAAAAGGTTCCTAGTTCGATACCGGTCCCCGCCAACTCAGCGTATGAGTAGCACACAGGGATCTGTGCGGTAAAGTAAGGAGCTGATTGTAGGTGTGGCGCTCCACCTCTGATGCTAAAACAATCTCCTTGGTCTAGTGTTATTGAAAAGGGGATAGACTCCCTCGCTGACTGGCTGATACCGACGTTAGGCCGCCCCGTCGACTTTACTTACTTACTTTATTTTATTAACACAAATAATTCGTTGATTTCCTCTTTCGAAGTTTGTAAATTTAAATTCTGTACAATTAGTCACGCCTTGCAGCAATATGGCTTCCTGTTGATTACTGATTATTGTTAGACTTATTTCTCCAAAGAAATACCCAGTCTTTGTAAAGAACAAATCTTTTCTTTCTTTTTTTCCCCGTTGCGACAAGATAGATCGAGAATGGTGGATTTTGAAAGTTAATGAGAAATTGAGTAAGTACCCAAGACTAGAGAGCGTTTGTTGGATTATTTAAGTATATAAAGTGAGCTGGAAACCACCATTTAAACTCATAGACCTGGCGTGGTCACGTGAATTAAACCCAGCCAATCAACAGCTCGAACATGGGGCTTAGTTAACTATTTAATCACCGATATTGAAAGTCGTTCATTTGCACGTTATACGACATTAACGAACGGACCTGCAAACCAATGAATTTGCCCAACGCAAAGATTTTACCCAACATTAAGGAACAACCAACGAATTATACCCCACACTAAAGAACAACCAAAGTATCATAGCCAACACTAAGGAACACGAAGGAACAAACAAAGGTTTCCTCACTAAAGATCCCGCTTTGCTTAACACAAGGGATCTCCACTGTAAAGTGCTCCCACTTGAAGCCTATGAATGGTCACAATATCGTAACAAAAGATTTTAATCTAAAAAAAAAGTCAGACTTGTTGTTTTCAAAACAGTGATGAAAAAATACCGATAGGAAGTGACAATGAAGATAAATATCTGGACGAGTTTTCAGCTAGTTGCGTGTGGTTGATAGAAATTGGAATACATCATATTGCCTAAAATAATGGGAATATTTGGTTATCTCGGTAAAGGGAGTCAAACACACGAATTTAGAAATTGATAATGAAGACGAATGCCAGGGCGCCTTTTCTGCTAGTTGCGTGTGGTCGAAGAGAATTGGAATGCATCATAGTGCCAAAAAATAATGGGAATATTTCAACTATCCCAGTGAAGGGGTCAAACATACAGGTCTTCAGGAATTGACAATGAAGATGAATCTCAGGGCGAGTTTTCAGCTAGTTGCGTGTGGTCGAAGGAAATTAGAATACACCATAGCGCCTAAAATAATGGGAATATTTTGGTGAAGGGGTCAAAGGTACAGAACTTCAGGAATTACATAGTAAGAAAAACAAAATCTAGCTAGCAATAAATGTGCAATGTGATTTTGCGGGTGTGCAAAATTGCGGGTGTGACGTAATTACTTAGAGAGATCACGTGATAGGTATTATCATCAGGGCCTCCCAGCAAGCCGGATTAACATAAACCCCTTTTTTTACGCGGGGAGTAAAACAAAGAAACAAGAAACCAATCCGAATTGTATTTGGTGGAAATATTCCAAATAACTTTATTTGTTTCTTTCTTTGTTTAATGACATATCAACCTTTGTGGATGATCTAATGCCAAAGTGACCCTTATAGATGAAAAGTTCGAGAAGGTTCCCGAGTCCGACAAGAAATACCTGAAGAAAGTCGGAGGTCACATCGGCCAAAACGATATAAAGATAACAATAAAGATGAGGACAATAGTCGGAATAATCCAAATAATACAGATGAAAAGTATTTGTACTATTTAACCCATAGCTGAGGTGATGAGTGGGTTCATACCTTTCCCAAGGGTATATATATTTACCAACCCCTCCACACGAGCAGGATGTGACACAAGATCAATTTCTTAAACAGAGTTTAACAGATTTAAATTTACAGTTTTCCTTCTCATAGACTTGTTGCCTAAGCAAGGTTAAAGAGCCCAGTCCACACTACTATTTACCCATAACCGGAGAGGGAATAGATGGATTTATATCTTTCCAGAGGGTATTAGCGCTATATGAAATACAAACAGCTTTGTCCAGGATTGGAACTCGTTTCGCCGTGTCCATTTCCTACGACGGTAATCATAACACCGCAGGCCTCAATCTATACATATATAAAGGGCAGTTGTGTGTATGTGTATGTCCGGATGAAACTACGAAAATAAAACAATTAACGACAAAGCAAATATATATACACATTAGATATCACCAGTGCTTGGTTTTTGAGTAAAAATAATGAAGGTTTGATTTATATCTGTAAAGATATTTAAAAAATAAAATTTAAATGATACGAGCGTATAATTTCTTTTGCATTTAAGATTTTAAATAGCAGACCATAATTTTTCCTTTCAGGGTGGCTGAATCAACGCAAGGTCGTTTTTTTTTATTGTTTTATTTTAATGGGGCATCCTGCGATAATCCAACTCGTTATTCAGTAATAATGGATCTGCGAGACTAACTTTTTTTGCTACCCCCCTTCTACCCAGGCGACGTTGGGTAGCCGCTTCTAGTAGGGTATAAGTCTGAAAGTGGACGTTAAAGCGCGACTGGAGTTTGAACTCGTTTACTACAAAATCACAGTCCAGCACGTTAGCCACTACACCACGTAGACTCCCCGCAAAAGAAGTGAACTGTGAAAGAAAGAAAAACTGGGACAGAAATCATCATTGGTTCTATGCACTGTGGGCTTTTTAAAATATATACACCGGGATTTTTAGAGAAGGTAAAGACAGATCGATAAACTGTTGTATTCCTGAAAAAGTTAAGTGATCGGGTAATTAAGTTAATCGATTTTCGGCTTTAAATATTTAGTCTAAATATAAATGATTATTCTGGAATTTATAACTTGGCATCATGATACAAGTTTAATAGCGTGACCAGGATTTATTTCCTAAGCTTCCATTAACACATTTCAACAGCGGAGAGAGAGAGAGAGAGAGAGAGAGAGAGAGAGAGAGAGAGAGAGAGAGAGAGAGAGTTGAACGACAACAATATGGACATTAGCGAGAAAACGTTTCCTTCAATGAATTTAAAGTGAGATTATTAAAGTGGTTTCTATTCAATCACTTGTAAACATACTGAAAGTGAAAAGAAATGTTGATAAATGGTTTTCAAGCTCAACTTAAGGTTAAATCGAACTTAACGGACCTAAATTCCACCATCGTATGTCCCCCCACCGAAAGAAAAAAAAAAAGAAAAAAATCAGGGAATTAACCGAATTTAATAAAATTTCACTGTTGATATATTAATGAATAAAAGATATAAGTCATCAGTTATTTTATTTAAAAACTTTTACATTTTTCCAGGTCAGTTAATTTGAACCACGTATCTTTGAAGCGTATCACAGATTCTCAAATACAGTGGAAATATATGTATCTCCCCAATTCCTTCACCATGAGCAGCATCTGGCGTAAGATCGATTTTAAGTGGAGTACAGTTGGTTTGATTTAAGATGTTTCTATTTCCCAGACTGGTTAACTAACCATGGCTAAAGAACCCGGCCTGCCCTACTATTTACCCAATTCTATTTCCTTTGACAATAACTGTTGCATATCGTACGGGCGGAAGTAGGATTTTCCGTTTAAACCGAAACAAAGAAAAGACGAAAAAAATAACAAAGGACTTTTTCCGGTTAACGCGAACAAAGAAGGAAGGGTATAACAATGAATTCGGAAATAGATTTGTCCGCTGATAAGTATAACAAAAGAAAATGCGTAGGCGGTTTATATACATAAAAAGGAAGTCAATAGCAGTTAGTCAGCCAGAAGGCAGTTAGTCAGCCAGAAGACGCGGAACAGAGAACAAGTGAGTCGACAGCGGCTCACGGCCCTTTCTGTGAGACCAACGTAGCCAACGCTAGCCATCCCAGCAACAGTCATTGTCAACCCTCGGGCATTTCCATTATCAACGCTCGCTACCACAGCCGAGTAAAAAGAAAGAAATTCAGCAGTTTCTACTATACACATGTGTTGTGAGTTCTTGAGTCCGACTACTACATATATCGCTTTTGGTACTGTGACCATACCCGCTACGTTACATACACAATTTAGTGTCGTGAAAAAGGCGCTACGTAACATAACCATTACACCAGGTGCACCTCAATTATAGAAATATTAATTTTATGAAATAGTAAACAAACATACAACAACAATGGCAACATCGCTGGTCGGCAATAAACATAAAAAATACTCCTAGAAATCAAATCTACATTGGAAAATAGAATCAAAGCAGCAAAAAACACCGGAATGAAGGTGTAGTATCCAGATTGCACATATGTCACATAAGGATTACGCATCCCTATTTGCTTAAAGAAGTACAGCAACCAGTGTACTATGCATGCTAAACTGCATAAAAAATAAAACATATTATCACTGCATGAATTGATCTGGTTCCTACGAAGGAAACATTTTACAGCACAAGAAATGTTTTAACTAATTGAGATACACGCTATAATATCCTTTCTAAAGGTCTATGTTGAAAAACTTAAAGATCTGATAAATAAAAATATAAACAATACCAAAGTATATAAAAAAAAGTTAATATCTGTGTAGAATAATCATACTAAGTTCCCATTGCCGTCGAATTGGCAAGACAAGGCAACAAGTAGCTGTAACTTAATACAGATCTAACCTTGTTGCAATCCTACTGCAGAATCCAGAATATTTATGAAGCCTCATAACATCATAGAAACCAAGCAGCCAATCAAGACTCAAGGAATGGAATCACCCAAATACATGAATGTACTATTCTTGAGCCCCATAAGTACCAGCTGTCTTGGGCACTAGTTCAGTTGTGCTTAGCCAGTTGCTGTTGTCCAACCAACAGTATACTGACTGACTGACTTCAATAATCTGAAAATTACTGAATGAAATTAACTGCACCTAAATGTACACCATGAATAAGTATTTGAGAATATTAAGAACTTGAAATATAGAGACTTTTATCAATATGACTTGATTCCGCATTAAATGGTCCGAAAAGGGTTGATATGCCGTAAAACCAACCAAGCAACCAACTTACTAATCAACAAAACCTAGTTGACTTTTTTGAATCAGACAGGTAAAAATATAAAAGATAAACAATAACAAGAAATAAAAATAACAATATAATCAAGAAAAATAAGTTACTCATTATTTTGCTTAGGATGAAATAAATACATTTCAAAATGTCACAATAATTAGAAATATGATATCTATTCGTATCAGTTTTTAAGCTACATCTGACTTGTTACTATTTCATATAGACAATGACAATTAGTCTGTTCTAAAAGAAAATGTACGAACAATCAACTTCTCTTATATATAATTTGGTACAGAATGTTCTCATTCATTGTTGGTTTTTTTATCAAACAGAATAATTTAGGAATAATGACTAATTATATCTAGTTTATTTGATAAAGAATAGTATAATAAACAAAAAAGAAGACAAGCCGTTTTGGTATTTGAAATATATGAGCAAAATTAGTATACAAGATTGTAGACCTATAAAAGGTCTATCCAGACTTTCACCAGCACAATCTTAACTTGCAGTTGGACACAAATGACATGAAAGATCAGACACGACCAGAATCTGCACAAATTACAGTATCTTGCCTGATTCAGTCAACATTAACTACATGCTTTTAGTTTATAAGATAATACTTTTGAATTTAGAACTGTTTCTCTTAGACTGGTGACCCACCAAGGCTACAGGAACCAATTTACCCGACTATTTGTTATTTTTCACCTGATTTGGTCACTTTCAGTGACTTCACCATGCGGTTTCAGGTTTGTTTGTTTCTACTTTTGAATTCAGGATTACGCTTCTCCTTGACTGGTCACCCACCAAGGTTAGTGGGACTAATGTACCTTACTATTTGTTATTTCCCTGATTCAGTCACTACAGTCTTCGTCGCGCGATTTAAGGTTTTTATCTCTTACTTTTGAATTCAGGATTGTACTTCTTGTAGATTGGGTATCTATTATGGAAGGACTAATATACCTTAAGATTTTACTCATAATAGGAGGAAATAAACGAATTCATGCATTTCACAAGGGCGTTGTGAACTCAAACAGCCTCCCGCCCTGTCTACTGGGGCTGTAGAATACGTCAACTGCACCTCTGCAAAGACCCACCCCCAGTTGGCCGCCTGTTGGCCGTGAGTGGCGTCTCGTGATGCTTAAGTACGGAATCTTGTTGGCGGAGCAGTCCATGACTTACAACATGCCAATTTGGAGATTACTTAGGCTATACGGGCGGTCGGAGAGGTCCCATCTGATCAATTGGCTGCACGTCAAGCCTTAGCACCTATAGAATTGTCCCAACCCTATTGCCCTTATAGCAAATTCCCAACCTTCTTATCATATATTTGCTAGAAGGGTGTGGCCGAGGGTCTTCATGTCCTTGGTTTGACGTTAAACTGCATCTAATTGTGAACAAAAGGAGTAGAAATTTACAGCAAGAAAGTGGAGATTGCGTCCGACCAATACAGTTACGGCTGACTCGCATTTGCTTCGTGTCAAGCCACAATAATTCCTATTACTTACAGTAGCCGTCGGCACATTCCATTTATGTCCATAGGTTATATCACCTATAACACCAACCAATCAACCAAATTAGGGTTAGGGTTAGGGTTAGGGGTTAGGGTTAGGGTTAGGGGAGCCTTGATCGGAATTTGAACTTGCACCCTTGTGTCACCTCTTAACCTGTAGTGAATGGTTGGGTAAAATAATCCTCTTCTACTCTATCTTGAAAATCATGTTAGCTCGTTCGCATTGGATTAGGTAATCATTTCTGCTGATAGGGAATTTCTTTTTCTTTTTCATCTTTTTCCTGGGGGGGGGTGAGAGAATTTTTTTCTCTACTGTATTGACGTAGGATGGGCGATTGCAGGTTTTCAGAAGTGTCTCCCTCGAACGAGGGAAACAAAAGAAGACAATGCAACAAAAATCGTGATTACACTTATTTCATGTTATTGCACGAAATGAAAAAGAGAATTGTTTCCCCCAAAGGGTTCGCCACGACAGCTAGCTCCAATCAAACATAGAAGCGGGCACCATCATTTTTTTTTTCAGATTATAATATCATCATCATCATCATCATCAATATCAAGTATATTAGAATTGATTGTTAGTTGAAATAGATACTACTGTCATCATCATCATCATCATCATCAAGGCGATCAGACAACACGGATTTCCTTGACTCTCTCTCTCTCTCTCTCTCTCTCTCACACACACACACACACACACACACATACACACACACGTACACACACCACTTTTCACTATTGGGCATTGCTCTTGGCAAATCCTTTAGATGGCATCCAGCGTCCAAACAGAGCTGATGGGTGTAATTTTCAATCGGTCAATCAGCTCCTTACTTTAGTGACCATGTATAGTGTCCATAGGAGAATGTAACATTAGTTCGTTTTTACTTCTCCAGCATTGCCCAGTATATCTTGCTCGTCTTACTTGGATGATTTGTGAGATTGAAGGCAAGTGGTCGTACAGTTGTTTTTTTTGTAGAGCCCTGCTTCCAGGATTTGTTTAAAACAGCCTGCAGCATCCTTGTGTAGTTCCCATCTAGTTTTTTTCTCCAAGCGCTTCCTTAAAGTTCAAGCGGTAACCGTACAATAGTACTAACAACGAAAATCTCTTTCGCGTAAAAGGAAATTTATCTACACAGGAAGTGATAATATATCCTGAAAATTATTTTGTCTCTGAGACCCTAAATTATAACGATACATTTAAATGTTTTTTGTGGAGACGCGTGGTGTAATGGTCATAGTCGTAGAAAATGGACTCGTCAACCCGAGTTCAAATCCTGGGCGTAGCTGTTTGCATTTCACATAGCTCTAATACCCTTGGGAAAGGTATGTATCCAACTATTCTCCCTCCAGCTATGATAAATAGTAAGGCAAACTGGGAACTTTAACCATGGCTAGGTAACCAGTGTAGGAGAAGGAAAACTCTGAATTCAAAGTTAAACTCCGCTTAATAAATTGAGTTTGTGTCACATCCTGCTAGTGCGGAAGGGGTAGTATATATATACATATATATATATATATATATATATATATATATATATATATAGAGAGAGAGAGAGAGAGAGAGAGAGAGAGAGAGAGACGTTTAGCTTAGTCGGTAGAGCGTTCGACTAGAACAACAAGCTCCCTGGTTCGATACTGGCCCACGCCAACCTCAGTGTATGAGTAGCACAGGGATCTGTGCGGTAAAGTAAGGAGCTGATGGTAGGTGTGGTGTCTTCTCAGGCGCCATAATCAATCTCCTTGGTCTAGCGCTAGTGAAAAGGAGATAGACTCTCTCGCTGTCTGGTTGATACTGACCTTAGGTAACCCCGACGACTTTATTTTTACTTTATATATATATATATATATATATATATATATATATATATATATATATCATCATCATCCTGTCCATGACGGATATCCATGACAATCTCACGCCATCCCTCCCTATTACTCATTGCTCCTGGGAGATCCTCTGCGCAGCATCCAGCATCCACGCAGAGTTGATCTATGTACGTTTTTGCTGGGCGACCCACACTGGCCTGCCCATGTGATGGCTTCAGCAGAAGAACGTCACTTATGAGTTCATCCTTGTTCTCCAGCAGTGACCAGCGTGTCTTGTTTGCCTCACACGGATGGTATTTGTAATATGGGGCAGGTGGCCATACGTTATATATATATATATATATATATATATATATATATATATATATATATATATATATATATATATATATATATATATATATATATATATATATATATATATATATAAATATATATAACAGAAAAATTACAGAAACACGCATAACCTATGTATGTGTATATGTATATATATATATATATATATATATGTATATCAATATATGTATTGACCAAAGCCTGAAGAAGATACCAGAATATCTGAAACACGTGTTGCGTATGTAAAATAAAAAGAATAAAACATTTTTTCTGAGAACGATACATTTTGCGGACCTTCTTCTTTTTTTATAAAATATTACATTTTCTCCCGTTGGAACCAGAACAACATTATATATATATATATATATATATATATATATATATATATATATATATTGTATTTAAATATTTTGTTAAAAATGCCTAGCTATAGATAAGGTACCAGAGTTGTTTGGGCTATCGATCCATGATTGTTGGTAGCCAGACTAGGAGAAGGATGAATTCAAAACTGTGGAGAAAGCTACGGGAATCCACTCTTCAAATCCTCTCATTAAAAGTCATCAGATTTAGAACTTAAGCTCCCGGAGAACTTCTGGTCCCTCAAGTTGCCCCAACATATATATTAAATAAGATAACAAGAAAAAATAATTGAGGAAGATCTAGAAGTAAGATTTTTAACATCTTCCTTTCTGTTATGGTTTAGAAGGGGTGGTCTATTTCACCCCATGGGTCCATTTTATCCTTCTTCATCTATGTTATATATATTTTTTTCAAATAAAATCAAATTTATAATTATTACAGGTTTTATAAAAGGATTCCAAGAGACCCTCTGGCAAGGGTAGCCCGGGGTAATTGTCTCATTTGTTCTGTTATAAATCCGGTCCCAACAGTCATGGCAATTTGCTGTTTAGGGATAAAGAAGCTGTGAAGAGCTGTGATCAAGGACTTGGTTTGAAAATCGAATATGCAAGAAACAGTTGCCATAGTATCATATATATATATATCACATTGTATTTTACAAATATATATACACATACACACACATATATAAATATCACATTGTATTATATATACACACACACATACATTGTACCTACACAATTCATATGGTATATAATTATATGAATATATAATCACATTGAATTTTATACATATATATATATATATATCACGTTGTATTTTATACACAGACACACACACATATAATCACATTGTATTTATACACACACACACACATATAATCACATTGTATTTTACACACACACACACACATATACATATAATCACATTGTATTTTATACACACACACACACATATATATAATCACATTGTATTATACACACACACACACACACACACACACATATATATATATATATATATATATATATATATATATATATAACACATTGTATTTTATACATAAGTAGGTTCTACATTATACAACCTTGTAAATTTCCCTTAAACAGGATTTCGTTTCAGTAGTTTTATGAATTCTGTACTATTTGTAGGACCTTTTTATCATGTAAATCTATTCATATAAAGTTTCTTTAGAAAGTTCTTTAAAACTCAAAATCTTGTCTGATGTCTGTATTATTGATTTTTGGCATCGGTCAAAATACAAATGGTTAGTAGGAAAGTTTCGAGTATAAAACTGGGCCAACTTTGGAGACCGGACTAAAAAAAAATTGCAAAAAAAGAAAAAAGAAATAAAACAATTTTTTTAGCATTTTGCCAGCAGTTAAGCTATCTTCCCCTCCCTCCATCTTCTCTACTTCCTTTTCTCTTTTCTTTCTTTGTTTCTCTCTTTCCCTCTTTCTTTTTTTCTTTCTTTCTTTCTTTCTCTCCTTCTCTTTCTTCCTTCTTCTGTTGTTCTTTTCCCCCCTCTTTTCAAAGCTCTTCAAGCTCGATGGCTTTATAATTTTGGCAAGAAAACTTACAGCCCAATATAGAAATTACATTTGTGGCTTAGAAAAAAATAGAGAAAAAATACAATCTGAAATTGTAATAGAGAAAAGAAATACACACACACACAAACAACCATATATATATATATATATATATATATATATATATATATATATATATATATACGTACAATACATATATATATATACATATATATACACATATATATACACTATATATACATATATATATATACATATATATATACACATGTATATATACATATATACATATACACATATACATATATACATATATATACATAAACATATATATACACTTATACATACATACACATACACACGTATATACACACATATATATACATATACACACACATATATACACATATATACACGAACATACATACACACATATATAAGCCACACCTATACACACTATATATATATATATACACACATATATATATATATACACATATATAAGCACACACACACATATATACACACATATATAAGCACACACACACACATATATATATATGCACACATATATACACACATATATATGCACACATATACACACACACATATATATATATATATATATATATATATATACACGCACATATATATACACACACAAACACACACATATATACACACACACACACACACACACACACACACATATATACACACACACATATATATAATATATATATATATATATATATATATAAATTAAATTTTCAAGAAACAAATACAAGCTATTCGTATCGATGAAGGGAAAGCGTTTTTAATCCTATCAAAATTGCTACTTTCTAATGGTTATAATGAAAGTAAGCAATGTCGTGCATGCAACGGACTCGTCGTTCGCCTCATTGATTTCAATTTGGATTAGAAGTGTCTGGTATTGATCTGTTGAAAATAATTATGAATTTTGATTAAGCTCATGTTGAAGGAAGAAAAGAAAAGAATAGAAAAAGTTTTCCTTTAGCAAATATAAACTTCTTCTGCTCAATGGACAGATATTCCATTAAATCCAGGACGCTAAGTAATTATTACTGGCAAATGAAACTATGAAGTTTTCTATTTAAATTACAGAATCACAAAAATCCATTCGGAGAAAAAAGAATGAAGAATTTATTTGCTATATAACCGTTTTCTATTCAAGTGTAAAAAGACCTTGTTATGCTATTTTATTTCGTTGTTTTTGTTGTAATCATTTAAATACGGACTTCTGATTTAATTCTAAATTTAAATATCTTTTATGTGGACGAACACATTTTACAGACAGAAATTCTTCTAACACTTTTTTTCTTTCATTTAAAAATTTGAGTGGCATAATGGATAACGTGCTGGCCTGCGACATCGTAGTTAGCGAGTTCGAACTCTACCCGCGTTATTACGTTTGTTGAAAAATCTTTCGACCATGAGAGTGTGAGAAAGAAAAAGAGACAAGGGCATAGAGTCCGTGGTTAATTATCCGGCACTTGCGAAACAATGCCAGTTTCGCGACCCTCTGGTACCCTTAAGGGTCAATTAACTATCCTTTTAAGGGTAACAAAGTTTCTTTCTGTATATTAATCTCAAGTGATCCTAAAAGACTGGTCAGGCAACAATGGATCAGTACAATGTCAAATGATCATATCTTCCCTTTGTCATTTGAAGTCTATACGAAAGGCGGACCTGCGCACATCCCGGTATAAATTCCCGTCCCAAATTTCCGACCCAATAGAAATTGTTGAGCGCGCTGTGTGCTCACACTATGGCCAAAGCTTCCATCTCTAAATTTGAGTAGTTCATTTCTGCCTTGGTTAGCCTTCGCGACAGGTACATAATCGGATGATCGTCCTGTGACAATATAGCAGACACAGTATGTTCACTGGCATCCGTAGTTAAGGTTACTTCTTTTCTGGGGTCAAAAACTTTTATAACGGGTTTTTCCATTAGTACTTTTTTTACTTTCTTAAAAGCCGTTTCTTGTTTTTGTGTCCAAACAAACTCACTATTCTTTCTTCGTAAGTCTGCAAATGCTTCAGTTAAATCGAAATATTTGGGCACATATCTGCTATAAAAATTTACCAATCCTAAAAACGATTCTAATTCTTTTTTGTTGGCTGGGGATGCGACCTGCGATATTTAATTAATAAATTTGGGTCAGGCGAAATTACTTTTTTGTATATTTGAAAGCCCAAATAATTTATCTTCTCGCAATTAAATTTACATTTATCGCGGTTTACGCTCATGCCCACCTCTCTTAATTTGTTCATAACTCGCTCAGTTTTTTGTTGCAATTCATTTATACTCACAGCCCCTATTAAAATATCGTCCTGATAAATTATCACATTTTCTACCACCCCCTTTAAAAAATTTTCGATAGCTCGTTGAAATATTGCCGATGCTGTTTTTATGCCGCATTAGTCCGAGTGTTAATAGTGGTTATTTCTTGAAATTTATCGTCAATCTGTATTTGGTTGTAAGCTGCCTTTAAATCAATCTTCGTAAAATATTTAGTGCCTGTTAATGTATGCGATACAGTTTCAAGTTCAGGAATAGGATACGAATCTGAACAGATTTTATGATTCACACCAATCTTATAATCACCACATATTCTTAAATCCCCATCTTTTTTTTCGTAAAACTACAATTGGGACGCCCAGTTACTACCACCGACTGGTACCGATTCTAAAATTCCTTCTACTACCATTCTTCCATTCTTTACTAAGGTCGCAAATATATAAGGTATCCTACGAATTCATATGAGGGGGGGCTATTTTCTTTCACTCGTATTGGTGCTTTGTAACCTCTCAAGATTCCTATTTTTTTGCTTTTTACTTTCTATGCTGTCGATTGAATTGTCCGTATCTACTTTTATAATATCTGTGCCTATTAGTCCATGATTTTTAAACAATCCACTATGGTTATAGGGACCACTTCGAATTTCCTATTGGCCTCAAACGTAGCGCCGAATTGTCCCAATGCCGTGATGTACGAGCCATCAAATTGTCTCAATTTCAAGTGACTTCTTTTAACTTGGGTTTCCCTATGTTGCCAAAGGTTCTTGAAATAAGAGTCACGTCACTACCTGTATCACTTGCATATCAAATGGCATTTCGTTTAATTTTACGTCAACTTCTGTTTTTGTTCTGCCGGTACTTGGTACACGTCTTCTATCGAATTTGTCACTTCGACTTGACTTGGATACAGTTCCAAAATAATTTTGTTTTTGCATATATAAAGTTTGTCCATAAGCGGGACAGTTTGTTCTTTTGTCAAAATTATGTCGAAATTGCAGTACTTACATTTTTTAGCCTTGTTTTTACTTGTAACACGTCCGTGTTATTTGGTGCATTTTCTTCTATTTGAAATACCATCGTTATTGTTAGTATCTTCCTTGAAGTCGGATATCATTTCCAGTTGTTTCACAAACTCCACGCATGTTTCTAATGCCATGTTATTTGCATGTAGACGTTCTAAAACTTTATCTTTTTGGTTCACGTCGTGCAGTCCTTCAATGAACCGTAACTGAATCAATTCCTCCTCTATAGTCATATCTGCTGTCCCAAGCTTTTCAAATCACAAAATCTCGAGCCTTTTTTAGTTTCTGAATGTACTTTCTTGCTGGTTCGTTGGGATTTTGCTTCGTAGAGAGGAATTTTCGTTCTCTCTGCGATAACCAATTTTTTCTTAGGTCTTATTAAATTATTCCTTATGACGTGTGCAATTTCTTCAAAGGTGAGATCCTCCAAATCTTTTGATACGCCATAACGCTACTCTCATGTTTGCTTCACATCCAGCGGACGCTAAAAAATAATCGGTAATCTCGTCTCTCCACCAACGTTCTTTTGTCTTGTAATTTTTTGCTTCTTGCATGAGCTGCAAAACATTTTAGCCACATCTCAACATAGTCGCGCTCCTCTAATCTTTTGAGTAGCCTATCGACGACGCATGTGTTGTGATGTGTAGTTTCGTAGTTATTGTGTAGTCGTAGTAGTAATTCTCTGAGCTTATCGTAGCTCTCTCTCTTAGCTTCTCGTAGCTAGTTTTTTATGTCCTCCAAACTATCTCTATATATCTACCGCTGTAAGAGACATATGCAAATGAGATAACACGCCATTGGCTATCTCAATACATAACTTAAACACTCTTAGACGAAACAAGTGGAATCAAAAAGTCAATGGAAAGAAATCGAAATTCAGTAGATTAAATATTACTGTTAGCTCCACCCATAGCATTTTCTAGTGGACATTTTATGCCTAATTAATAAAATTCGTTTAAAATATCAACTGACCAAAAATGTGAAGATTTAAAATAAAATAATTGCATTATAACTCTCATTATTAATATATCAACACTGAAACTTTCAATAAAATTGGTTAATTTCCTGTATATATATATATATATATATAAATATATATATATATATATATATATATATATAATTATATTTATATATATATATATATTGTGGGGTGACTGTGAAATTGTATTTAATGTTTGAATTGTGGTACCTAAAAAGAGAGTGAGTCAAAAAGTAATATCATTTATTTATTTCACCTGAGGTTTAAAAAAAATAAAATAAGGCCTACATTGAGACCTTAACGAGGCTCAGAGCAAGAATCCGACGAGTGAACCCAACTTTCCAATCGACAATGTCCTCCTTCTACATGATAATGCTCGACCACCCACAACATCGGGACAGGAAAAAATCGCCTCATTCGAGTGACAACTTTAACGCATCCTCCATACTCACCAGATTTAGCACCTTCAGACTATCATCTCTTCGGCTCATGAAAGAGAGTTTGAGAGGCAAACATTATTCCAGTGACGAGGATGTCAAATCTGTAGTGAAGAAGTGGCTCAAAGCACAGTCAACAGAATTTTACGGGGCAGGGATACATGCTCTCATTCGAAAGTGGAACATTGCCTATTGAGAGAAACGGTGACTATGTGGAGAGTAGGATGTGGTCCACAGAGACCAGCTTCATTTTGATCTATGATACATGTTCCTGTGTTGATAATAATTCATGTCCAAACAAAATTGCATTACTTTTTTTACTCACCCTCGATATGCCATTTTTTTTGCCTATTTTAATTCATTTACCAAATATAAACTTCTTCTGCTTAATGGACAGATATTTCATTAAATCCAGGACGCCAAGATAATTATTACAGCCGAATGAAACTATGAAGTTGTCTATTTAAATTATGAGATCACAAAAATCCATCCGGAGAAAAAAGAAGAAGAATTCATTTGCTATTCAAGTGTAAAAAGACCTTGTTACGCTATTTTTTTAAATCCATTTAAAAAAAACCTTGATTTAATTCTAAATTTAAGCATCTTTTATATAGACTAACAAATATATACACCCTCAGGGTGCACCTATTTAAGTTTTAATGTAATAAAATATTAGATTAGATTAGAAAATCTAATGAAACTAAATAAGAATGTAAATGAAAATATTTGAAACAGAGCGGGTTATAATGGAAAAAAGAACAACTAAAACTCTTCAATCATTCCCGTCTTTATTTTGCTATTTCCTCATTTAACTATTAATTAAATTAGGAAGTAAAGAATAAAATTACAGTTATTTCTTCTTGTTAACGGATTTCTTTAAAGATTTATCCCCGAGATTTTTGCTCATATTAATTAAGATAAAACCAAACAATTAGAAATCAATAATACTAAGCACATATTTATTAAAATCAAATTTTATATCGCTATGCAAATAAGCCTTCATGTTCACTCAGTAAACCGCTATTTTTGTGTATATAAATACAATTGCATGTTATTAGTATGTAGATCCTGGTCAATACCGGGGGTCCAGTGGCTTCGCCCTGGATCTTACAAGTTAATAGTCGATCCAGGGGCCATCCCCCCAGCAAACACCTGCCCCCTGATTTAAAGGGCAGGCTGGGTTTATTGCCAGTGCCTGAGGCGCCCCCCTTGAGGGGAATGCCGACGGATCGACGCAATTTTTTCACCTCCACTCCATGAGCTTCGGCTTGTGGTGTCCACGTTAATAGGACTTGTCCTGACCCTTACAAGTGTTACGCGGAAATATCATGTAGATCTGTCAACAGTATCAATAATGAAAAACAATTTTATTATTATTGTGGTTAAATAAAATAAATCATGGAGAATGTGACGTAAATAACTAAGTAATTGGGACTTAAGTAGGGATACAGTTTCGGGTTACAGAAGACAAGCACACATCCCCATTATAATAAGATAACACATTTTACTAAAAGTAATTCAAACATTTTTTTTCATTTAAAATTCGAGTGGATTTTTACTGTTTTAGTCTCCAGTCCTAACCGATGAGTAAATGCTTAGATTATGGTAACACTTTACTACAAATAATTATGCTTGACAGATATGTTATTGAAAACAGTGACTTTCATGATGATACTGTTTTTTAATTAAAGAATTCAGTTGCTATATAACGGTTTCCAATTCGATTCTTTCCGGTATGACGGTAAACTGCATCTAGTGGCGAGTTCTACTTCTGGAGCTCTAGGAGTGTGTAGTACCCTCATGCCATTACTCCCAGGTCATTCGACCCTGATAGCGCCAGTTAAAATAGATTAAAAAGAATGAATTTAAAAAATGAGTCTAAAAATTTCGTTTTCTAAGGGCACATTTGCGAAAACGAGGATTTTAGTGCATTTTATTTATGATCTTTGATGCTATTTCCTCAAACAATGATGCAGTAAAAAATATATTTTTTGGTATCAGTATTCAGTATACTAACACAACTTGGCTTAGATGGACAATTTGATATTTTTAAAGTGAAAAAATCGACTACCTAATATACAAACACAATTAATATGTCAAGGGCCATAGATTCAATGATATTAATAGCCGTTGTCAAGTTATGAAAACGAAGGTTGCTGAATTTGATTATCTAATTTCAGTAATTTACGTCTAAAAGGTCAATAGTCAAGTCCCTGTTTGTTGTTGTTGTGCCAGGTCAAGGTCAAGAATCATCCCATTGAAATAGAAGTGAAGCCTCTCCAGACATTTTTCCTACCAAAAACACGCATTGCTCTCGAAACATTTAAAGGTTGCAGAATGTAGTAAGTGAAGTCATAAAATCGACCATATGGAAATCTGATATCTAATAAAATAAACGGGAACTCTTTCAAGCTGTATCCGTGTCAGTAGTAGTCTATGACTGGCTCCAATACCAACGATCTTAAATGCATTCTAGATTGTTTCTGATTGGCTAATTTTTACCAGAAATGCTGCTGATATTAAGAAAGTTCATAAATAATAGGAATTTGTGTACATCTTATACCATGATATTCCAACAGTCAAGAAAATTTTTCCATTCTTTGTGTAGATTTTTAGGTTTCTTTGTTATATATCAAGCATAAACCATGGAAAGAAATCAAACTATATGCAACCTGACAACGAGGTTTTTTTATATTGTACACTAGACTATTCACCCTTGGTACTCTCGATTCTAATAGCATATCAACTTGTCTGGGTTATTTTTAACCTAGAAGTTAGAGAATAGCGTACATTGTATGTTTATATTACATTCTTTATGTAATTTAAGTTTTTTTTTTTGTATGCTGTTATATATCAATTATTCCTATCTAAGACAAATGATTTGCAGACAGAGCTATTGACTATAGATGGGACTCTAACAGGTATTACCATTCCAGATCAGCAAGAATGAATGTAATAGATGGTTTTGTTTAGTTTAGCAAAAATAACCCTACAAGATTTATTTAATGCAGAAGTCAGTCTTATTTTTATAATTACATGGTTTTGAGTACCTAATTTATAATGATAAGTGAAGTGAGAGAATTCTTTCATTGTACGAAGAGAAGAGAAAGAATGAGAGAAAAGATGCACCTGGGAAAAACCTGGATGGGAACTAACTTAGAAATTTTTAAAAAAGCCAATCTCCCCTGAAATTCTTTTAACCAAAATTCAAAAAATCAAAACATTGCTGGCAATAGTTAGTGAAGTAATAAGCCGACCATATGGAAATCTTATATCTAATAAGATAAAGAGAAATCTTTGAAGCTGTAGCTGTGTTAATACTACTCTATGACTGTACCATATAGACACTACCGAAACACCCGGAACTAACGTTAGATGGGAACTACACAAGATGCTGGCGTGCTATTTTGAACAAATCCTGGAAGCAATACCCTAGTCAAACACTCTGTACGGCCAGTTAACTCTCACTCTTGCAAAACCATCAAATAAGACGAGCAAAACATGCTGACCACTGCCGGAGAAGCAAGAACGAACCCAGGAGTACGTTTCCCATGAAACCTGTACGTGAACCAGTGTTGGCCGACCAGCAAAAACTTACCATCATTAGCTCTATTCGGTCAGTGGGTGCCGCTAGAGGACTTGCCAGGAATGATGACTGATGGGAACGGATAGCGAGAATGTCCAAGGAATCCGTGCTATCAGTCCACCTTGATGATGGCTTAATAATAATAATAATAATAATAATAATAATAATAATATAGAGTGAAAGTGATATCCATTGTAGTTGGTGCACTTGGAACAGTCCCAATAAACTTGGAAAAAGACTGGAGGATCTAAAAATTAGAGGAAGAATTGAGACCACCTAGACTACTGTACTGCTGCAATCGGCTAGAAATAATCAGAAGAGTCCTAGAGACCTGGGAGACTTGTTGTCACTCACTCAGTGAAATACCATCAGCTAACGCTGATGTGAAAACTCAAAAGGAGTGATAATAATAATAATAATAATAATAATATAATAATAATAATAATATAATAATAATAAACCAGAATCTGTTCTTGAGAACGAAACGCATAAAATTCTCTGGGACTCTGAAATAAAAACGGATCACCTTATCCAGCAAGAAGACCAGACCTAGTGTTGATAAACAAAAAAGAAAGAACTTGACCACGTGGTTGATTTTGCAGTTCCAGCAGATCACAGGTGAAGTTAAAGGAAAATGAAAAAATGGACAAATATCTGGACCTTGCCAGAGAACTGAAAAAGTTATGGAATATGAAAGTGAAAGTGATACCAATTGTAGTTGGTGCACTTGGAACGGTCCCAAGATTAGAAAAGGGTTTGAAAAGTCTGTAAATCAGAGGAAGGATTGAAACCATCCAGAACACTGCACTGCTGCAATCTGCCAGAATACTCAGAAGAGTCCTGGAAACCTGAGGAGACTTGCTGTCACTCAGACTCCAGTGAAAGACCAACAGCTAATTCTGATGTGAAAACTCAAAAGGAAGTAAATAATAATAATTCAAAATCTAATCTAAAATAATAAAATGTGAATAAGATAAGTCATCATCATCATCATCAAGTCATGCCAGCAGCATGGATCCCATGACTCTTCCTCACCACCCATCCCTATCGGTTATCGCTCTTAGCAGGTCCTCTGCACAGCATCAAGTATCCACACAGATTTGATGGGCATATTTTCTGCTGGCCGAACCACACTGATATATCCATATGTAGATGCCTACAAGAGAACGTCACTTATGAACTCGTCCTTGATTCTCCGGCAGTGTCCAACATGTCTTGTTCATTAACCAAATGGTTTGTGTGATAGGACTTAGGTGACCGTACAGCTGCTTTTTTGTATGTACTATATCCAGGGATTGTTTAAGACAAAGCATTTTTTCCAAGTGTTTCATGAATCCGAGTGGTTCAGCCATACAGTAGGACTGACACGGCTACAGCTGAGAAACCAGATTTCTATATGATCTATAATCTGTCAATAGCAACCCATGCCTCGTATGACTATTGTGACAACGCTTTCTGTAGGTGAGATATTACTACCTAGGTATGTGAACTGGTCTACTGATTTCAGTGGCTTATCGTCTAGTGTAGAGATGATTACATCTTCTTTGTAACACCGGAACTCTGAGTTCACATGGACGCTAATGACTCTTACTGTTTTCTCTAGCTATAAAGCAATGATTTCGGGTTATGTTAGTGTGTTTGAACTAATAACAAAAGATAATAAAAAAACTTATTCTTTACTTTAAATCGAATGGCATTAAAATTGATATCAGCAGTTAGGCTTTATTTGAAAGTGCCTTTGTTGTACGAGTCAAGTTACAACTCGCTCCTAATATCCACCCACCAGCACTGGTCAAGGTAATCGACACTTCCTTTTCCTTCTTTTTCTTGACCTAAAATCAGTGGGGTAGATTTCTCGGCTCGCTTTATTCAAATGGTCTCAGATTTTAACAGCATGCGTAGATGAAAAGTCGTTGGTATCAGCCAAAAAGCGAGGAATTCTATCCCCTTTTCATTAGGGCTAGACCAAGGATATTGTTTACCTCAATTTACCACATTAATCTGTGTGCTACTCATACGCTGAATTGCGAGGGCCGGTATCGAACTGGAACCTTGTGGTTCCTAGTCGGACACCTACCTAGTGGTATTATTTAATCCATAGCTGGGGATATGAGGGTGTTCATAGCTTGCCCAAATATGTAAGTGGAAAAAAGTATTTGAGGTGGGTCCCCTACTCATGTGGATGGCGTCGGCTGGAGTCGCAATGTCCAGTATGAAATACCGTAAGCGAGGTCAGCGCCTGACGGGAATTTATACCTTTCTACCGAAATGTGCGCAGGTCCGCCTTTCCTATAGACTTCAAATGACAGAGGGAAGGATATGATCGTTTGACATTGTACTGATCACATTGTTACCTGACCAGTCTTGAGATTAATATACAGAAAGACCACTTGAGATTAATATACAGAAAGAAACTTTGTTACCCTTAAAAGGATAGTTAATTGACCCTTAAGGGTACCAGAGGGTCGCTCCTAATATCCATCCACCAGCACTGGTCAAAGTAATCGACTCAGTGGTTATATAAAGTATATTTCACGGCTTACCCTGTCGGCTGGGACAGAATACACCGACTTCACATCTATAGAGGGTTAAAATCCCCCTCCCCAATGGGGCCCCTTGTCAGCCGTGGATGGCAACCCGTGATGCTTAAGGACAGAATCCTTGTGGCTGAGCAGTCTATTGCATGCAACACTCCACTTTGGCTTTTACTTCGGCTAGACAGGTGGTTGGAGTGGCCACTTTCGATCAATCGGCTGGTCACGTCAAACCCTAGTACTTAAATAAATATAAAAAATATATTTTCACATTCTCTTATCTGTTTCTTTCAATATGAACTCATTAGTTTCTAATCGAGGGGGTTTCCAATAATGTTGATATCATTGTTTGCTTTAAAATAACGGTTTCTGATGTGAGCAAAAAAAAACTGCATTGCATGAATATGTGTTTAACAGTCAAAGTTGTTTGACATGTTTCACATTGTGGTTGTTGTTCTTGTTTGAGTATATAGGAGTGCGTTAGTCTTGTATGACCAATGCGTAATCGGGACACAATGGCTTGTTCCTTTCTAGACTTCCTTAAAGTTGGTCTCCAGCCTCCCAAAGTGGGTTTGATTAAGAAGAGTTTATTGTGGATGTTGTTATTCCAGTGTTGTTGCCATTTTGTATGAAGGAATCTATTGATTTTAGATTTCTAATCAGTATATGGTATCTTGAAATTGTCGGGGATCAAATCTAGAGCCGATTTAGCTGCGGAGTCTGCTCTTTCATTTCCCCTTACTCCTATATGACTTGGGATCGAGCATATCTTAATCTTCTTAGAGTTAGACATCAAGTCTAATCTATTCAGGAGCTTGATAATGAGAGGGTTTTCCGGTTTTTTATTTCTTAATGATAGTAGGACTGAGAGCGAGTCTGAGAAGATGATATATTTTTTGTGGTTATTTTCAGAGATGATGTCAAGTGCTAGATCTATTGCATGGGTTTCAGCTGGAAAAAATAGAACTTTCATTTGGGAGAGCTTTTCTTACAATGTTGTTTTATTCAAAATAGCTGCACATGCTGTTTTGTCATTGTCCTTAGGGTCCTCTGTAAAGATGTAGGGGTGGTTGGGGTAGCGTTCTAGAATATTGTGTAATTTATCTTGGTAAGTGCTAGTATGGGTTATTGTTTTGGGGAGATAACTTAGCTCAAGGATCACTTTAGGTTTTTTAATGATCCAAGGTGGTTTTTTTTGGTCTAATGGTTTTGTGAATATTTATGAGAGGAATTTTAGATTCTTTGAGGATGGGTTCCATCGAGACCAAAAGGTTTTATTGATTTTTCTTTTTTTTTTTTTCAAAACATTCCTTGTATTCTTGATTGAAGGTGCAATCATAAGCTGGGTTGGATGGGCAGGATTTGAGTTTTGTGTAGTATTGCAAGGCTAGTTTTTCGCATCTTAGCTGTAGAGGTGCTTCATAAGCCTCTACGTATAGGCTGTCGGTTGGAGATGTTCTGAAGGCTCCTATGACTTGCCTTAAGCCTTCATGATGTTTTCCTGTAAAAGAACTTGAAATACAAGTCTCCGGATTCGGATTTGTTGCTCGTTCATCTTTGCGGTTTCAAATCACACACGGGGTGAAACAATGCACAACATGTCAGTGGACCAACTAACCATGATACTACCAACCACGACGTGTATCTATTCACGACTTGAACTGGATTTTTGTCTATGGTTCATAGCACGGCCTCGGAATCCACGCTTTTGTGCCTATCTGACCTTGCTTAATCGTCGAGGTTTTTGTAACCCAAGTGAAAATTCTTGAATTATTATCTTTTGATATGACAATTCAATCTAATCTCTAATCTCCTCCCTGTCGGCTGGGGCGTTAGAATGCACCAACTGCACCTCTGCAGAGGGGTAAGACTCCCTCAATGGGGCCACCTGTTGGCCGTGGGTGGCGACCCGTGATGCTTAAGGATAGAGCCCAGGTGGATGAGCAGTTCATGACATGCAATACTCCACTTTGGCCCTATCTTGGACTAGACGGGCGGTCGGAGAGGCTCCCTCCGATCAATCGCTGGTCACGTCAAGCCCTAGCACCTATATGATTTTCCAACCCTATTGCCCTTATGACAAGCCCCAACCCCTTTTTATCATATGGGTGCTAGAAGGCGGTGACTGCAGGTCTACATGTCCTGGGAATGACGTTAAACTCTATCTGATGGTGAGGTTCCATTTTTGGAGGTTTGGGGAATGTGGAGCACCCCTTCATCACCATTGCTCCCTGGTCCACTCTGACCCGGAGTGGTAGTACCTGTTAGGGTCCCATCTATGGGTTAAATAAAAAAATGTATTTATAAAAAAATTGTATTATCCATTAAGAATTGATTTATTTTAAAATTTTATCGGCATTAAATGACCCACTGAGGTTGATATGCCGTAAAACAAACCAAACCAAACCAAACCAAACTAATCACTAATTTCTCTTCTTTTTAATGAACAGAGATTTAAAAAAAAGCAAAAAAAAACGGCATGATCTTCTTTATAAGCTGTAGATTATTGTTAGGGCAGGTTTATGGAACAAAGAAAAAAGGATCGTATTCTAAAAATAGACAAAGCCAGACAGACCAACGTCAACATTTAAAACTCCCGCAAACTAACGAACATTCTTAGAGCGGAGGAAGGAAATAATTTTTCTAGTAGCAAAGGGACCAGTCTCTAATACACTCCTCTTCGAACCGGGTAAACTGAAATACAAGCTTTAACACTAACAAGACTTTGTAAAAAGAAAAATTCATTAACCAAACCACAATTTTTTAACTTGTTGTTCCTTTGATACAATTTCTAATACTGTTATAGGTGATATACCCTATAGACTAATGGAATGCGCCGACGGTTACTATAAGTAGCAGGGACAATTATAGCTTGAGAGTAAGCCAATACGAGTCAGCTCATAACTCTATTTGTCGGACGTAATTCCCACTTCTCTGTACTGTAATTGTTTACTCTTTTGTTAATACATTTTTCTACATTTGTTACCCGTCGTTTTGTTCTTATTTCACCCCTTAAAACCCCACAACAAATACTCATATAAAGGACAATTTTTGTTACGACTCAAACTTCTCTGTTTATTACTTGTATTCTCTTGCTTGTTTCTTTAATGTCACATTTCACATAAAAATTACAACCAAACCAATATACAACACCCTCTTCGTTCGAAGAAGTAGGAGAAGAAAGTGAACGGAAAGGGTTCTGGGCTCTCACCTGAGCAGTAATGTTTATTTTAACTAGCAAATATATGCACCCTCCGGGTGCAAGTATTTAAGTTTTTATGTAATAAAATATTACATTAAATTAGAAAGGCTAATAAAACTAAATAAGAATACAGATAAAAGATTTGAAACAGAGGGAGTATAATAAAGATTTGAAACAGAGGGAGTATAATAAAAAATGGAACAACTGAAATTTACTCTTCCACCACTCTCGTCTTTCATTGTTATTTTTTCTAATTTAAGTATTTAGTTATAAGAGGAAGTAGAGAATAAAATGACAGTTATTTCATCTTGTTAATGGATTTCATTTAAGATTCATTGAAGAGATTTTTGCTTATATTCATTAAAATAAAACCAAACAGTTAGAAATCAATAATACTAAGCACATATTTATTAAATTCGATTTTTTAATATTAATATGCAAATTAGCCTTCCCGTTCACACTGTAAACCGCTATTCTATTGTATATATAAATATAATTGCATGTTATTAGTATGGAGACATAGTTAACAGTATTAATAATGTAATACAATTTTATTAATAATTGAGGTTTAGATAAAAATAAAATCATGGAGAATGTGATGTCAATAACTAAGAGAATTGTGACTTGAGTAGGAATATAGTTTCGGTTACAGACAGAAAAACACACAATCTCCATTATAATAAGATTTGTCTTTTGGATTTAAAAAAATGCTATAAATAGAATTTCAGTTAATTCACCCCGCAAGGTTTGATATGCCATTAAACAAAAATAACCAACCAGCTTTTTACTGACTCTCGTAATATTTCTCGCAAAAATTGTCTCCTTTGACAAATTTAGCCTTTCGTTTTTGTATTTTGACTGAATTTAATACGACGAACATGTTGAACAATGTCGGTTTGGTCAGTGCTTATTTTATGTCACGTACAACAGGAATCGTCGAAAATGAATAATTCATAAAACATGGAAAAGTGTCTGGGTGTTGCAGTTACATATAAGTCCAATGCCCCCCACACACACACACACACCACCACCACCACCACCATTATTCACGATCTGCAAGTTTTTGTTCCGGGTCGATGAGGATACTGATCATAGTCCCAATTTGGCAGGGTTTTTTTTTTACCGACACAACTCAAATCAATAAGAATTGACGCATATCACTGGATGTAGTCTCAAGGATGGCCGATAGGGACGTATGTGTGAGAGAGAGAGAGAGAGAGAGAGAGAGAGAGAGAGAGAGAGAGAGAGGGAGAAGGGAATCCTTGCTGTCAGCATACCTCGATGATGATGATGATGATGATTCTTCAAGTTTTTAATTTGTGAAAAATAAAATCTGTTTTTACAATACCCAACTATCCCATAATTATCATCATCATCATCATTATTCTCAAAGCAGGCCATCACCGCGAATTCCCCCCCTTTCTCTCTCTCTCTCTCTCTCTCCTCTCTCTCTCTCTCTCTCTCTTTCGACCATCACTCTTGGTAGGTCATCTAGATGGCATCCGATGTCCGTACGAAGCTGATGAATGTAAGTTTTTGCTGGTCGACTAACACTAGTGCGTCCATGTGTAATAAGAGACCACCAGGAGAACGTCATTTATAATTTCGTCCTTACTTGTCTTACTTGAATGGTTTGCAAAATAGTAAGTAAATGGCCGTATATGTGTGCCGTATATTTGTGCTGTTTCAAGGATTTCATACAAAACAGCACGCAGAATACTTGTGTAATTACCATGTAGACTTTTTCTCTACGCGTTTCAATATAGTCTCAGTGGTGCATTATGATGATGATGATGATGATGATGTAAAAAGAGATTTTTTTTTTACAAATTAAAGACTTGTAGAATCATCATCATCATCATCATCCTCAAGGCATGCTAACAGACGGACCCCCTCTCTCTCTCTCTCTCTCTCTCTCTCTCTCTCTCTCTCTCTCTCTCTCTCTCTCTCTCTCTCCACGTCATCCGTCCCTATCGGCTGACACAGCAACAGCTCGGAAGAATTCCTGTTTTATTTTATCAGAGAGTGCAGTTCCGATCCAGCTTTTTTTTTTTATCTCTGAGTTTCATTAGAATTCAAGTGGTGCAGTCATACAGTAGTGCTGACACAGCAACAGCTCGGAAGAATTCCTGTTTTTTTTTGGGGGGGGGTTTAATCAGAGAGATCAGATTTCCAAGTAGTCGGCTTTTCTAACTATATCCAACAATCTTTACATTTTTCCACTGCTCTGCATATTTTGGTCAGAAGAGTGTTAAAAGAGGCTTGAATTCTATTTCCAATGTTTTACCCTGACCTGGCACATCGACAACAATAGGGGACTTCACTATTGACCTTTTGAACATAAATTGCTCAAATCAGATAAATAAAACTTGGCAATTTCATAGCTTGACAAAGGTTATTAATATTCAATAAATTTTAGGTATTTGACATATGGATTCTGTTTGTATGTGGTTTTCTGGATTAAATCAGGTGGAAAAATCTATATATAAAAAAAGTAACTTGTCTGTCTCTGACATCCCACAATGCAACGCGATTAATGAACGACATTGGATGATATCATTTGAATTTTGTGAAGGTGTTCCTGTGGTGTAGTGGCTTACATGCTGGACTTCAAAATCGTGTTAAGAGGTTTCTAACTCTTGTTGCGCTATTACTTTCACTTTTAGACTAATTCCCTTGGGAAAGACATGAATACCCTCACCTCCGCAGCTATGGGTTAAATAGTAGCACTGTTATCCGTCTACAATGATGGCTTTAGCAGCTTATAGAGAATTTTTAAAATAATTATAAAAGAATGCATAGTGTTTTTACGCAGTCTGATATCAGATTCAAATTTCTGAACTTTTGCTTGACAATTGTACACAACACGTACAGTAATGCGCCAGGCTAAAAGCAGAGTCAGTGTTATATATTCTTCTGCTCATCTTTCATATCTTATGTAAATGGATGTCTGGAACTTCGTCTTGGGGATTTCGTGTCTGGTCTTCCATTAGGGATTTCTCGTCTATCAGAAGCCCCGTGTCATTGAATGCAACAGCCGTAAACAGGAGACAAGAGAATGCTGATGAAAATACGAAGGAAATTAAAAAATTATCCACACTCTTGTTGTATGGAAGCGGAGCTCATCGTGGATTATTTGATTGGCAGAACCATGACAACCGGTTTTTCGTACCATTTCTCCTTATGGTAAGCCCCCAACCCTATTACCCTTATGGCAAGCCACCAATCCTTTTATCATATATGTACTACAAGGCGGTGGCTGAGGGCCTTAGTGTCCTGGGTATGACCTTAAACTACATTTACTCGTGAAGCTCCAATTCTGGAGTTCAGGGGAGTGAGGAGTACCCCTTCTTCACCATTACTCCCAGATCCACTCTGCCCCGGTGTGGTAGTACCTGTTAAGGTTCCATCTATCGGTTAAATAGATAAAAATGAGTTTAAAAAATGTGTTTAAAATTGAGTTTGAAAGATAATTGAATACTCAACAAGAATAAAAAAAACTAAACGTTTTTGGCGTAGAATAACCGAAGGGTTGGCATAGCATAAAATAAAACCAATCAGCATATTTGATAAATCATACTTAACAACTAACAATTCGCTTACAAATTATGAATAACCCATAAGGGTTGATATGCCATAAAACCAAATAACCAAGCCAACCAATTAACCATGGTATTAAGAAAAAAACGATATCATCTGATATCATGATGTTTTAAAAATTGATATTATAGTCTGTTACGATTTTTGTGGCCATCCTTTAGGCTTCAAGCAATAGGCGCAATAGATCCTTAGTAAAGAATCCTTTGGTTGTTCCTTGGCGCTCCTCAGTCTTACATGTCATTCGTCAATGATTGCAAATGGACGTCTCTCAGTATCAGCGACTAAGTAGTTAAACAGCCACGTATTAGGGCTGTTGTGTAAACCACGTGACCTCACTTAGTCTATAAATTTAAGTGGTGTATAGCAGCACACCTTATATACCAGAATAATCCAACATGGTCAAATTCTATGTTTAAACGAATTTTCTTTATCAATGAATAACATTTCTATACCTTAAAAAAAAGTAATAAAACATTCATTTTTTAAAATTGAAATAATCACTAAGTAGGCCTGAGCCTATTCTAGTAGTGACCAGGTTTGAATTCAGTTTTCCTTCTCCTAGACTGGTTGCCGAACCAAGATCAAAGAGCCCAGTCTTCCCTACTATTTTCCAATAGCTGGAGAGATAATAGTTGGATTCATAACTTTCCCAATGGTATTAGCACTATGGAACTGTGGCTTCGTCCAGGAATTGAACTCGGGTCGACGAGTCCATTTCCTGTGAATCTAACCAGTACACCACTGCGCTTCCCCTAAATTAAACATGGAATTTTGAGTATTTAAAATCCTTTTTAAAATAATAGGAATACTGTTATAGGTGATATACCCTATTGACCAATGGAAACTATAAGTAACAGGGATAATTGTGGCTTGGGAGTAAGCCAATGCGAGTAAGCAATAACTCTGTTCGTCGGACGTAATTTCTACATCTCTCTATTGTATATGTCTACTTTCTGTTAATACATTTTCCTACATTTGTTACCCGTCGTTCTGTTCTTATTTGACCCCTTAAAACCTCACAACAAATACTCAAGTTATTAGATTATTGAATCATAACATTTGTTTCTGAAACACACCGTATAATTAAAGGTTAGTGGATTTTAGTAAAATTTATCAACATAAATTAGCGGTAAAAATGATTTCCTAGCAAAATACCATCTATGGACGTTCCATCGGGGTGTAATGGTCAGTAAGATCGTCTCGCAGATCAATTTACTACTGAATAGCGAGTTTGATCCGTTCTGGATGGCCCATACTTGCACTTGTGTCACATCCGACCAGTGGAAAACGAGTTGGGTAAAGAAAGGGCGTACCGTCGTGGTGTTATGTTTAGAAGGTTAATCTCGCAAATCCATTCCTACTGAATAATGAGTTCGT
>CM042149.1:98727400-98744900 GCA_023376005.1 Doryteuthis pealeii | reverse complement strand
TAATATAATTTTTTAAAAAACTGGAACACATCACTCTGATGATGGCACTTCGAAGTGCCGAAAGTACTCGGGACCTGAACTTTGGTGGACTTATCCACGAAAAGATCAAAAATGAAATTGTTAACAGGGAGGTGTGTCTTTTGTTTATTTGATATTTAATAGTATAATGAAAGAATGCTGCCCAAATAAACACACAAAACACACAAACACAACACACACACACACACACACACACCACACACACAACACACAAACAATATATATATATTATATATATATATATATAATGAATAGAGAATGAAAAAATGAGAAAAGTATTGGCATGAAAAGGTGCTCAATGCTAATAAAGCAGAGCAGATTTATAATTTATAATTTTCACGACTGGTTTTTAAGATCTCAACCATTGGACTCATCTGATGATTGCATTACCATGAAACTTCAAGTCATGAGTGTAAATCCATAACATTACCATTAATATATATATATATATATATATAATATATATATATATATATATATATATATATATATATATATATTATATATTTCACATAAATAAATATTTCACATATATAAATATTTCACAGACGCTGCCCTGTCGATAACAACAGAGACAAGGAAGCCGTTAAACAGTAATAACATTCATTTGATAAAGGGTATCTAACGAACCTGAAATTATGCCAAAAAATATAATATAAAAAATAAGTGAATCAATACTCTATATATCGAGTTAATTCATTTATATATTTAATGCTTCGTAATAACGCGCAACTTTAAAAAAACATTTTTTTAAATTATATATATAATATATAAATATATATATATATATATATTGTATATATATATGTATATATATATATATATATATATATATATATATATATATATATTATATATATATAGTAGGATAAATACTAGCGGAAAAGAAAAGACAAAATGACAGTGAGACAGTCAGTGAAACCGAGACTTTGTAAGTGATATGATATGGATATTTTTCCCCATAAAAATTGACCTTGTGCCGTATTCTGTTTGTGAAGGAGGGGTTGGGTAGATACATAAACGGATATTTGGGAAACAACAAAGCGATGAAAGAATGAGAGCGAGTCGGAGATGCGAATAAATCTTTATATTTTCACAATAGAAAAAAAAAAGATGTCTATGAGTATGATACAGTAGACGTTTTCATAATTTCATTTCTTCAGAAATCAATTTGTATTCTTTATTATCAAAGAGATTTTTTTTTTCCTTTTAAGTATTTCTTTGAATACGTCTGAGAAATTAAAAAGAAAAGAAAAAAAAAAAAGAAAAGAAAAAAGAAAAGAAAAAAGAAAAGAAAAAGATGTTCTTATAGTGGAATTGTCCGTTCTTAACAATTAAGTCTCAAGAGAATTTCTTTACAAATATGCGTGTGATGGTGTGCAATGTTGTGCGTGTGATTGGATGAGTTACTTGAGTTTATAATTTTTTCTATTGAAGAATTAGATGAAATTGTTTTAAATTGAAGTGTACAAATTTTATTACTCAACATAAAGGGAACATTTTTCACGTCTCTAGAATTGAGTAGCGTGCATTTCGCCTAATGAGAACCGAACTCAATAACAATGGTATGCAAATCTATATTGCTAACCATTACACTACACAAGGTGCCCATATAGTTCTTATTTGTTGTCCTTAAATCCAGAATAATTCCTTTGCAGTCAAATTGAGGAAAATGTTCAAGGAATTGACTTGGGACTCGATTGGACGCGGTGGGGGGGGGGGTCTTGGGCGTTAAGGTAAGGTAAACGACTTTTTAGTGAAATTGTTATTAGTCCACAAGGGCACCTGTCTCCATTGCATGAAAATCTACTCATCCTTTCAAGTGAACCTCTGAGGTATTGGTCAATCTCTCTCTCTCTCTCTCTCTCTCTCTCTCTCTCTCTCTCTCTCTCTCTCTCTCTCTCTCTCTCTCTCTCTCTATCTCTCTATCTATCTATCTATCTCTGCCATCGCTCTTGGTAAGATGATTTAGATATCATTATCATCATCACATCGTCCTCCTCCTCCTCATCATCATCAAGACGTACTAACAGCATCTCTCTCTCTCTCTCTCTCTCTCTCTCTCTCTCTCTCTCTCTCTCTCTCTCTCTCTCTCTCTCTGTGTCAAAAAGTACATGAAGGATCGAGATTTTTTGTACTTTTTGACATACCTTATATTCGGAAAAAAATAACGTTCCATTCATTAATTTTTTTTTCAGAATGCAAGGTGTGTCAAAAAGTACCAAGTTTAAAGCTGTATTGTATAAGATAGAAATGAAGAATGAATGTAATTCTTTTTCAGAATACAAGGTGTGTCTAAAAGTTCAAAAAATCTCAATACGTTTTTGATACACCTTATATATATATATATATATATTATATATATATATATATATATATATATATAAGTGAGGAGCTGATGGTAGGCATGGCGCTCTATCTCAGATGCTGAAATAATCTACTTGGTCTAGCGCACGTGAAAAGAGGATAGACTCCCTAGCTGTCTGGCTAATACCGAAATTAGGCCACCCGACGACTTTTTTTTACTTATATATATATATATATATATATATATATATATATATATATTATATATGCCTAAAAAGGTTAGCTTCTTACTTTATATAACCGAGTTTTCTTTTCAATTTTAAGGTTATATTTTATTTATTTGTATATATATAATATATATATATATATATATATATATATATATATATATATATATCGGATGGTGTGGCTAATGTGCTGGACTGCGACCTGCTAGTAAGCGATTTTGAACCCCAGTCGTGCTTTTACGTTCACTTTCGGATTGATACACTTGGGAAAGGTATGAAACCCTTCATCTCCTCAAGTATCTGTTGAATAGTACCCCTACTATTCTTTTGCTAGGATGGATTAACTTTGGCATTAAATAACCTACAAATGTTGATATGCCATTAAATAATCTCTCTCTCTCTCTCTCTCTCTCTCTCTCTCTCTCTCTCTCTCTCTCTCTCTCTCTCTCGTGTGTCAAAAAGTACAAAATGGATCGTGCATATGCCATTTTAATTCATCAAATCTAGAAAAAATTATCTTATCATATTATATACAGTTGAAATTCGTGAAATTATTATGTGCTCGTATCGTAATAATTAACGTCGTAGGAAATGGACTCGTCGACCCGAGTTCAAATCCTGGACGAAGCTGTTTGCATTTCACACGGTGCTAATACCCTTGGGAAATATAAAAATACAACTATTCTACTTCTAGCAATGAGTACATAGTAGAGCAGACAGATCTCTTTAAGTGTGACGACTGGTCTCGGAGAATGTACTGGAGAGGGGTGGGCTCTACAAGGATAATCCTGCCAGAGACACGCTACATGAGTTGTGCCTCACACGGTCAATACAGGTTACATTACCAGTGAGAAAGTAAGAGAATTATTATACATGTCTTCCGTGTAATTTCCACTGATACATGATAATGATTTGGCGTGCAAATGTCATGATCCAGTTGGAAAGAAGAGAGCTCAGCCCAGCGCTCCCCCCCCCCAGTGACCTATAAATACTGATTCAGATTTATCAAAGCTTCATCTACACGCCATTTTCAAATTCTACGCGTTCATAGTTTAGGGGTATGTATTTACCAACCCCTCCTCACCAACTGGATGTGACACAAGGTCAATTTCTTCAGCGGAGTTTAACAGGTTTGGGCTCAGTTTTCCTTCTCCTTGACTGGTTGCCATACCAAGGTTGACGAGCCCAGTATGCCCTATTATTTACCAATAGGTGGGGGGATTAGTTGGATTCATACCTTTCCCAAGGGTATTAGGGCTATGTAAAATGTAAACAACCTTGTCTAGGATTTGATCTCGTTTCGTCGTGCCCATTTCCTACGACGATATCCATTACACCACGCACCTCCGTAGTTCAGAACTATAGCGGCAAAAGTTTGCCAATATATTTTAATGTTATAGTAACGTAAAAACCTTTGGGTTATGACGATTTTGTGCCCCATAGAAGCTCCCCCCCCCCCGGAGCAGCTATCCCTCCCTGACACCCCCTCTGTTTTGTCACTGGGCATATCGGTGTGGATGTAAAAATAAAGGAGCATGTGATCCGATTACCAACCAATGTCACTGTCGTTCGGGATACACAGGAGAATTATGTGAAGATTATGATTATTGTTCATTCTGGGAGAATTCACACACAAAAAACCGGCTTGTGAACATGGAGGTAACAAAATTTAGACTTTTTTTTTTAAATCTAGAAATTGAATAGATCACTAAGTAGACCTGTAATGTGTACGTAGAAGCAGAAAAAAAACAGTCCATGGAGTCTGGGTGCAGCGATTAGTACAGAAGATTTTGCTGACAATCCTCTTTGACATTTTTCTTACAAATCTTTGAAAATACTTAACTAGGAAATAACCGATTATTGTATTATGAAATTGAATAAGTTTTCTGATTTTTCATGAAAAGAAATGTTTATTTCTTTTCATGAAAAATCAGAGAACTTATTCAATTTCCTAATACAATAATCGGTTATTTCCTAGTTAAGTAACATGAGTTGAGTAACATAGTTACATATTACAGGGTGACACAGAAAAAACAGAACCAAAATCATTTATCTATTTTCCCATTAAACTAACCCTAAACCCCAACCCTAACCCTGACACTAACCCTTACTCTAAACCCTAACCCTAACCCTTGTTGGATAATAATTTCAAATTTAGTCATACAAGTAATTCCTTAATTCATATAACATCTTAACTGACTACAACTTTCATGCTCATATTCATACTCAACAAGAATAAACGTAAAATCATTGAAGCTAGCACAATCTCAATTTCAAATAACATTATCCAAAGACCAGAATTCTTTAAAATTTGCCCATTCTTAGCAAAAGTAATATTAACAGATTTTAACATTCAATATTGAAAAATGTTACTACGTTTTTACGATGTTTCTGATTTTGATTGACATCAAACACAAAACAAAATGTTTTTACACTTAACTATTACACACAATTAATTTAAAAAATCAAATTACCTAAATTTAATCATAAAAATCTCTTACACAAATTTAAATTTTCAGAAATAATATTAGAATCGCATTTTGCGTATAAATAGTATTAGATTACAGAAACTCCCGAAGTAGCTGAATACTAAATCGAACCCTAACCCTAACACTGACTCTAACCCAAACGATAACACTAACCCTAAAACTAACCCTAACTATTACCCTAACCCTAATCCTAGCGTCTCAACGTTTTCGGGTATTTCCGTGAAATCTAATGTAATGCTTTGTATACGTAAAAAAGTAAAAGTAAAGTCGTCGGGGCAGCCTAATGTCAGTATCAGCCATGCAGCGAGGGAGTCTATCCCCTTTTCACTAGCGCTAGACCGAGGAGATTATTTTAGCGTCTGAGGTGGAGCGCCACACCTACCACCAGCTCCTTACTTTACCGCACAGATCCCTGTGCTACTCATACGCTGAGTTGGTGAGGGCGGGTATCGAACTAGGAACCTTGTGGTTTCTAGCCGAACGCTCTACCGAATGAGCTAACCCGGCCTTGTATTTTGTATACGTAATCTAATGATATTATCTCTTGCGCGCTATTCTGCATTTGTACCTATTTTTGAATTGTATATTTACCATATCTATTACTGCCCAACAAATATATAATGATATGACCAACATCCATAAGACGGATGAGGATGGAACTGGTGATTATTTTATTTTAATATTTGATTGTCTCAACTCTGCATATTTCGTTTTCACACCAAAAGAATTCATCTATCAATTCGGTTGTCGCCATTCACTATTCATTTCATTTAAAAATCCATTTCCTTGTTCTTCAATTACAGACTATGGTGACACTTTTTCTTAAATGTTTTGCATAGCCATTTTCTTAAATTAGCCTCTATCGTGTTTCTCTTTTATCTTCTTCACCCGGTTCTGCTACTCTTTCGGGACGGATATGTGTGCTTTTCAACTGGAGGTTGAACGCTAAACTGACATGGACATAAGCATGGGCTCGGCTACCCGAGTTCAAATCCTGAACAAGGCTGATTGCATTTAACAAAGCGCTAATACTCTTGGAAAAGATATAAATCCAACTACATCCCTCTAGATATGAGTAAATAGTAGGGCAGATTGGGCTCTTTAACATTGGTATGGCAACCGATCTAGGAGAAGGAAACTCTGAATCCAAATCTATTAAACTCCGCTTTGAAAAATTTACTTCATGTCGTATCGTTTGAAGGGGTTGGGTAAATACCACACACACACACACACACACATACACACGCGCACACATACGCGCGCGCACACACACACATACATAGATTGAACTTTATAGAGCTAAAAATAAATAAAAATGTCTACAGGGATCAAGGCGCTCGTGTGTAATGGTAATCATCGTCGGAAATGGACATGGCGAGACGAGTTCAAATTCTGGACGATGCTGTTTGCATTTTACATAGCACTAATGCCCTTGGCAACTATTCTTCTCCCATCTATGAGTAAATAGTAAGGCAGACTTGGCTCTTTAACATTGGTATGGCAACCGATCTAGGAGAAGAAAACTTTGAAGCCACATATATTTTAAACTCTGCTTTGAAAAATTTACTTTCTGCCGTATCGTTTGAAGGGGTTGGGTAAATACATTAATGAAAATATTTGTCGTTATGTATGGGTGTTTATGTTTTTTGTTGTTTTGTTTTTGTTTGTTTTTATTGAAGTCAATACAAAACAATTTGTTCTTAATGTATCATTTTAGAAGAAGTTTTTAATGGCTTTTTTCTTAAGATTATACATAAAACTATTGCTTATATGTTTTCATTTTACATAGCACTAACACCCTTGGGAACGATTATCCCCATCTATAAGTAAATAGTAGGGCAGATTGGGCTCTTTAACATTGGCGTGGCAACTGGTCTCGAAGAAGGAATACTCAGAATTTAAACCAGTTGTAGACTTGACCGTGTATTCTATACTCTTCAATTGGGGGTTGAACACTAAACTAGTTGCCTACATGCCATATTGAGAATGCTGGAATTCTTTCAACGCTGCTCTGTTTCAAAGTCTGGACTTGCGTACAGTCGTAAAATCCACTGTATCCAAGCAGTTGTCTTGCTGTTATGGAATTGATGGTAGACATTCGCCATCTTAACAGAATCCGAAGGAATGTTAAAATAGTTGCCCACAACGTGACAACTTCCTGTGCGTGCGTGTATTTGTGCGCGTGCGTGACATTTTTTTTTTAATTCAAGTATTGCTAAATAGCATCACTTGCTTCATGCACTCAAAACAAACAAAATAGTAGCCAGTCACTGCACATAAAAATACTTGGACATGGTTAAGAAGAGGAAATCTCAAGAGAGAAACTGAATTACTAATAATATCTGCACAAAATAATGTCATAAGAAAAATTATATCAAAGCAGAAATTGATAAGACACAACAAACCGTAAATGTAGAGTGTGTGGTGACAAATATGAGACCATAAACCAATGTGTAAGCGAATGTAGCAAACTTATCACAATAGGAATACAAAGCTAGGCACGACTGGGTTGGGAAGATGATCCACTGAAAATTATGCAAAAATTAAATTTTGACCACACAACAAAATGGCATATGCATAAACCAGAATCTGTTTTTAAGAATGAAAAGCATGAAATTCTCTGGACTTCGAGATAAAGACAGATCCCCTTATCCCAGCCAGAGGACCAGACCTAGTATTGATTAACAAAAAAGAGAGAACTTGTGAACTGGTAGACTTTGCATTTCCAGCAGATTACAGGGTGAAGATGAAGGAAAACAAAAAGATAGACAAATACCTGGACCTTGCTAGGGAATTGAAAAAGCTGTGGAATATAAGTGATACCAATTGTAGTTGGTGCACTTGGAACTGTCCCAAAGAGCTTGGAAAAAAGACTGGAGGAACTGGAAATCAGAAGAAGAATTGAGACCATCCGGACAACAGTATTGTTGAAATCAGCTGGAGTACCCAGGAGAGTTCTGAGACGTAAGGAAACTTGTTGTCCCTCAAACTCCAGTGAAAGACTATCAGCTAACACTGGTGTGAAAAACTCTCAAGGGATGAAATAATAAACTCGAAAGACCACAATTTAAGGCTAGTGTGTAAAACTCACATAGTAAAATAATTGATAAATACTTGGACCTTGCCAGAGAACTGAAAAAAAACTGTGGAACATGAATTCCAATTGTAGTTGGTGCCCTAGGAACGGTTATAGGTATGGGGAAAACGACTAGAGGAATTAGAAATCAGAGGAAGAATCGAGACCATCTAACCACAGTATAGTTAAGTTCGGCTAGAATACTCAGATGTGTCCTGTAGATCTGTGTGTTACGTAGCGCATCATCATGTTATATACTGGCATCAAATTCAAATATGTTATATAGCGGCTTCTTCAAATTCACGCTGCTAAATCGTGTATGTTAGTAGTCGTCGCGGGTATATATGATCACGCAGCGAAGTATGTAGTAGTCGGACTTAGAAAATCACAACCCTGGGTATTGTAAAAACTTTGAGTTTATTTCTTTAATCTCTGACGTGGTGGATGGCGAGTATTGACAATTACTACTACTGCTGGGATGAGTGGCGATGGTGAGATAAAGGGGACTGGTGGGTCCCACAGCCGTTGGCTGCAATGGACCGTGAGAATCTGTCGCTCACTTGTTATCCACGCTGTCTCCTGTCTAACTGACCTCGGCTCGAACCCTCAGGCCTTTTATATTGATAGATACTCCTACGCATCTTTATCTTTTGATCTGATAACGGACATTTGTTATATATTCCTTTATCTTCTCCCTGCTTCTTTGACCGGAAAGCCTCGCTTCCGTTTTCCCCTTTTTTTTAAATATATATTTTTATATTTCTCTTTGTCTTTTTGCCGGAAGCTTCGTTTTCCGGCCGAGGACAATACAACATGTGGAGACTTGTTGTCACTCTGCCTCCAGTAAAGAATGTGTAAACTAAGATTTTTTAGAGTTTTGTTTTTCTTCCCGGTTGAAGAAACGAACGTAACAGTCAAGACAACGTGGGTGTCCAAGCGGCCATTAATGTTAAAAGAAAAGAAAAAGCAAAGGAAAGAGAATAGACGACCCCATCCGGAGAAGAGAGAGACGAGTAATAAGAAGGGTAAAACGTAACAATTTATACTGATTGGGTGTCGCATAAACCAGTTATATCGGTAAGGTATAATTGAATGAGCTCGGGGTTACCATGACCAGAAGAAAAGAAAAATGAAAAATAGACAGACGGGAGACATCGGTCTAGGAAATAAAAAAAAACAATAAAAAGAAATTGTAAGGGGAAAAAGAAGACAAAAGACATATGACCAGAGTAGAAAGAAAAGGGGAAAATGAATAAAACCACGGAAGAAGAAAAGGAAGAAAAAAATTGATGAGCACACACACACACACACACACATACACATACACATACACACATACACACACACATACACACACGCGCGCACACACACACATAATCCTAGACAAGTTTTTTGCATTACATGCAGCGCTAATACCCTTGGGAAAGGTATGGTTCCAACTATTCACCATCCAGCTGTGCATAAATAGTAGAGCAGACGAGGCTCTTTATCCTTGGTTAGGCAACCAATCTAGTAGAAGGAAAACTCTGAATCCAAATCTGTTGAAGCCCGCTTAAGAAATTGACCTTTTGTTACATCCTAGTCGTGCGAAGGTTTGGTATATATATATATATATATATATATATATATATATATATATATATATATATATGAGTAGTGGCTTACCGGTGGGTACGGGTACGATCGTTGGGAGTTCACAGGATCCAGGGGTTAAGACCGTGAAAAAACAAATACAAAGTGCTCAATACAATGTAGAGCAAAATTTATTTAAGAAATGGATATAAAGTAACCAACTCGAGTTTCATCATCTGAATCGTCAGGGTTACATCCGCTGAATTAATCGAGTTTTCGATTAATATCAGTTGATACCACGTATGTCTGTTGGAACGGGTCTTATCATTATCGGTAACGATAAGACCCGTTCCAACAGACATACGTGGTATCAACTGATATTAATCGAAAACTCGATTAATTCAGCGGATATTCTCTGGCAAGGTTTGAGTATTTGTCTATCTTTTCGCTTTCTTTCATTTTTACTCGGTGGTCGGCCCGACGGCAAAATTCACGAGATGACAGGTTCTTTTTTTCTTGTCGATCAATACTAGGTCCGGTCTCCTGGGCGGGATTAGGTGATCCGTCTGTACCTCGAAGTCCCAGAGAAATCTATGCTTCTCATTCTAGTGGACATGTTCAGGTTTGTGCATATATCATTTAGTTGTATGGTGAAAACTGAATTTCTTGCACAATTACCAACGAGTCGTGTCTCATCTTGTACTCTCTTTGTGCTAGTTTGCTGCATTCTCTTATTATATGATTAACCGTTTCGTCTCTGTCTTCACACATTCTGCTGTGTCTTATTATTATTATTATTATTATTATTATTATTATTATTATTACATGAAAGTGATAGGCATTTTTTACAGATTCCTGTGGGTGGGTAAAAAATTTTAAGTGGCGTAGTCATCTAGAATTTGAAAAAAAGCAGTCTTTTTTTTAATAAAAATGATGAGTTGTCTTTGATATATTGCCATGTAAAATGAATAGAAAACCTCTGAGTAAGCAGCCGACTTTCTCCCACGCCTCTAACGATCAAGCCAAATGCTGTATATTATAAGAAAATATCACATGACAATTACTCGTAAAGTAGCCACGCATATGTGTGCGTGTGATTCAGCGTACACTCAGTAATGAAAATATGGCGTGTTTTTGCGGAATAATGCTAATGTTATTCCTACCATATAAGATGAAACAGACAGGCATGAAATAACAAAGAGATTATTGTATATAAAATCAATTAAGAAGACATAAAAGCAGAAATTATTTAGTTTCTTCAAACCCCAAATCACGGAATCTCTCCCAGATTCAATCTCTTGGCTTCATTGGCATTCAAGTTCTTTCACTATAGAAAAATTATCACATCAACCTTTTGCCCGAGTTTCGAGCCTAACCTGCCACGTTGGCCCATGATGTGTTGAAATCTGTGCTTTCCTTCTCATACATCTGTTGCCCTACCAAGGCTAGGGAGCCCAGTAAGCCTTACTAATTTATGCATAGCTGAGAGAAAAGCTGATTCGTGCTTTGTCCAGGAGCATTAGCTTGAATTGAAATGCAAACGGCATTAAACCAGATTTGAATTCAGTTGGCCGATTCCATTTTCCTCGCTAATAACTATTAAACAAATAGCGCCACCACACACACACATGCACGCACGTACGCACGTACACACACGTCTCTAATCCGTCTCCAATCAGGTATAATTTGTTTGTTTTTTGGGGTTTTTTTTTTCACGTATATTTTTATTTGATGCGATCGTCTTATCTCCCAACTAACTTTGTCATCTTTGTTGCTCTATGAGTTGTTTGTGAACATCAAACTTTTACATCATTTTGGTAATTAAAGGGGCTTCTTAGCTGCACAGCAGTTTAGCACTATAAATGGTAGACATTGAATTTTTTCCAGGACACAATGGCCCTTTTGTTTACATGAGTTTAAGACCCTTAATATAAATGATTATAATTGCTCATGTCAGAAATTCACATTGAAATTATCAAATATAAAATTTGTTTTATGAAAAGTAAAGATTAAATAAAAGCTTAAAAGTTACTGTTTATTAAAATTTCAATGTAAATTTATGTACTTTAGTATTTGTTTTACTAACATTATCTTTATTATTTTTCAGAAAATTGAATACGAAACAATGTTTTACTTTACCTCATGATAATCTTTTTTAAATTTTAACTTTTTTATTTATCTATTTTTTTAAGTTGAGTTTTTTAAAATTCATTATTATTTACTCTTTTTGAGTTTTCACATCAGCGTTAGCTGATGGTCTTTCACTGGAGTCTGAGTGACAGCAAGTCTCCTCAGGTCTCCAGGACTCTTCTGAGTATTCTGGCAGATTGCAGCAGTGCAGTGTTCTGAATGGTTTCAATCCTCCCTCTGATTTCCAAACTTTCCAAACCCTTTTCCAATCCTTTTGGGACTGTTCCAAGTGCACCAACTACAATTGGTATCACTTTCACTTTCATATTCCATAACTTTTTCAGTTCTCTGGCAAGGTCCAGATATTTGTCTATTTTTTCATTTTCCTTTATCTTCACCCTGTGATCTGCTGGCACTGCAAAATCCACCAGTTGGCAAGTTCTTTCTCTTTTGTTAATCAACACTAGGTCTGGTCTTCTTGCTGGGATAAGGTGATCCGTTTTTATTTCAAAGTCCCAGAGAATTTTATGCGTTTCGTTCTCAAGAACAGATTCTGGTTTATGCATATACCATTTTGTTGTATGGTCAAAATTAATTTTTTGCATAATTCCCAGTGGATCACCTTCCCAACCCAGTCGTGTCTAGTTTTGTATTCTCGTTGTGCTAGTTTGCTACATTCGCAGAGTATATGGTTTACAGTCTCATCTCTATTACCGCAAAGTCTACATTTACTATTTTCTGGGTCTTATCAATTTTCGCTTTGATATAGTTTGTCCTTATGGCATTATATTACTAATACTACTAGAATAACAACAATAATAAATAATGATATTGATAATAATAATTGCCGCTTAATATATAAAGTGGTTCAATTAGGTGGAGTCAGTGTTTAGATATTGTAGAATTTTTGTGTTTCTTTTTTTAGGGAGGAGGCTGCAACATTCATTACTTTTTCATTTCAATTTTCTCAACGAAGTGAGTGTAATTTCTAATTTTTCAATGATGTTCTGTTCTTCCTCAGTTGAATTATTGGTAATAAACAAGTGTTTCTTATATGTTATGGGAAGTACCCCTTTATTGCCATTACTCCCCAGTCCTATTCTGACCCAGTAAAATATCTATGAGTCAAATATATCTGTTTTAAAATTATTTCTATTCGATAGGACCGTGTGCATACAAATCTCTGAAGGAATAACTACACAAAAAATATAAATATCAACGTACAACGAGCATGATTCCCTAACTGCTAGGCATAAATTAACCCAAAATGGACATATACCGTTGAGATTTATTCGTAGCTATTCGGGATTATTTTTGACATATGCAACTAGAAATTGTGCGATATCCTGAAATCAGGCTAAAATTCAGGTCTCAGAAAATTGCATGATACGCGAGTATATACGGTATGTTTTCCATTGAAATTTGTAATTCATTATTTTGTGAATACCTCTCTTCCCCCATGGACTCCCTAGATCTGTTTTGTTTTGCCTGCAACTCTATCGCTTTCTCGTTTTATAAGAATGCATCTTATCTGTTATTAGTTTATTTACTGCTGAAAACCCCTAAGTAAAAATCCCCTAAGTTTTCTTATTCCATGAATTATGCAGAAATTTAAAATGATGTTTGGGGGCGCGTGGTCTAATGGTTAGAGTCGTAGGAAATGGACTCGTCGAACAGAGTTCAAATCCTGGACGAGGCTACAGTTCAGATAGCGCTGATATCTTTGGGAAAGGTATAAATCCAACTACTCTCCCTCCAGCTATGGGTAAATATTAGGGCAGACTGTGCTCTTTAACCTTGGTTAGGCAACCAGTCTAGGAGAAGGAAAACTCTGAATTCAAACCTGTTAAACTCAGCTTGGAGTGGTCACTACTAGAATAGGCAGAGTCTTAATTAGTGATCTATTTTACTAATTTGAAGGAAATGTTGAAAAAAGTATTGATATTTTTTTAAAATCTTGTATAAACATATTATCTTTCAAATGATTAATTCTAATGAATAAAGATACATTTACTTCAAACAGATCAGAGGCTATCATTACTAAAAAAAGAATCATGTATGGTTTTCGCCCAGAACTTTTTATCCAAATGCGTCGAAACTGGCTTTTTTTTTGTTCATGTTGCCGCTGACTTATCAGCTCATGTAACAACGAAGCCAGTATTTCACTACCTGTGATACAAGAATAGTTCTTTTAGAAGCTTGAAATGACCGCCACAGTGCTATCAGCTATGAGAACCTATTAATTTCTCATAGATCATTGGGAGAAACGCCAGGTGCAAGCAGAAAAAGTAATCCACTTTCTTTTCTCTCCCCCCTCTTCTCTGTTAAGCACGACAGAATTGAAACAAAGAAGGACTTTTTTTAAAAAAAGTTGGATATGTGAGATAAATGAGTCGTCACGAAGTAAATGACTAGCGTCTCATTCTTTTTTTTTTATAAATTACACCACGGACACCTATATATGAACGTGTGAGCATATGTGTGAAGAGAGAGAGAGAGAGAGAGAGAGAGAGAGAGAGAGAGAGAGAGAGAGAGAGAGAGAGAAGAGGGAGAGAGAGAGAGAGGGAGTGTGTGTCTCTGTGTGTATGTATGTGTGTGTATGTGTGTGTAAGAGAGTGTGTGTGTGTGTGTGTCTGTGTGTGTAAGAGAGAGAGAGTGTGTGTGTGTATGTGTGTCTGTGTAAGAGAGAGAGCGAGAGTGTGTGTGTGTCTGTGTGTGTATGTGTGTGTGTGTTGTGTGTGTATGTGTGTGTGTATGTTGTGTGTGTCTGTGTAAGAGAGAGAGAGAGAAGAGAGAGAGAGTGTGTGTGTGTGTGGTGTGTGTGTGTCTGTGTCTGTGTCTGTGTCTGTGTGTGTCTGTGTAAGAGAGAGAGAGTGTGTGTCTGTGTGTGTCTGTGTAAGAGAGAAAGAGAGAGAGAAAGAAGAGAGAGAGAGAGAAAGAGAGAGAGAGAGAGAGTGGGGGCGTGCGTGGGGGCGGGTGTGCGTGTATATTTATCCAATGCTAAGTCATGGACAGAATGTCAATATTTAAATGTAGTAAAGCTAGTTTTGAATTCAGGTTTTTCCTTTTCCTAGATTGGTTAACGTACCTAGACTAAAGAGCCTAGTCTAATCTACTTTGTAACCCTAGCTAGGGTGGGAAGAAAATATGGATTTATGCCTTTCTCAAGTATACCAACACAAACACGAACAAACACAAACAGTAGGATTCGAACATGGCTCGCCGCGTTCACTTGTTTGAACGATAACCGTAACCTGATGACAGAAAAAAGGGAAAATAAAACAAATGATAGAAGTTGAAACAAAGAAAAATAGATATTTCTTTTCAGACTTTATTTTTTTATCTTATTTTAATGGACAGTTTTATTTTTTACCAATGTGCTTTGCCAAATTAGATTTAAAAAAAGGATACCATTTTGAAGGTTCACTGATAAATTTTCATCTTATTTTTATCTTTAATTATTTTTTCTTTTGTTTTTACGACATACCAACTTCCACTGGTTAATGCCGTAATTGTATATGTTCTTACTTATATGATACGGCGTCTTCTTTTTGTTGGCATCTACTAATTTTTAATGAAAGAGAAAACGTGTAAAAATTGTTTTGTCAGTCACATGAAATGGTTTTGTTAAAATGGGAAGCATTAAAATCAAAAGTTCATTGTATTTTCAGATTCAGTCAAAGGTGACTGCAAGCCACTGAAGTGATATGTTTATAAAAGCTGTCGGAAGTCCCTGTTGGCAGACTTGATTTGAAGGTCTGGGGAATAGCACCAGTTGAGACACATGTGGTAGTCACGGAACGAAGTCATCTTATCAAGTACTGTGACTGGAATAGGACCACGCTTATTATAAAATGGTTGTTAATTGTGTTATTATTTTCACAGTTTGCTCATTCACATTTCATTTTTTTTTCTTTGGAGGGGGGGGGGTGGTTTTTTACAACATGTCAACTGCTATTGGTCATTTTATGTCGAAATAGTATATTTTCTTTCTTATAGAATGGTTGTCAATTGTGTTTTGAGAATTTTTATTGGTTTGGTTTCTTTGTTTAATGCCAGATCGACTTTCGTAGTTTATTTAATGCCAAAGCCATACTTGTAGAAGAACAGCAGTGGTACTATTTTATCCCATAGTTGGGGGATGAGGGAGTCCATACATATCTCATGAGTCTGAAGGTGAACATAATAGCGCAACTGAAGTTCCAACTCACTTACTACAATATCATAATCGAGTACGTTAACCATTACGCTACGTGGATTCTCCAGACGTTTTATAGAGATTCTACTGATTGATGGCTCTAAATGGTTTCGTGGTATTATTATCTTTTTTTAAATTCTTTGTAGTTGTTGGTTGTAATGGAGAGATTTTATGATTTGTGTTCTATAATCTGTCGTATATGTTTGCTTTCTTTTGGGGATTTTATGATGTTCCTCGTATTTATTGTTTGGAAGAGTTTTTTCAGATTACTTGAATTAAGGTTGTTTTTATTTCCTTAGTGGTTTCAGTTTTATTGCATTCTATGAGAATGTGTTTTGATTCTAAGCAGTTTCCACATGTGCATTTGGGATGTTCTCTTTTAAGTACGAGAGTGTTAGTTGAGTATATCCGATGTGTACTTTGGTCGCTATGACCTCTTCTGTTATGATATATATATATATATATATATATATATATATATATATATATATATATATATATATATATATGGGGGAGATTATGTGCTTAATTAAAGTCATACCTAATTATTGTTAATTAATTAATTATAACTAAATGAATTAGGCGTGCATATCGGTTTAAATGTAAAGCGTAAACAAACCGAGTCATCTTGTTTACGCTTTACATTTAAACCGATATCACGCCTAATCCATTTAGTTATAATTAATTAATTAACATAGTTAGGTATGACTTTAATTAAGCACATGATCTCCCACAAATTGTCGGCCTTTTGCCATTTTCAAAACACATTGTTTGACTACTTCATATATATATATATATATATATATATATATTATATATATATATATATATATATATATATATATTACGGATCTTTGCAAATCCACGAAGCAAATAAATTTACTTCTGGGTTAATAAAAATTGATTTAAAATTTGCTCAATAAAAAGAGCTAAATATACGGGTTTTTTTTAAAAGCGAATGTAATGAAATATTCCAACTGCAGTTTCTTGCCGTAGCAATTCTTCAGGGAATTATTGCTTATTCCAGCCATCTACTTTTATTAATATCCAGGTTGTACCCATTCTTAAGTATGTGGGTGTGCCTCCCACCCTACGTAATGCCTGAAGCTACCAGGCACAGTTTATGTTTATTCAAATGCCTACATTTGTTTATCAACTCAATATTGAACTTGCGATCAGAGTTAACAAACAAGTGTAGGCATTTGAACAAACATAAACTGTGCCTGGTAGCTTCAGACATTACATAGGGTGGGAGGCACACCCACGTACCTAAGAATGGGTACAACCCGGATATTAATAAAAGTAAGTAAAGTCGACGGGGCGGCCTAAAGTCGGTATCAGCCATGCAGCGAGGGAGTCTATCTCCTTTTCACTAGCGCTAGACCAAGGAGATTATTTTTTAGCATCTGAGGTGGAGTGCCACACCTACCATCAGCTCCTTACTTTACCGCACAGATCCCTG
>CM042149.1:98674900-98717400 GCA_023376005.1 Doryteuthis pealeii | reverse complement strand
TGCCAAATACATTATAGAAGAACAGTAGTGGTATCATTTAACCTGTTGCTGCAGACATGAGAGGGTTCATACCTTTCGCAAGGGTATTATTCCAAAAGTGAACGGAATAGAGTAACTGGAGTTTGAACTCGCTTACTACGATGTCGCAGTCCAGCACGTTAGCCACTGTCTGTGTTTTACAGTGTGATAACAAATTGTAATAAAAAAATTTTACTATTCAACAGAGAGGTTTATCATTTCAACAAAAATAAATTTTTGGTTTTAGAATAATTTCAAAAATCCAAATGGCCTCCCCCAATTTACCTGCTTTGTCTGACTTTAATGGGTTTATTTAAAGGAGTGTGCATATCTGAATAAGCTTAAGACCTTGCTACATTTCAAGAATAATATTACCGCAAAGATATGAGTATTAACCACAGAAACCTTGAGCAAAGTCATACAAAGTGTTCGAATTAAGGTGCAACTTTGTATCCTTGAAAATGGAAGTTATCTACAAGATATCAATTTTTGGTAAATAACTTAGAATATATTTCCTTTGACTATTTTGTTATGATGCAAAAGACTAAAATGTGTGTGTCAGTCTTTTATGGCCCACCCTGTATGAGCAGAATCATGAAAATCCTTGGCTTCGTGATTTAACATTAAGGATGTAGAATCTTTTGTTCAGACGAAAAAAAAAAATCTGTTTTTCTTCTTTTCAGACGAGAAAAAAATATTTTCCTTCTCCTCAGTGACAATGAGTTTCGGTAATGATCAACTAAAATGGGGCATATAATTCACGGCCCGAGGGTCATAAAGCCAGAATGACTATTCCCCACTTTTATCACAAAACACCGCTTTGCCATTTCTCAAGATCTAGTGACAACCGTCTTTGAATTTAAATGTATTTCCTTCGGGCAAAGCACTTTGCATATTCATATGCATGTAAAATCCATACTTAACAAAATAGAAAAATGTCTAAAGCTAAATTGATAAATACTGAAAGCAAAGATCTTATTTACAAGATTCTTTTTAGCAGTTTTAAGAAGCGATATCTCTGGTAGATTTTTACCAGATCATATCGAACAGTAATAAAAACTATTTCTCTGAATGTTTGAGATGAGGTTTGATGATTAGTATTATCTGCGTTATTCAGACTGAATAAAGGTTTAGGTTCAAAGTTCCGTGATGGCTCCCGATTACGACAAGAAGGTTCCCGACTACAACAAGAAACTTCCCGAATTCGAAATTAAGGTTCCCGAGTCCGAAAAGAATCCGAAAATACCTGAAGAAGGCCGGGGGCATATCGGCCGAAACGTTGTACAGATAACAATGAAGATGAGGACGATAATACTAGTAATAAAAACATTTACTCTGTATGTACTTATGAAATAGACACATAAATTGTAACGTAAGAATCATGATTGTTCGAAATACTTCAATTAATTCTGTATATTTCTTTATTTTCTGTTGGCTTTGATGCGCAAGAAATAATTGCAATTTATCAATAAATCATTAGAAATTATTGTTTAGGTGGATATTTTTGTTAATTTTATTCACAATTTTCCATTTATTGGTTGGCTTCAAAGACATTCTAATGAGGTCTTTGTTTCATTCGGAATTATACGTTAAAGTCATTACCATGAATAAAACAGTTAAATACATTAAAAGTTTCATATAAAATACACGATACTCTCAAATCCTTTTATGTTAATAGAGTAATATATTTTTGGAACAAATTTCCAAATCAAATCAAAATAAGCAATAGTATTTATACTATATAGTTTACATTTTTATTTATTTTTCTATGGAATCTTATTTTTTATTGTAAGGTTTTTAAAGTTGTTTTATTTTTATCTTTTATTCAAAACAAAACAGTCCTATCAACATTCGTCTCGCTCACCAACAAAGTCTTATTTTGTGGGAAATTTTACACATAATTTAATTTTTACATTAAATAAATAAAATACTTATTTTTAAACAAAATTTATTGTAAACAAAAAAAGACTATTCTATAAATAAAATAATATTATAATACACTAATTCTTAGTTTTGTTTATTGTCAAATCTTTAATAAAGTTTATGAATGCATTTAACAAAAAAATCTTAAATGTAAACAAAAAGAAAAAAAATTTGCTAATCCTCGGCTCTTTTTAAAAAAAATTGATAAATCATTTTCCTCTTAGTTTCTCCCTTACACCTGTTTTCTCCTCACTCATTCTTTGGTGTGCCTAATTTTTTTTTTTTTAGTCCGGTCATGGACCGGGTGGTTTTGCTAGTTCAATATAATTGAGAAAAATACAATCACGTATTATCTTCAGAACCTAGACCATTGATAGTGAGTTCGGTTATCATTGGGCGTCCCATATTTTTGGCCTCGTGCCACATCTAAGTTAAGCTTAGTAAATAACTATATATTTTTTTCTTTTAATAAATTCATTTTACTTTTATTTCTTATGTACCTAATTTAATTTCTTTATTAAGGGAATTTGATGAACTTCCTAACCAGAGACGCCAAGGTCAATCCAGTGCCCCGAGACCCCGAGGTCAAAATCTAGTCCTGGATCAAGCATTAGATTGTACGTGTTCCCTCTCAGGTGCAACTGGCTGAGAATTTTCACGATCATGTCATGTGGACAGTTAACTCTCCTGATGTGAATTCGCTGAACTTCTAAGAGACAAACTATCATTCACTAGCTAAAGTACCCAATTACGTTGGGTAAGAGAACACGACTGATTGCCTAACCAAGATTAAAGAGCCCTGTCTACCCTACTATTTACCCATAGCTGGAGGGGGAATAGTTGGATTCATACTTTTCACAAGGGTATTAGCACTATGTAAACTGTAGCTTATTCCAGGATTTGAACTCGGGTCGACGAGTCCATTTCCTATAACTTTAACCATTACACCACGCACTTACAACTAACTATAACTAATTTTCCCATAAAACCATTAGTTTGATTTTAACTACACTACCCTACATAATTAAATGGTTACCCATAAATTATGTAAGAAATGTGAATAATTATTAGGCTGAGTCAAAAGTTTTGCAATATTTACACTTCAACAACCAAGAGGACGTAGAAGTTTCAGTGAAAGAGTTCTTCGCTTCAAAATATAAGAATTGGTATGAGGGGGGGGGGTCAAAGAATTAGCTTAAATGTGGCTTCACTTATCATATAGTCCGGACATCTCCCTCGGATTCTTGCGATCCATGCCTCACTTCCCACGTTCGAAACGCTTCAACAACCAAAAGGAATCTTTAGTGGGGTGGGGGGTTCGTCTTGAGGGACAAGAACTAGTATGAGCATGGGATCAAAACATATAGTTAGAAAGTTGACTTCATCCAGTATATAGCTCCATCGGATTATTACTTGGTTTGATCCATGACTTACTTCCTGCGCTCACGACGCTTTAACAACCGAGAGGAGGCGGAAGCTTCAGTGAAGGAGTTCTTGGTTCTAAAGAAAAGAACTAATTCCCGCGGGTCTAAAAAGTCTCTGTCCTGACTACTTGACGGTCACAAGTTTCCCTGTCTCTGTGGTCTGACTACTCTGACGTCACAAACTATATTTCTTCCTCCCTAACTCTGCCCTCTGATGTACAAAATCTATATGTTATCATCCTCAAAAGAAAGGTATTATTTATCTAACTTTGTAAAACAAATTTTTAATCTCGAATCTTCCTGTGGTTTGTTTTATTTATCTATTGGCTAACCTTAATACTACAAAGTAATTTAATAAGTGTCTCTTTTTACCCGACCAGAATAAAATGTAAGACCACTTCAAAGGCTGCCATAAGCCAAAGTAATTCACCACCCCGCCTGCTAAGGGTTAATCAGTCCTCTCTTAAAACAACACTTCAAGGGCAATCAAACACACACCTGGGCGCCATTGTGTTTGGAAATATAGACTCCTTCTGTAACACAAGTTATTAATATAGATGTTTTAATTCTAACAAGCCTCTGTATGAACTCCATGTTTTATAAGTACCCGCTTATAACGGAATAAGTGTTTTTTTTTAATATTATAAACAATGAAATAAAGTTATAACACATAACTTTCAACACTGACTGATAATAGAATATGAAGTGTTTTTTCATCGCTTAACATGAAGAAATATTAGCAGAAAGGTGATTTCTTAATAATGACAAGGAGGAGTCCCATGGCGTAGTAACTAAAGTGCTAGAGTGTGACACCGTAGTAAATGTGTTCGAAATCTAATGGCGGTTTTGGAATCATACACTTTAAATCTATTTAAAACTAATATATTTACTAACTCCTCCGCATGAGCAGGATGTGACACATGATCATTTTTAAGCATAGTTTAAGAGATTTGAATTGTTAAAAAAAAATAACTGAATTTTACCATCTCTTAGACCATTAAAGAGCCCTCTCTGCTCAGTTATTTACCCATAGCTGGAGGGAGAATAGTTGGATTCCCTAGGGCACTAGTACTATATGAAATGCAAACAGCCTCGTCAAGGATTTGAACCAACAACAAGATGGAATCCAACATGGCGAGAAGAAATAGAAAGAAGCAACAAGCAAGAAAACTAAGTGATCACAAATGGCCAAACAAAGAAAGAAAGTAAATTATGCATCTCATCTCTCTGTCTACCTCTCTCACTCTCCCTATCACATAAGAACATTGTTTATATACCCACAACATGTGTGAGTATATAACAAGGCTCCATATTTAGAGATCTGTTGAGTATGGAGTACCGCTTCATTGCTATTTCATTTTGGTACACTCTGACATGGAACGGTAGTACCCGTTGAATTCCATTATAGACCAAATAGATATGTTTAAGAATTATTTGTATTCGATAGGACTGAGTGTAAAAAAATCTAAGTAACTAAACAATAATATAAATATGAATGTACATTGAACTCAACTCCCCAACCACTAGGTGAAAATAACCCTAGGTAAGTTGATATGCCGTTCAAATCAATCATTCAACGCCTTGTCAGTCCTTATTTGAGCTAAACAGGAAGGTGGAAAGGCTCAGTTCAATCAATCAGCTGGCCATGTCAAACCTATATGATTGACCCGACCATATTTTTCAAATTGATCTTATGGCAAACGCCCAACCGTCTTTATCACATGGCTGCTGAGGCTCAACCACCAATATCTTTTAATACACAGTGAAGTTATTTCTTCTAATTTATTGATACATACGAAGTTAATGAAAAATTTAACATAAAATCTTTCTACCAATTTATTACTACACATAAACAAACCATATATATATATATATATATATATTATATATATATATAAATATATATATAAAATAACAATACAATGTGGTTTTGATATCTTTTTTAGGCCGACAATTTTTGTAGAATATGTGCCCTTAATTGAAGTCGTACCTAATACTATTTGAAAATTTACATTAATTAATAATTAATGAATTAGGTGGCATACCTATTCAAACGTAAGGCTATTTTTCTCGGATTAGTTTAGCCTTACATTTGAATAGATGCCCGCTAAATTTATTAATTATTAATCAATTAATTTTCAAAATATTTATGTAAACGTCAATAAAGCCACATTTCTCCATATATATATATATTATATATATATATATATTATATATATATATATTATTATATTATATATAAACGGGATTCGGCATTAATTAACCCATAAGGGTTGATATGCCATTAAACAATAATGAATCAACTGATACATCAACAAAATCGCAGGAAAATAAGATTAATTTTAATAATGAAAAACAAAGAGCAACCAATTTAGGGGTTTTATATAAGAAAACAATATTTGGCATTGAATAACCCACAAAGATTTATATGCCATTGAACACTAATCAACCAACTATTCCATCAATAAAATCCCGGGAAAAGAACTTAGAAGATTAATTTTAATAAGGAAAGACAAAAAATAATTTTAGGGGTTTTATATTAAACAATATTTGTCATTAATTAACCCACAAGGGTTGATATGCCATTAAACTGAAACCAAACAACCAGCCAACCAATCCATCAATAAATCCACAGTAAAATAACTTGGGAGATATAATTTGATTATGAAAGACAGAAGAATCATTTTAGTTTTAAATCTCACAGACAAGTTAAAGAGACAGTTCTTCCAGGCTGTTGTCGTGTCAGTGCTGCTGTATGGCTGCACCACCTTGACCCTAATGAAGCGACTAGAGAATAAACTAGATGGGAGCTGCACAAGAATGCTCGGGTGATCCTGACAAGTCGTAGAAACAACACCCGCGAGAAAGCAGCTGTACGGCCACCTGCCACATATCACCCAAACCATCCGAGTAAGACGGACAAGACACGCGGGACACTGCTGGAGAAGCAAGGCGAACTTATAAGCGACGTCCTCCTGTGGAAGCCAGCACATGGGCACGCCAGTGTGGGCTGATTAGCAAAGACGTACATTGATCAGCTCTGTGCGGATGTAGGATGCTGCACAGAGGACCTCTCGAGAATGATGAGCGATAGGGACGGATGGAGAGAGATTGTCATGGATATCCGTGCCAACAGCGCGACCTGATGATGATGATGATGATGATGATGATGATATAAGAAAAACAAGATTTGGCATTGAATAACCCACCTGGGTTTATATGCCATTAAACATCAAGCAACCACCCATTCCATCAACAAAACCCCGGGAAAAGAACTTAGAAGATTAACCGGTTTAGCTCAGTCGGTAGAATGTTCGGCTAGGAATCACAAGGTTCTTGGTTCGATACCGGCCCTCACCAACTCAGCATATGAGTAGCACGGGGATCTGTGCAGTAAAGTGATGAGCTGCTGGGAGGTGTGGCGCTCCACCTCAGATGCTAAAATAATCTCCTTGGTCTAGCGCTAGTGAAAAGGGTATAGACCCCTCGCTGTCTAGCCCATACCGACATTAGGCCGCCCCGACGACTATATAAAAACAATATTTGTCATTATATAACCCACAAGGGTTGATATGCCATTAAACGTCAACCAAAAAATCTGGCAACTAATCCACCAACAAAACTGCTGGAAAATAACTTGTGAGATTAATTCCAATTATGAAAGACAAATAAGAATCCTTTTAGGGGTTTAACAATATTTGGCATTGAATAATCCACAAAGGTTTATATGCCATTAACCAAACAACCAACTCACATCAACAAAACCCCTGGAAAAGAACTTAAAATATTATAAGGGGCCGGGTTAACTCAGTCGGTAGAGCGTTCGGCTAGAAACTACAAGGTTCCCAGTTCGATACCGGTCCTCGCCAACTCAGCGTATGAGTAGCGCAGGGATCTGTGCGGTAAAGTGATGAGCTGATGGTAGGTGTGGCGCTCCACCTCAGATGCTAAAATAATCTCCTTGGTCTAGCGCTAGTGAAAAGGGTATAGACCCCCTCGCTGTCATGGCCTATACCGACATTAGGCCGCCCCGACGACTATATAAAAACAATATTTGTCATTATATAACCCACAAGGGTTGATATACCATTAAAACGCCAACCAAAAAATCAGGCAACTAATCCACAAACAAAATTGCAGGAAAATAACTTGTGAGATTAATTTTAATTATGAAAGACAAAATAAAATCCTTTTAGGGGTTTTATATAAGAAAAACAATATTTGGCATTGAATAATCCACAAGGGTTTATCTGCCATTAACCAAACAACCAACTCACATCAACAAAACCCCGGGAAAAGAACTTAAAATATTATAAGGGGGCCGGGTTAGCTCAGTCGGTAGAGCGATCGGCTAGAAACCACAAGGTTCCCAGTTCGATACCGGTCCTCGCCAACTCAGCGTATGAGTAGCACAGGGATCTGTGCAGTAAAGTAAGGAGCTGATGGTAGGTGTGGCGCTACACCTCAGACGCCAAAATAATCTCCTTGGTCTAGCGCAAGTGAAAAGGGGATAGACTCCTTCGCTGATTGGCTTATACCGACTTTAGGCCGCCCCGACGACTTTACTTACTTTACTTATATACGAAAAACAATATTTGGTATTGAATAATCCACAAGGATTTATATGCCATTAACCAAACAACCAAACAACCAATCCACCAACAAAACTGCTGGAAAATAACTTGTGGCAAAACCTATTATTTTGGGGGTTTACGGTTTAAATTTTGTAGGTAATCATTTTTCTTAAAAACAAAAATGCCTTCCAATGAGTTTTTGTGATGAAACTCAGGTAACCTACAAACCAATTAAACTAAAAATCCAAAGTATTTATTGGTATCCAAGCGTGCAATTTACCATATCTGGTCTTAAATGCATTTGATTCTTTAAGACTATTTTCATTGCGAATGGAAAGTGGGCAGACAATCAGGTTCAAAATAAAACAAAAAAGCTTTTACTCTGTTCAAGTGCGGGAAAAAATCAGTCACAGCCGTTCGCTGCTTTGTCAAAGAAAGAGAAAAGGAATTAGTGATTACATTAAGACACAGTTAATGAACAGGGAGACAAACAGACAGACGTAAAAACAGTCACCATGGCGACAAGTAAAGCAGACCTTACAACGACTGTAGCTGCCAAGTGTAGCCATGGTGAATGAATGACCGTTATTATAACAATCTCTTACTAGATCGCTGTATACAAGAGCAGTAGTATTTGTAACTGCTTTCTGTTTTCTCTTGGTGTTATTTCTCTTCTACATAGACGCATTAGTGGTGTGTGCCCCGAGGAAACACGTGACAGTGTAGTGTGAGTGATTCTATTGCTAGTTTGCCAATAGTGATAAGGTGCAGACAATAATGTGGCGGTCAGTGTTTCACCATCAACTTATTGTTTAACTCAAAGCGTTTCATGTGGGCGAGGCAGTCACACAGCTCGAAGTTAGGAGCCAATTCGTCTATTCTTACTGCAGGGGGGGGGGTGAAAAAGATAAATAAATGAAGAAGAAGAAGAAGAAGAACAACAACAACAACAACATGAAAAAGAAGAAATAGAATAAAAAGAAAAAATAGAAGAGGAAAAAAAAGAAATAAAAGTATATAAAAAAAGGAGAAACAGTTGACAAACAAAAAGAAATCAAAGAAAGGGGAGAAACTTGAATGAAAGAAGAAGAAGAAGAAGAAGAAGAAGAAGAAGAAGAAGAAGAAGAATGGGGAATAAAAGAAACCAAGTGTATAAAAACAAAGAACCAGTTGACGACGACGAAGAAGAAGTAAAAGAAAAAAAGGAGAAACTGGAATGAAAGATAAAAAGAAGGAACAGATATATGTGAAGATAAAAAAGAAACAATAAAAAGAAGGAGATTCAAAGAAAAAAAATAACAAGAACAAGAAATAATGAAATAAAAGAGAAAGAACTGGGTTAAAAGTTAAAGAAGGAAGTGAAGAAGAAAGAAGTGGATGAAATACAAGATAATAGAGGAATGAAATAAGAATCAATAGAATAAAAGGTGAGAAGTTTATAGAAGAAGAAGAAGAAGAAGAAGAAGAAGAAGAAAGAAGAAGAAGTGAAAGGAAAAAGGAAGTAATTGGAATGAAAGAAAAAAAAGTACAACAGAAAGATGAAACGGGAAGAAAAAAATTAAACAATATATTAAGGAAGATCCATGAATGAATGAATGAAAGAAGAAGAAAGGAAGAAGAAGAAGAAGAAGAAGAAGAAGAAGAAGAAGAAAGAAGAAGAAGCGATGTGTATATAAAAGAAGAACAATTGACGAAGAAGAATAAAGAAAAGAAAAAGAAGAAACTCGATGAAGACAAAAGAAGGAACAGATATATCTGAAGATAAAAATTGAAACAATAAATTAAGGAGATTCAAAGAAAGAAAGAAAGAAAAAAGAAAGAGAAAGAAAAGAAGAAGAAGAAGAAAGAAGAAGAAGAAGAAGAAGAAGAAGAAATTGAACAATATCGATTAAAAGTAGCAAGTGGGGCATTTGTACTTTTTTTTTTACAACTTTTTTTCCAGTTCTACCATTTTTCTTTTAACCGTTTGACGTGCTTTACTAAAAAAGATGACATTAATAATTTAACAGACATGAAAAACGGTAAACTAGTTCCCCACAAGACATCTTGAGAATACTGGAATTCTTCCAACGCTGCTCTGTTTCAATGTCTGAACTTGCGTAGATATCGTAAAATCCACTGTATCCAAGCAGTTGTCTTGCTGTTATGGAATTGATGGTAGACATTCGCCATCTTAACAGAATCCGAAAGAATGTTAAAATAGTTGCCCACAACGTGACAACTTCCTGTGCGTGCGTTTGTTTGTGCGCGTGCGCGTGCGTGACATTTTTTTAAAGTTCAAGTATTGCTAAATAGCATCACTTGCTTCATGCACGCAAAACAAACAAAAACAGTAGCCAGTCACTGGCAAGTTAAGCGCACATAAAAACGACTTGGTGTCAATCCAAGTTATCTTATAAAGAGTTTATATTTTTTTTTTCTAACAGGAACTTAATTCCGATCTTGCAACATATTGATTTTACAATACATATAGTTATATACTCAGCTTAGCGTAGATGTGGCATAAGGCCAGAATCATGGGCGCCCAGTGAGATACGAACTTACTAATAATCGTATGCAAATCTATCTTCCTAACCATTACACCACGTAAGGTGCCCATGGTTATAATTAGGGCCGGGTTAGCTCAGTCGGTAGAGCGTTCGGCTAGAAACCACAAGGTTCATAGTTCGATACCAGTCCTCGCTAACTCAGCATGTGTGTAGCACAGGGATCTGTGCGGTAAAGTAAGGAGCTGATGGTAGGTGTGGCACTACACCTCAGACGCCAAAACAATCTCCTTGAACTAGCGATAGTGAAAAGGGGATAGATTCCCTCGTTAATTCGGTGATACCTACTTTATGCCACTCTGACGACTTTAAGCTTAGCTTAGATGTGGCACAAAGCCAGAATTATGGGCGCCCATAAGAAACGAACTCACAAACAATGGTATGCAACTCTGTATTGCTAACCCTTACACCACGTAAAGTGTCCATATAGTTATTTACTAAGTTTAGCTTAGATACGGCACAAGGCCAAAAGTATAGGGCGCCCAATGAGAGTCGAACTAATAAATGGTATGCCAATCTATATTGCCTAACCATTACACTACACAAGGTGCCCATATAGTTATTTACTTAGCTTAGCTTGAGTGTGGCAACAAGGTCAGATGTATGGGGCGCGCCAGTGAAAAACGAACTCACAACAATGGTATACCAAATCTCAACTGCTAACCATTACACCACGTAAAGTGCCCATGTAGTTATAGTTATTTACTAAGCTTAGCTTAGATGTGGCACAGAGCCAGCAGTATGGGCGCCCAGTGAGAAACGAACTCACTAACAATGGTTTGCAAATCTAACGTGCTAACAATTACACCACAATACATGTATGCATATTTATTTGGACGGATGGATTCCCTTTACCGGGGACCCAAAGTGTGAAATGCAATGTTTGAATTCCAGATGGAATTTGAACAGCCTCTCATTTCTTATTTGTTGGCCTTAAATTCAGAATATTCCTTTGCAGTCAAATTGAGGAAAATGTTCAAGGAATTGACTTGGGACTCGATTGGACGCGGTGGGGTGGGGGTCTTGGGCGTTAAGGTAAGGTAAACGACTTTTTAGTGAAATTGTTATTAGTCCACAAGGGGCACCTGTCTCCATTGCATGAAAATCTACTCATCCTTTGAAGTGAACCTCTGAGGTATTGGTCATCTCTCTCTCTTTCTCTCTCTCTCTCTCCTCTCTCTCTCTCTCTCTCTCGTCTCTCTCTCTCTGTCATCGCTCTGGTAGTAATGGTTTAAGATATCATCATCATCATCATCATCATCACAATCGTCCTCCTCCTCATCATCATCGATCATCATCAAGGCGTACTAACAGCATACCCCCTCTCTCTCTCTCTCTCTCTCTTTCTCTCTCTCTCTCTCTCGCCTCTTTTCTGCTCTCTCTCTCTCCTGTCATCGATCTTGTAAGTAATGATTTTAGAATATCATCATCATCATCAAGAGGCATGCTAACAGCATATTTACCTCTCTCTCCTCTCTCTCTCTCTCTTTCTCTCTCTCTCTCTCTCTCTCTCTCTCTCTGTGTGTAGAGGGTGGATTTCGAGCTAGTGTATGTTAGAAGCGATCTATGCCAACATTAACCAACGCGTCTTTTATCTTAAAATCTCAAAATCTCCTTGTGGAGGCGCGTGATTATCGTAGTAGAAAATGGACACGAAGAGACGAGTGCTGGATGAGGCTGTTTACATTTCACATAGTGCTAAAACCATTGGGAAAGGTATGAAGACATCTATTCACTCCTAAGCTAATAATAGGGCAGACTGTGCTCTATAACCTTGGATAAGGAAAACACTGAATTCAAACCTGTTAAACTCCGCTTAAGAAATTGACCCTGTGTCACATCCTGCTCTTGTAGAGGTGTTAGTATATATGGATGTTGAACTGCATCTAGTGGTGAGGTTCCAATTCTGGAGCTTTTCATCGCCATTAATCCCAGGTCCTCTGATCTGGAGTGGTAGTACATGTTAGGGCCCTGTCTATGGTTTGAATAGATAATAAAAATCAGTTTAAGAAAATATGTTTGAAAAACAAGGATTTGAATTTTTTAATGCCTAACAAGAATGAATGAAGAAAATAAAAACGTTTTCGGCATAAAATAACCAAACAAGGGTTGGCATGCCTTAAAATCCAACAAATCAACGTAAATTCTCATTTTGGAAGAACCAGTTTAAATATCTTCAGGCTTAAGAAAACATATAAAACAACATGCACACACATTATAATTATATATATATATATATATATATATATATATATATATATATATATATATGAGAAGTAAACAAACAGACGATGTGTTTTGATATGGCTTTTTTAGCCGACAATTTTTGGGAGAATATGTGCTTAATTGAAGTCGTACCTAATTTTTGAAAATTGATTAATTAGTAATTAATGAATTAGGCGGGAATACCTATTCAAATGTAAGGCTAAACAAATCGAGAAAAATCAATTTCTGTATGTACATTTCAGCCTATAAGGCCTCCTCAGCAGAGCTATAGACAGGAAGACCGCTTTGTGTGTGACTCGAACCCTGACTGTCAAGCTGACAGCCAGAGACTGTAACAAATCGAGAAAAATTAATCCATAAAGTGGAATATAACCTACTTCTAAACAAAACGAAAAATCTGGGAAGGGCTTGCTGGTGTAATGGTTAGAGTCTCTGGCTGTCAGCTTGACGGTCATGGTTCGGGCACTGGGCAATAAACCCAGCCCTGCCCTTTAAATCAAGGAGGCAGGTATTTCCTGGAGGGATAGCCCCTTGGGATCAACGCTATTAGCTTGTAAGATCCAGGACCGAAGCCACTGGACCCCCGCTCCGAGATATAGTGGTTAAGGGTTATAAAAATATGCCTTCTGATTGATATGTCAGAGGCAACAGTCAAAAAGTATGATAAAATAAGTAAATACAAAGACCAGGAAAAAGAAATTGAAAAAAAATGTGACGTTTTAAAACTACCACCACACCAGTAATATAGGGAGCCCAGAGTATGACCACAAAAAGGGACAGATAAAAACATTAACAAGATACCTGGTACTTATAATCTATATGAAGTTGTTGTATACCCTTCTTATTACTTACTTCTTACTTCTATTCTTCTTCTGTTCTTCTGACATCTTAAGTTCTTCTAGGTCTCTTCTAACGTCTGGACTTCTCTTAGGGACTTCGGGTCTGGTCTTCTATTGGGGATTTCTCTTTATCAGAAGCCCTGTGTCATTGTTAGTTTTTAGATAATAACACAAGATTTCGATTTGCTTTGATCTTACTTTATTTTTGAATCCCCAACCAGACATCTGCGCAGATTAAGACGGGAGCGCGCGTAACGCGACTTACCCTTCCGTCGAGCTCGGCTGCTAGTCTCTAACTGACTGAAACTTACTTACTATCTAAACCGGAAGAAAGGGCCCTCTCAACCGGTTCTCACAGCTATCCCCGGAAGATAGGGTTAGGACTGAGGTCAAGCTTGTCACTCAATCTTCAAGGCCGTCAGCTGCAATTAAAACGCCATCTTGTTTTCTACACTATTGCACATAAATATTAGGTATCTAATAATTAAGTAACAAAGTAAAAAAATTGCAATTTGCAGAACTCTATGTAATGTTCTATTAAATGTGGACAATTATTTTACTTGTTACGTCGGTTTCCGTATTGACAGATATTTGTTGGTACGATTTGATATTCCATATACAATAACTTTTCTAAAGACAACGCCTTCTGGATAACACGAAACTTATTTTTTTTTAAGTTTAATTTCCTGTTTAGTCTTACCGTTCTTCCCAAACAATCAAAGACCTTATCAACTCCTCCACGCGCATGAATGCACCCAACACCCCCGACACTCCCAAAGCCGGCATATACACCACCCCATGCAACGACTGCAACAAACGTTACTCCGGAGAAACCCATCGCAGCCTCACCAAACGCATCTATGAGCATAAGAGATCGATAAGAACAAATGATAACCTGAACGCCCTATTCAACCACACGTCAAAAAGTATGATAAAATAAGTAAATGTAAACAAATTTTTAAAATGTCACCCTTTAAAACTACGACCACACCAGTAATATAGGAAGCCCAGAGTATGACTAAAAAGGGACAGATAAAAACATTAACAAGATACCTGGTAGTTCCAACCTATATCAAGTACAAAAAGTGCACTTTGCAGAACCTTATGTAATGTTTTATTAAATGTGGACAATTATTTTACTTGTTAAGTTGGTTTCCGTATTGACAGATATTTATTGGTGTGGGTGTTATTATACGATTTGATATTCCATTCTAGGAAGTGGCAGTCCTGCCTTAGCTACCGAAACTGTTTTATCACTCCTAGTTGGCAGCTGATGAGGGCAGGGTATCGCACGTGCTATCACACATTGTATGACGAAAATTCCATACATAATAACTTTTCTAAAGACAATGCCTTCTGGATAATACGAAACTTAATTTTTTTTTAAATTTTAATTTCCTGTTTAGTCTTACCGTTTTAATCCCACCAACATATAAAGGAATAATATATATATATATATATATATATATATATATATATATATATATATATATATAATCCAAAGATCAGGTGAAAACATATTCCTTACGACGAAGTAGTTTTTAAATGTCGTAGTTTGCAGAGCTCAATGTGGGCTCTCATTGGCAGAGTCACAGAGCAAAATTATATCAGTTAAAAATAATAGGAATACATTTTGAGCATTATAATCTATTTCAGGGAACCTAGAGAAATTGTCTAGTATCTCCCATCATCAGATGCAAAATGAGGATTCCTTTATTATTCTTAGGTAAGTTGAAAACAGGTTTTTGTATGTCCTGTATTCATCTGTGTATACCACTCCTGAAGGTAATTTATCTGTCGGTCATAAATTTACTTCTTGTCTAGTTGATCATCTATTGTTGGTCATTATATATATATATATATATATATATATATATATATATATGTAAACAACTTTTAGCTATTTCAGCCGACAGTATATTTGGGAGAATATGTGCTTTTTTTTTTTTTAATTTTAGTCAGACCTAATTTTTGAAAGTTAATTCATTATATGTTTAATTAGGCGGGATTTAAACTACTTAAATGTGAGGCTAAACAAATCGAGAAAAATCAATCTCTGAATATATATTTCGACCTATTAGGTCTCATCAGCAGAGTTATAGATACGAGGACCGCCTAGCGTGTGGCTCGAACCCTTTGTGCCGAAACGACACGCCGGTATCTTACCATCACGCCAAACAGAAATCGCAATTTTGTCTCGCTTTGTTTAGGTATTAGTAGCATTCTATGTTCCACTTTGGAGACTTTATCGCACGACGCAAATGTAAACAACTTTTAGCTATTTTCAGCCGACAGTAAAAAAAAAAATTTTTTTTTAATTAAAAAAAGCACATATTCTCCCAAATATATATATATATATAGTTTAGAATTAATGGAAAAAAGGAATAAATGAATGGAATAAAAAAAGGAATGAAATGAATGGAATCAATGAAAAATCTTTTCCAAGAAAAAAAATTTAAGAGGGGTCCCTAATGTAAATGTCTAATTCATTTTTACTGGACTTTTTATTGAAGCATTACATTAATATAATTATTGTATAAGGTATTGGAGAGGATAAAATAGGTGTCTTACCTTTGTGAGGTTCTGTTGAGAAATGATTCAAATTTTTCATTGTATCTTATATTGTCTGTTCTACTAGACTTATATATATATATATATATATATATATATATATATATATATATATTGATAATATACTTACATATATTTATTAGAACTAGAATTCTCGACTTCTAGGCATAAAATAACCCTTGATGTGTTGAGATGCCGTTAAAATCAATCAAATAATGTACAATGTAATTATTCTGATTAATATGCAAGACACATCAATTAACTTTTGACTTAGTTCTGAATAATTATTCTCTTTGGAAAAGATTAGTTTCACATGTTGATGCTTAATAAGGTTTGTAATCTAACTATGTCTGTAAGAAAGAAAGAATCCGACCACAAATTAACGAATATTATCTTCAAAATCGACTCATCATAAATTTAGTAAGCGCTCATGCGCACCAACATGTGTGTTAACACTACCAAGTCGAAATAACTCTTCTATAATGATAAATGCGAATGTCAGTGTGCCAGTCTGTCGTATTTTTTTTTTTAGCTTTACTCCTAGAGACCGTAGTGCAACATATAATACCATTTTGGAATCAGACTGATTCCGCGAGCAAATTAAAAACATTCAGGACCAAATCCAGACCTGTAAACCTGTAATCCACTCTGTTCCGGAGCGGTAACACTTGTTTGGGTCCCATCTATAGGCCCAATTAGTATTTGATAGAATTATTGATATAATATAAATGTAAATGATCTGTATTGAGAATAGTTAACAGAAGCTGGAATTGTTCACTAAGGATTAATATTAGTTACTTAAAAGTATGTAAATGTGTGCAAACAGATGACTACTATTAAAAAGAAAGAATTACTTAAATCAATATAATTATTAGTATTAGTATGTAACTGTGCAGTTTAACGTGCCATTGTTCTCTCAACCCTCCTGAACAGTGCGAAAGCCTGGGTTGTATACAAAGTGGATACCCACAGACTACATCTCTACTACATGCGTCACTTGTGCAGTATATTAAATGTCAGGTGTGTGTGTGTGTGTGTGTGTGTGTGTGTGTGTGTGTGTGCTAGAAAGTAGGGTTAAGGGTCTTAGTGTCCTGGATGTGACGCTGAACTGCATCTAGTGGTGAGGTTCCAATTCTGGAAATTATGGAAATAATCCGGAAATTATGGATTATCAAGTTTTAATTTCTGCGATTGGTTTCGGCGATTCTTACTTGGTATTTTGCGAAGAATTTTTTTTTTGTATGATAATTGTTATAACTTGAAAATAAATTTGGAAATCATCAAAATTAATTGTGAAATCCAGCGAAGGTCACATATAAGATATAAATATTTTTTGTACGGAAAGTAATGACCTAGGTACTTTAAATTAGGTGGCAGCAGAATAATTATCGCTGAACTTTTAAAAGGTAAGCTTAAATATTAATCCAATCCTTTTGCCAAACTTAGACCGCTAACAGCAGCTCTCCTACCACTGCGATCCTATGGTAAACTACACCCAAACAAAGTACAAAAACTGATGGTTAGTTCATTATAATTGAGCAGAAGGAATAAGATTACAATAATAATAGGGCTTTATTTGGATAGAATGATGGACCAAGCACCCCAGAGGCGACCTGGATTCAGAGGGACATGTTTCGCGTTGCACCGTCAACATCCGGTTGTTTGTTACAAGACGATTTTTAGACGCATTTTTTATTATAAAACTAACTGCTAACCCTAGCCCTAACCCCTAACCCTAAAAAAAACAATATAGTTTTATAATTTTTAAAAACTCTAAAAAATCGTCTGTTCAAACAACTGGATATTGTCGGTGTAAATGAAAAACATGTCCTTTCTTAATCGAGATCAGAAAGGGATGTTAAAGGTCATATGGTCCGAGAATCTGCCTAGGAACCACAAGGTTCCGGGTTCGATACTGGCTCCTCGCCATCTAACCACATGAGTATCAGAGCTTGGATCAGTGAGTTAAAGTGGGGAGCTGATTATAAGTGTGGTTCTCCAACCCAGATGCAAAACATTTTTTACTGTTCTAGCCCTAGGGAAAAGGGGATAGACTCCGTCACTGTTTATCGTCCAGCTTTGAAATAAGTTACAAATAGACAAATCATATCATTGTTTTGATGAAAACCCCGGGTTAGTTCGGTCGGTAGAGCGTTCGGCTAGAAACCGAAGGTTCCTAGTTCGATACCGACCCTCGCCAACTCAGTGTATGAGTAGCACAGGGATATGTGCGGTAAAGTAAAGAGCTGATAGTAGGTGTGGCGTTCCACCTCAGTCTAGCGCTAGTGAAAAGGGGATAAACTCCCTCGCTGATTGGCTGATACCGACTTTAGACCATCCCGACTATGACTTTGATGAAAACTGTTATGATATTGTTCAAGTAATATATACTCAATGCATGAAATGTCATTGTTGATCCGAAGGCGCAATCAAGAGTTATCTAGAGACGCTAGCTTAATTACCGCCCGATAGGACGGCTTTTAAGCTAGCATTTAATAAGATTCATTGGAATTATTTGAAAGTATATGCATATAATCCAGATCCTTCTTCGGAACAATATAAAAATTATGCCTTCTAGTCTGCAGTCTCCAATTTCCGGTTGATAATATTCCACTGATTCAACTAATTTGCAATGCTCGAGAGGTACTTCACGAGCCCCTCCAGTTCTCTCTCTCTCTCTTCTCTCTCTCTCTCCTCTCTCTCTCTCTCTCTCTCCCATAATGTGCTGGCTTAATGACATTTCTGTGTATTTCTAACTCATCCACTTCCCTGTTTCCGGAGCCTCGGTGCGGGTGAGTCAGATCAAGGCTTTTAGCGTGGTCCCAAGAGGCCGTTATTCAGGCATGGCATGCCCCCTTGCTTAAAAGGGGTGAGGGCCTGGTTTATTGAAAAATGACGTTTCTCTTATATTCTCAGAACAAAGAGAAACAACTTGGCTTCTTTTGTGAATGGCAAAATGCATAATAACTGGTGAACGTGTACCGTTGGACCCTTCTAATTTCTTTTTTTGTTTTGTTATGGTAATATCGAAATAATTTTCTTCTGAATATGGCTGCTCCATTTGGACTCTAATGTGGATTGCCCACTAAAGGACCTACATTGACCAACTCTGCAAGGATACAGAATGCTGCGCAGAGGACCTCCCTGGAGCGGACCTCCCTGGAGAGGACCTCCCTGGGTCAATAAGTGATAGAGAAGCTTGGCGAGAGATTGTCATGGATATCCGTGCTGATTGCGCGACATGATGATGATGATGATGATGCTGGTGATGATGATGATGCTGGTGATGATGATGATGATGATGATGATTTGGACTCTAACGAAACACTCAGAGAAAGAATTTAATGTGAACTACACAAGAATGCTGTGTGCTGTTTTGAACACATTATTGGAAGCAGCACCCCCCCCCCACGCAAAGTAGCTGCACGGTCACTTACCTCCTATTACACAAATCATCCATGTAAGACGAATAAGACATGTTGGACACTGCTGGAGAAGTAAGGACGAACTTATAAGAGATGTTCATCAGTAGACACTTACAGATGGAAACATAATTGTAGGCCGACAAGCAAAAACTCACAATCAATCAGCTCTGTGTGGATTCTGAATGCCGTGCGGAAGACCTGTCGGAGGCAATGGCCGATAGGGACTGGTGGCGAAATAGAGCCATGGAAATCCGTGCTGTCAGCGGGACATGATGATGATGATGATGATGATGATGATGATTCAAACTTTCAAATTATAATTTTTTAGAGCGGGGCAGTTTGCGACGTTACTTGTACATCAAACAGAACAGCCTTCAGACGGTGTTCCAACTGTACATGTCTGCTGTATTTCTTGTTCCGAGCCACCGAGCCACCGAGCCATCGAGTCTCTCCCGATTTTAGCAGTACAAATATATCGGCAGTACTCATACCATTTTATGGCTGTTTGTTTGTAATTCCAACCAATTCTTGAAGATATTGAAAAACATAGTGTCATTGCTAAACCTTTTCACAATTTTCACTCTTGGAGTGTCTGTAGTAGTGGTCGTCATTTTCAAAGAAAATTGTTTGGTTAAAACCGTCGACAAAAATTGAACACAATTGTTTGACATAATGTTAACGTAGCAAACTCACCCCCTCTAAAATTAAAAGGGCAACTTTTCGTCCCCAAAATTGTTTATAATCAGAAACCTTGATTCTTAATCCATTTTATCCCAAAGAAAAAATATGCAGAACGATCCATAACAAAAATGAAAAAAAAATTGAGACGTAACACAGATTCTCAAAGATACGTGGTTCAAAGTTAACTGACCTGAAAAAATGTAAAAAAATCTTAAATAAAATAACTGGTGCATTATATCTTTTATTCATTAACATATTAACACTGAAAATTTCATTAAATTTGGTTAATTTCCTGATTTTTGGAATTTTTTTTCTTTCGGCGGGGTGATATGCGATGGTGGAATTTAGGTCCGTTAAGTTCGGTTTAACCTATAAAGTTATATCAAGGTGTTAAATTACTTATAATATTTTATATATATTATTTATACATTATCTTTTAATTTCATATTCTTTTAATTTCTTAATTGTATTGTTATAGTAAGCAAAAATTAAAGTAGGTAGAGTGGCCTATTGTCTATATCAACCGGATGGCGAAGGAGTCAACCCGCTTTTCACTAGCTCTAGAACAGGGAGATTGTTTTTGCGTCTGAGATGGAACGCTAAACTTAACGTTAGCTCCCCACTTTACCGCTCGGAGCCAATCTGTGCTCCACATGGGCCGAGTTGGAGAGGGTCAGCATCGAACCAGGAACCTTGGACTGATGCTCTACCGACTGAGCTATACCGAAAAAGAACATTCTACATTTGGACACTAGCTAATACGTCGGTGAACATTACTTGGTAGAGTATAGAGATCCGAATCTGCGAACCTATTGCAATAATGTAAATAGCTTATTTGAAGTTTTAATTTTAGGTTTAATTGCAATAAGATAACAGGAAATTAGTCTGAGGAGGCGACCGTTGTGTAATGGTCATCGTCGTAGGAAATGAACTTGGCTGTCCGAGTTTATATCCCCGACCAGACTGTTTCCGTTTTCTATCCCTTGGGAAATATAGGAATCCAAATATTCTCTTATACACACAACCCAACCCTAGAGTAAATAATTAAGCAGACTGGACTCGTTAACTTTGGTACGGCATCCGTTCGTGAAGGAAAACTCTGAATTTAAACTTGTACTAAAAAAGAATTGACCTTGTGCATCCTGTTTGTAACGGAGTGATTGGATAAAAATATAGATATTATACTCCGACCCCGACGGCATCCAATCGTGATGTAATAGTTTTCAGGATAGTCTCGCAGATCCATCACTACTGAAGACCGAGTTCGATCCTTGCTGAATACCCCATACTTGCGACCTTGTGTCTCATCCAACCCGTGGCGACCGGGTTGGGTAAATACTTTGGGTGTCCCATTGTGGTGTTATGGTTAGCAAGACCGTTGTTGAGTTTTATTGTATATAAGGTGTGTGCTAAATGCCCTTTTCTTACTTATAGACTAGGCCAGAATTATGTGATCTAACTCTTAGCCAATTACTGGAAGTACTCTGAGGTTGATACAATACTTAACCGACCCTACTGGTCATAATTACGTTGACATTCTTTGACGACGGACATGGGATTAAATTACTGGACCTTTACCAATACGCAGGATAGGACTTATACACTTACCAAAGGATTCCATAACACAGGACTTTCTTTAAGCCCTTTTCAACGGGCCAAGGATGGCACTTAAAAACTTTACAACCGTCTTACAGATCCATAACAGCTAAATAGCAAAGTTCGAAACTCGCTGGATGTCACAGATACATCGTGACGAACATGGGTAAAAACCTACCTACTCCGATCCGAGACAAAAGTGACAAGAACTGCGACCATTCATATAATTTTGAAGAAACAATAACGTATGGAACGTCTGTGTATGTTGATTTTTCTGCTGGGTAATTCCATGTCAAATCATCAAGGCCATGTCACCCACTCCCTTCCATTTGTTTTTGAGCTTCCAATTCTAAAAATTGGCCGAGTTATGTTGATTTTAAACTCGAAAAATTAGAGGGCGAGAAAAATTGCGACATTTTATAATCTATTTTTGTCTATAAAAATGAGTTCTAGAGCTTCCATACTCCTAAAAATTAAATTTAAATTCAAAAGTACATTTTTTTAAACAAAATTATGGAAAATATTCGCGTGGTTCATGACCTATGAGATTTTAATGAGATATTTTTCTAAGAAATATATCTTGGGACTTGTTTAGCTCAGTTGCTTGAGCATCTGCCAATGCAATCGCAAGATTCCGGGTTCGATACCGGTATCTGCTGACTCGGCACATGAAGTAACACAACTTGTTTTTGCTTGAGCTGGAACGCCCACGCGCTCCCCTCAGCGCCCCGATGCTTTAGTGCACAGATCAGATCATCAATCTTTCGATTCTAAAACGCTAGCGAAAAAAGGAGGAATAGACTCATTGCTCGTTGGTTGATAGCCGACAATAGGCCACTCTGCAGATTTTACTTTATTTCTAATTTAATAAAAATAAATTATTTAATTGAAAAGGAATATGCTTTTTTTATTTTTTATTATCTTGCTGATACTAAAAATTAACGCTGAGGTTTGTTTGTTTTTTTGTTTGTTTGGTGGTGGTAGGGAGATTCAAGACCAGGTACGCAGTAAATATAAATGAAAAAAAACCGGAATGTTCTTAAATGAAGACGCATTATTCATTAATTTTAATATGCTTCTTGGAAACTAAGCAAGCAGGAAATGCCTGTGCGCCGTTCATTCAAGTGAATGTCGATCGCATAAGGACTCATTTCCGATTATTTCATATTGAGCAGTTAATGGCCTTGAACTGTATTTACGCTGAATCAATCAGAGTTAAACACATTTGTTTTCTTCGTGATATACGAAAACAAATGAATCAGAAAAGAATACAAACATTATATTTACTAGCAAATATATGCACCCTCCGGGTGCAAGTATTTAAGTTTTGATATAATAAAATATCATATTAAATTAGAAAGGCTAATGAAACTGAATAAGAATGCAGATGAAAAGATTTGGAACAGAGGGGGTATGATTGAAAAATAGAACAACTTTGAAACTAACTCTTCCATCATTTTCCGTTACTCCCGTCTTTCATTGGTAAATTTTCCTAATTAAACTGTTTAGTTAAAATAGGAAGTAAAGAATAATATTACAGTTATTTCTTCTTGTTAAGGGATTTCTTTTAAGATTTATCCTCGAGATTTTGCTCATATTCAATAAGATAAAACCAAACAATAGAAATCAATAATACTAAGCATATATTTATTAAAATCAATTTTTAAGATCAATATGCAAATTAGCCTTCTCGTTCAAACTGTAAACGCCTATTTTGTTGTATATATAAATACAATTGCATGTTATTAGTATGTAGATATGTCAACAGTGTAAGTAATGTAAAAACAATTTTATTAATAATTGAGGTTTAAATAAAAATAAAATCATGGAGAATATGATGTAAATAACTAAAGGAATTTGTGACGTGATATAGTAATATAGTTTCGGTTACAGACAGACAAAACCCACAATCTCCATTATAATAAGATTCTCTCTTTTAGGATATCGACAGTATAACGCACTGGCGCTACCCACCCTGTCGACTGGGGCTGCAGAGACCAGGAATCCCACTTATTGATGCCACTATGGGTGGCGACCGGTAATGCCTGAGGACAGGATTGTAGTGGCTGAGCGGTCTGTGACCCAGATAATAAGTGGTCCCGTAAGATACAACGCTCCACTTCGGTCCCTACTTGGACTAGGCGGTGGTCGGAGAGGCCAAATCCAATCAATATACAAGTTATATCAAGTCTTAGCACATATAGATTAAGTTCCGACTTGTATTCTTCGAATACTCTTACGGCACACACCTACTCCTTTTTATCATAGAGCTGCTAGAAGGCGATGCCCGAGAGTCAACCATTACTTTAATAATACAGATCAAGTTATTTTTTTCTAATTTATTGATATATTGAGTTAATAAAAATCTAATTAAAATATTTTCTACTAATTTATTTAAGATCCCTCCAATGGGTCCAACTGTTGGTTGTGGGTAGCGACCCGTGAGGACAGTATTGTGGTGGCTGAGTGGTCTGTAACTATGCACCAAGTAACCCTATAACATGACACATTCTACTTTGAGGCTGGACGGAGAATCCGAGGCCGATCAAAAGACTAGGTATGTCAAGCCCCAGCATCTATACCATTGTCCCGACCATATTCTTTGAATTACCCTTATGGCCGAACCATTTTTATTATATAGGTGCTAGAAAGCAGTGGTCGAGAGTCAATCACCAGTATTACACATGAAATTAATGAAAATAATTTCTTAAACGACTGAAATGAAAAGCCAGATTTGGCTTTAGACAACCCACAATGTTTGATATGCCATTACACCAAACAGCTAAACAACCAACTAACCAATGGTGCTACACGCACATAATAAAGGGCAGCACAGAATACATAAACCAGAGATCTACATTAGGAAGTGAATATGAGGGTCGGCCAAAATAGTTCTCAAGCCTCACTAAGATACTTTATGTTTACTTGGGTTTGTGCATATCTTTTAGATTTGTCACACACCTTTCAAATTTGTATGGTCCTCACCTGCACAGAAATTAAAACAGAAATAGTAATGACTTTTTTTTCTAGTTTTATAAGAAGCAGGTTAGCTCAGTCGGTAGAAACGTTCGGCTAGAAACCATAAGGTTCCTAGTTCGATACCGGCCCGCCCCAACTCAGCGTAAGAGTAGCACAAGGATCTGTGCGGTAAAGTAAGGAGCTGATGGTAGGTTGTGCGTTCCACCTCAGACGCAAGAACAATCTCCTTGGTCTTGCGCTAGTGAAAATGGGATAGATCCCCTCTCTGATTGGTTGATACCGATTTTAGGCCCACCCGACGACTTTACTAAGGAGTGATTTTTCTTTCTTGGTGAGGTTTTAGAACTTTCTGAAACTTACCTTGTACATACAAATCAAACTGGGATAAATTAAAATTTCAAACTAATCGGCTACCATGATTCATTAATCATCGATTGTATTTAATTGGTTGGATCGGATCTTTTACTGAATTAAAATGAAATTAATTTGCTGCAACAGGCGAATGTACTTTACTGGCAAAGTTTATATCTTCTTACACTTTCCCATAAGTAGAAAATCAATAGAGAAAACTGAATTGAGTTTTAATTTGAACAGTTGTAAAGAATCGTTTGATTGATTAATTCTGTGTGGTTTACTTGGTTGGTTAATAAATTGATTTGATTATTTGGGTTAAACTTTGGGGCCACTTGATTGGTTTAAATGTTTGGGTTTACTTGGTCGGTTAATTTCGGGGCCTACTTCCTTAAATATTCTGCCCTACATACTGGGTTAACGTTTTTGATCACTTTTGTTATTTACTATTTCTCTGAATGTTTGAGATGAGGCTTGATGATTAGTATTATCTGTGTTATTCGGACTATTGTCCCCATCTTCATTGTTATTTCTACAACGTTTCGGCCGATATACCCTCCGGCCTTCTTCAGGTATTTCTTGTCGGAATCGGGAACATTCTCGGACTCGGGAACCTTCTTATTGAACTCGGGAACTTTCTTGTCGTATTCGGGAGCCATCACGGAACTTTGAACCTAACCCTTTATTTAGTCCACGGGGGTATCCTGTTCTCATTCCGCTAACCATAGCTGGGGTAGGAGTTGTGTTAATTATTTTTCTATGTTACTGCCTCTACTCAGGATTGAACCTGGAATCCAAAGATAACTGTCACTTAGAACTGTCTTAATCTAACAACCTTATCCTAGGCCATGTGTCCAATTGTTATTTGTTATCTAATATTTAAAATTCTGTATGGATATTTTCGCGGTGCTAGTTTCTATTTGGATTTAAACTATCTGGAACTTTACCCTTTCTGGATTTAATACAAACTGAATTATATAATTTTTTATTGACTCGGGACTTGATACAACCATTAGTGAGTTAACTGGAACTAAAACCCTTTTCACAAGTTTATTCTCTGTATTACCGTTTAACGTGTCACATCTTCCAATACACTTTATTGGTTAAACGTTTGGGTCTACTTGGTTGGTTAATATTTCATGTCTGTTTTGTTGGTTAGTGTATTGTGAATACTTTGTTTGGTTAATTTCATGGGCCTACTTTAATAAATAGTCAGCTTACTTGGTTAATGTTGTTACGATTTTTGTGGAGATCATTTAGGGTTCAAGCAAGAGCGCTATCCAGCAGAGATCCTTAGTGTTAAGCAGAGCGCAATCCTTAGTAAATAATCCTTTGGTTGTAACTTGGTGCTCCTCAGTCTTGCAGGTCCTTCGTCAATGATTGCAAATGGACGACTGTCAGTAAAAAATCAATTAAGTAGTTAACCAACCACCTGTTTGGGCTGTTGATTGGCTGAGGTTTAAACCACGTGACCTCTGTTAGTGTATAAATTTAAGTGGTGTATTGTAGTACACCTTATATTTGGGTCTCTTTGGTTGGTTAACATTTTAAGTCCACTTAATTGGTTTAGTTTGAGTCTATTTACTCAAAATTCTAGGCCTATTGAAATGGGTAGAGCCTTGTGTCTACTTGGTTAAATGTTTTGGTCTCTTTGTTGAGTTATTGTCTAGGCGTAAATCATAAAACGTCCTGTTTGAAAGGAATAACCATCAAGATAACATTCTGGGAAAAACAAATCTTCTAATTTCTATTAGAAAAATTACCTACGATATTTGTGTCCATTTTTAGGCTTCAAGTGAGAACACTTTACAGTGGAGATCCCTTTAATGGGATGTCTCCTGCAAGGGAAAAACTTTTGCCGATGTTGGATTCACTATTTAGACCTTTTTGGAACTTTATTATCCCTTCTGAATTTATTACTAAACTGGATTGAATAACCTTCATCAATCCAGTACTTGATACCAATTAATTCCATAAGAACAAATTATATGAAAGCGAAAATAGATAAGATTCAATGAAACAGCAAGGATGTATGAAGATAGAGTTGAAAAAATCAACCATGTAATAAGCGAATGCATGAAACTAGCTCAAAGGAGTACAAGACTAGACATGACTGGGTGGGAAAGGTGATCTACTGGGAATTGTGCAAGAAAATAATTTTGACAATGCAACCAAATAGTATGTGTACAAATGAGAATCCGTTCTAGAGAATGAGACACATGAACTTTTCTGGAACTTTGAGATACAGACAGATCACCTTATTCAAGCCAGAAGACCAGACTTAGTATTAATTAACAAAAGAAAGAGAACGTGTCAACTAATGGATTTATCTGTTTCGGTTGATCAGAGGACGAAAATGAAAGAAAACAAAAAATGGACTTTGTCAGAGAACTGAAAAAAAATAGAACATGAAGGTAATGCCAGTTGTAATTGGTGCACTTGGAACGGTCCTCAAGGGGGGGGGTGAAAAAAGACTGTAGAAAATGGAAACCGAAGGAAGAATTGAGACCATCATAACTACAGATCAGCTAGAATACCCAGAAGAGTTCTGGAGAACAGGGGAGTTTGCTGTCACTCAGCCTCTAGTGAACTACCGGCTAAGACGGGTGTAAAAAAACTCTAATGGAGCGAAACTTCGAGATAAAGATAAATCATCTTATTCCAGCCCGGAGACCAGACCTAGTGTTGATTAACAAAATAAAAAGAAGAAAAAAAAGGGAACTTGTTAACTGATAGATTTTGCAGTTCCAGCAGATCAAAGGGTGAAGATGAAGGAAAACGAAAAGGTAGATAGATTCACAATTCTACACGGACAATTTGACATTTAAAGATGTGGTAGGTACGTCTTTCTTCCCGTTGATGAAATAGTCGAACAGCAAAACTGATAATTTTGTAAAACATTCGACTTGACCTAGTTTTTTTTTTTCACGCTTGACACAGTTTCAATTTTGAACCTCTCATCCTTAAATAATTTTATGATGTTCTATCTGTGGATGTTTATTGGTCTACCATCAGCCTCCTGTCAAATTACAATACCATCATCTCTATAGAAGCTGATTAAATCCTTATTGGCTATTTCAGCCATTTCTGAAAGTACATAAAAATTCCCACCAACACCATCAAATGACCCCGTTGAGACATCGAAATTGCTCACTGGATCCTTTTACTTCTTATTCATAGTGCTATTTTATGGAACATGATCGACTCTCAGTAATGATTAATTATCTCCATATGTTCGTCTGTTATATTTATATATAATTTAGCCATGTTTATTGCTCTGTTTATATCAAATTATATAAAAGGGTATTTGTTTTATTTTTTTGTTTTTTTCTATTATCTTATCAAACCAATTAATGTTGGCTTTGGTATTCTTCCATTGATTCACTTGTAGAACTGCTCTAAGTTTTACGCATGCGTAGTCTCGTATAGTTTTGCTAATTTATCTGTTATTTGCTTTTGGTTCAATTTAATAGGCTTCATGCAGGTTTTCTTATAAAGCCACCTTTTTGCTCCTTATGTTCGTAATGAATGGTTGATTCTTAGCGACATGGTTTACTCTGTTGTCTAACTTAAGGTTTAATTGTTATGAGTTATGTCTCTACATTCATGATTTTCTCTGTTTCTGTTGGTGCTTTTTGTTTTTCTTTATAAAATGGTGCTAGCTCCTCATTGGTTAACTTATATCTATTTGGCTCCAATTCCTAATTGGCTCCAATTCCTAATTGGCTCCAATTCATTATTGGCTCCAATTCTTCATTGGTTCCATTCGTTTTTTTTGGTTTTTTTGGTTTTCTTTTTAATCTTCTGGTCTATATTTTTTCATATTCTTCTATTTGATTTCGTTCCTAAATTCAACATATCTTTTTAATTATATGATTCTTCTATGTTTGGTGAACATGTTTTTGTTAGAAAACCTTAGTTTTGTATACTCATCAGTTTTCTTTCTTTCTAAAAATGTAATCCACTTTCCATCTCATTCTGTTTATATTTGTCAAACCTCTATTTCTGTCTGTCTGTCCGTCTGTTTCTGTCTCTGTCTGTCTGTCTCTGTCTGTCTGTCTGTCTCTGTCTCTCTCTGTCTCTCTCTCTCTGTCTCTGTCTCTCTCTCTCTCTCTCTCTCTCTCTCTCTATATATATATATATATATATATATATATAATATATATAAGCATTGGCTGAAAAGTTCATAGACTAACTAAGATATTCTCACTGAATGTCAACAAACATACGTCATCGTCCACACACGTCATCGGTGTTGCGGTGCTTGGATTGTATTGCTAAAAATATCACCAACAGCAGATATGATGTCATCATTTCACTCAACCCTTTTATATATTTACTATGGGAGAATCAAAAATTAAAAAATCGACAAATAAAATGAACAAAATACTATAAACATTTGGTATTAAGTACTTGATACATAAATCTAACAAAATTTTAATCACCTTCGAGATGCGTTAAAAAGTATTGAAAGTCAATTTTATGCCATATTTGTAGTGCCTGTTCGTAGATGCAATTGAAAAGAAAGAAAAGAAATAAAGATGTTTATTTTTCACACATTTTTTTTACAAAAAAGAACAAAAACAAACACAACAAATGATTAATGTGTGAGGATGATCACTAATTAGGATTCTAGCAGTGATCACCCTTGCTATTTCATAGTTTTTTCAGGTTTAAATAATTTTGTCATATAATTGTTTAAAAGAAGAACAAAGGGTATTAATTTTAAATATACAGTAGAAACAGGGTCTCTTTTTTTGTTGGTATTTGATTACTTCTCTATCTTTTATACGAAACAATAGTTTTTTATCATATGGGTGCTAGAAGGGGTGGCTGCGGGTCTGACGTTAAACTCTATCTGATGGTGAGGTTCCAGTTTTGGAGGTTTGGGGAATGTGGAGCACCCCTTTCATCACCATTGCTCCTACTCCACTCTGACCCGGAGTGGTAGTACCTGTTAGGGTCCCATCTATGGGTTAAATAGAAAATGTATTTATAAAAATATTGTATTATCCATTAAGAATTGATTTATTTCAAAACTTTATCGCATTAAATGACCCACTGAGGTTGATATGCCGTAAAAAAAACAAACCAAACCAACAATAGTATTCCTCCATTAAAGTGAGACAAGTCTCTTCGAGTCGTTGTCGACTTCGTCTTCTTCTATGTGACGATGGTCGGAATTGGAAAACAAAGTTTGTACCAAGATCAAACAAAATTTTTCTCTGGTAGATTTTTACGAGGAACCCAGTGGTGGTATTTATTTTTATCTCTGAATTAATTTGGGGTCATTGGGGACCAAATTACTGAATGTGGTATGAGAAAAATAGGTACAAAACGGGTCGTTTCATTCCATTCTAAAGACGCGTGTTCTTTCAATCGTTCTACGATGAGTTCGAAAATAGAATAACATTTTAGATTTGAGAACAATTTTACTAGCAGGTCTTTGAAGTTTTTTAATTTAAGAAATTTCTATATCGAGTATTCTGTTCATTAGGAACACTTTGCCCTTTTCTTTTCAGAAGTCCATCGCAGACGACGATGACGTCACACATTGAATGTCATTTGCATGGTGGTTCATGACGATGTCACCGCTCTGCAGCGATATTGAGCCGTTCAGCTCCTGTGCGGCACGCGTCTCACCAACCCTTTTTTGTTGAAGGCCAGATCTTCCAGGCGTAAAGGTGTGATGGTGCATTTTTCAGCGTTCTCTTAATATGGTCTGAACCCTTTTTGGGTACCTCCTGTCCGTGTGGTAACAAAATGCATTGGCACAGCCTATCATTTTTAGAAAGAAGTGTAGAGTAGTTTAAATATAACGGTAAAACTATGAAAATTTTTAGTTTGATTTAGATAGTGTGGTTGATAGGTCTTGAACTCAAGTTTATTTAGAACGGGGCTCTCATTGTCTTTGAGAGCCCGTGATCAGGCAATGCAGGTAAATAGAGTTAGAATTTAGTAGAGTTGATTCCAGCGTCCAGTTGGGACAAACTTGTTTTTTTTTGTCATGTGTGTCGACATTATATCGATGGAAAAGGCTAAACTTCAAATTTCATTAATTATACTTACAGATTGAAAAATTGTTGTTTCTTATGTAACGGTTATCGTCGCAGGAAATGGACACGACAGCCCGAGTGCTAATACACATGGGGAAAGTTATGAATCCATTTATTTTCCCTTGTATGTATGTCAGACTGGGCTCTTTAACTTTGAAATGGCAACCGTTCTAGAGAAGAAAAATCGGATTCAAACCTGTTAAATTACACTTAACTCTTTGCCTGCCCAATTTTCCCCACGGCTGTACAAATTTTCTTAGTATTTTTTAACTATGATTTCAAAGTTCACTATCTATTTACCTAAGAACTCATTCTATTCAAATAAAGTCCTATTATTATTGTAATCTTATTCCTTCTGCTGAATTATAATGAACTAAACATCAGTTTTTGTACTTTGCTTGGGTGTGATGGGAGAGCCACAGCAAGCGGTTTAAAGTTGACAAATAGTTAAAAATTGACCTTGTGTCACCATCTTCTCTAATGGAGAGGTCTGGTTAATACATATATATATATGAAATAAAAATAATAAGTAGTTCAGTAAGAATTGTACAATAAGTTGTATGAAATTAATGATATAAAAATAGAGAATATAAATTTGTTGGAATATGTTCTGTATATAAGGAGCGCTGCAATCCACCACTTAAATTTATAGACTAAGTGAGTCACGTGATTTAAACACCAGCCAATTGCTATATTGACAGCCGTCATTTGCACTTTATTCGACTTTTGACGAACAGACTGCAAGTCATTAAGGACCACAACCAAGGATCATACCCAACATAATTAAGGAACACCAACATCAACCCCACCAAGGAGGAATCGGGTTAAGGACACACAACCAAAGGATCATACCCAACATTCGCAAGTTTTTCTAAAAGGTCTTCATCGCGCTTTGCTTAATACAAGGATCTCTGCTGGACAATTCTCTTGCTTGAACCTAAGGATGGACACAAAATCGTAACAAAATTGCCAAAAGTGATCATTGAAAATCCGAAAAAAAGTTTGGACACAACCTGGCATTTGCTTTTGACATTATCTGATAGGCGTACCTAAAAATGTCATTCTCTCTTATATATATATATATATATATATATGTGTGTGTGTGTGTGTGTGTGTGTGTGTGTGTGTGTAAAAATACAGGTAAACTTGGATTGGTATAAACTGCTGGCCAATTTGTTTCGAAGTAGATTCTTGGAGATGAGTCAGTTGTTCTAAATCTACCTTGGCAATCTATCTCCTTCCTTCTTCTTCTTCTTCTTCTTCTTCTTCTTCTTTCTTCTTCTTCTTTCAGATACAATTAGCAGCTGGCAAGAAACTTAAAATCAATTAATGCTTTGGAATGTAATCGAAGAAGCCAAAATTCAGCCGGCCATGAAGGGACAACTGTATTTGCAAGCATCATTTTTGCTACTGAACATAATTTCGGATGTTGATTTTCGTGATAATTTTAGTGGCAATCAGTGTTATTTATCGAAGAGATGATATTGATTGTCTTTAGAGACAAATACTGAGTGCAAAGATAGAAAAAGGGATGGTTTGTTTTTGGCAGGAAATAAGTCTACTTTATCAAGATTAAATACTTCCTGAGTGGAGTTTTTGCTTGGATGATGGAAAAAAAACATTACAAAGTCTTTAGGACGACAAAACAGAAAAGATAAAATGCATTGTTTTCCTGGCAATTAAAAGGCATCTATTTTTACCAGCTTTTGAATTCATCGAGGGTCATAAACGAACTTGCTGATGGTAATCCTTTAGAGTAACACTTGCCCTTGTGTCTGTATTGAAGTGAAAACAATCGCTAACTTTATGGACCATTGATTTCAGAGTTTATTGTTCTTAAGTACCTGTTATTTCAGGTGAGTTTTTTTACAAGTGATTATTGAAATATCATCATCATCATCATCATCAGATCATGATGCGGCGTGTCGACTATATAGATAACTCTCTCTCTCTCTCTCTCTCTCTCTCTCTCTCTCTCTCTCTCTCTCTCTCTCTCTCATCTCTGGTAAGTAATGATTGAGATATCATCATCATCATCTCATCATCATCAACTCCTCCTGATCATCATCATCAAGGCGTACTAACAGCATATCCCCCTCTCTCCTCCTCTCTCTCTCTCTCTCTCTCTCTCTCTCTCTCTCTCTGCCATTGCACTTGGTAAAGTAATGATTTAGATATCATCATCATCATCACATCGTCGGCGTCCTCCTCCTCCTCATCATCATCATCATCATCAAGGCGAATTAACAGCATATCCCCCTCTCTCCCCCACTCTCTCTCTCTACCATCACTCTTGGTAAGTAATGATTTATATATCATCATCATCATCAAGGCGTGCTAACAGCATATTCTCTCTCTCTCTCTCTCTTCTCTCTCTCTCTCTCTCTCTCCTCTCTCTCTCTCTCTCTCTCTCTCTGCCATCGCTCTTGGTAATCATCATCATCAAGGCGTGCTACAGCATATTCCCTTGACCCCCCCTCTCTCTCTCTCTCTCTCTCTCTCTCTCTCTCTCTCTCTCTCTTTTCTCTAGACAGCATCGATTGTCTGCAAAGAGATGATGTATGTAAGTTTTTCCGTGTAGGATTCCATAGGAGAAAGTCGCGTATGTTCGTCCTTACCTCTCCAGCAGTGTCCAGTATGTCTGATCATTTTACTTGAATGCTTTGTAAGTGGGTCGTTACAGCTGTTAATTTTTAAGGTGTTGCTTCCAGGAGTTGTTCAAAACAGCACCCAGCATCCTTATATATATATATATATATATATATATATATATATATATATATATAAGAAAGAAAGAAAGAAAGAGAAACACGCACGCGCGTACGTGTGCGCATGCGTGTGTGTGTGTGTGTGTGTGTGTGTGTGTGTGATCTCACTCCAGACTAATCAGTAATTTTACTAAGATAACACAAGAGATTACTCAACCTTCGGTAAATATATATGTATATCTTGATGTGTTTCTTTTATATATAAAAAAAATAATGAAAATGAAACAATCGGTTTGAGGTGAAGGGATAAATGAAAATGTATGAACGTTTATAGATGACACCAGACAGAAACAGACAGACAGAGGGGAGGGGTTAAGCACGTGTTCAATGTTAGCGTCTGTATTGTTCAATCTAATTATGACTAATTTCCACCGGATTATTATTGATCATAATTAAATACAGCAACATAAAGTTCTGTATTCATTAAACAGATGACATTATGCTGTTCATAAATTTACCGATACTAAATTCACTCCATCAATGTTTCAATGTTGCAGTAGATAGTGAAAGTGTCACAAGAGAATTTAAATTTGAAAATGAATTATTAGATATTTACAACAAAAATCCATAGATGATATGTGAATTTCAAAAGTTTATTTTCTGGACGTCTCAGATTACGTTAAGGGAGAGAGAGATGGGGAGAGAGAGAGAGAGAGAGAGAGAGTGAGTGAGGGAGAGAGAAGGGAGAGAGAGAGAAAATAAAGTGGGATGGGAATAGAGAAGGATATAAGACTGTGAGATTGGTTGGTGGGTTGGTTGGTTGGATTTTACGACATGTCAACCTTGGGTTTGGTTTGTTTTGTTTTACGGCATATCAACCTCAGTGGGTCATTTAATGCCGATAAAGTTTTGAAATAAATCAATTCGTAATGGATAATACAATTTTTTTATAAATACATTTTTCTATTTAACCCATAGATGGGACCCTAACAGGTATTACCACTCCGGGTCAGAGTGGACCAGGAGCAATGGTGATGAAGGGTGCTCCACATTCCCCAAACCTCCAGAACTGGAAACTCACCATCAGATAGAGTTTAACGTCATTCCCAGGACATGTAGACCCGCAGCCATCGCCTTCTAGCACCCATATGATAAAAAGGGGTTGGGGCTTGCCATAAGGGCAATAGGGTTGGGAAAATCATAATAGGTGCTAGGGTTTGACGTGACCAGCCGATTGATCGAGGGGGCCTCTCCGACCCGCCTGTTTAGCCCAAGATACACCCTTGGGTATTTCATTGCGAAAACGGTTTATTTTATTCCTTCTTATATTGAAAAAAAATTAACAATTTTTAACCCCCATTTTTATCATATATTTAATTCATAGATGGGACCCGAACTCCGGTCAAATTGGACCAGGGATTAATGGCAATGAAAGAGGTATCCACACTCCCCAGAGTCCAAAATTGGAACTTCACCAGTAGATGCAGTGTAACGTCATAGACAGACACTAAGACCCGTAGCCAGTGTCTTTTAGCATATAATGATAAAAGGGAGTTGGATTGCATAGAGCAATGGGGAACATCATATAGGTGCTAGGGCTTGGCATGACCAGCCCGATGTACTGCTCAGCCACTAGTATTCCGTCCTTAAGTATCATGGTTGCCGCCCAGGGAAAACAGCTAACCTCATTGTGCGGATTTTATCCCTCTGGAGAGATGCAGTCAGCTCAAGACGACAGGCGGAAGAGAGAGAAAGAGGGGGAGGGGATAAAGATGGGAGAGAGGGGAAGACATTCACTCTTTAGAAAAAAGCACTTCTAGCACATATATGATAAAAAGGGTTTGCGGGTTGCGATAAGAGCCATAGGATCAGGACAATCATATAGGTGATAGGACTTGGCGTGACTAGCCGATTGATCAGAGGGGACCTCTCCGACCGCTTCAAGCCTAAGGTGAGTGTTGCATGTCATGGATTTTCAGCAACGGATTCCGTCCTTAAGGCATCACAGGTTATCAACCCACGGCCAACAGGTGGCAACATTGTGGAGATTTTACCTCTCTGCAGTGGTGCAATCTGTGTATTCTTCTGTCCCTGTCGACAGGTTTGGTTTGGTTTGGTTTTACAGCACATCACCTCAGTGGGTCATTTAATGCCGATAAGTTTTGAAATAAATCAATCAATCAGAAATAGGAAAAACAAAATATTCCAAAAAAGATGAATTTATTATGTTTATGTCGACGTTTAAACATTTTGGTTCATATAAAACCTTCTCAGGACAATATGATAAAAAGAAGAGAAAAATATTTTTGTTGTTCAAAAGGTGATGGATGTTTTCAATAATTTGAGTTGTAAATATGTGCTGAGGTTGATATGCCGTAAAACAAACAAACCAAACCATATCTGCACAATTTCATTTATATTTGCAAGGAATACAAGATTTACTTAATAATCTGCCGCGTTGATAAAAAAAAATGAGACCATTGTAAGCCAGCGTTTTGACGCCGGTCATTTCAACACATAATGTCTCTTATCTGCAAAATCCGTTTTTGTTATCTGTATTTTTTAAAATCAAGAATCTTTATACGTGATATTATAGTGAATCTAAAAGAATTAAACAATTAGCTTATTCTATAAACGTGCAAAACGAAAACGCCCGGAAATAAATTTAAATGGGAACTTCACAAGGATGCTGTGTGTTATGTGGAACAAATCATGGAAGCAGCACTCACCCACAAAAAAAACAGCAGTTGTATAGCCATTTACCTTCCATCCCACAAACCATTCAAGTAAGACGTGCTGAATACGGCAGAAGTAAGGATAAACTCATAAGCAAACAGAGATGCTGATAGGTACACGTCCCCCATCCCTGAAGCACAAAAATCTAAAATCGTATCCATGCGTCCCAGTGTTTTTCTTTTTTCTTCCCTCACCATTTTTAACTGAAACTACATTTCAATAGTTTCTTAGAAACGAATTACACAGGATAGGTTACAAAGTAGGAGTTACACGGCTTTAGTTGGGATCCATAAATTTTACTGAGGACTCATTCAAAGCAAATATGTGCGTCCCAGGACGCACTAAATCAAAAAGCTATCAGCATCACCGAGCAAGAGTGTTGGTCGGCCAGCAAGAGCTTACATTTATCAGCTAAGTTTGCGAATGATTGTCATTAGAAATTCTTATTAAATAGAAACTTTAAAAAATTAAGTAGAACTTGAAACCATATATATTGCTTGTAAAATTATTTATATTAGATAAGAATACTTTAAACGATTTGTATATAGAATAGTTAGTTCAAGTTAGATGAGAAATACACAAGGATGCTGCGTGCAGTTTTCAAATAATCCTGGAAGCAGAGCCCTCCCCAAAAGACAGCAGCTATAGATGGCCACCTACCTCCCATCTCACAAACAATTCAAGTAAGACCAGCAAGACATGATGGGAACTCCTGATGGGAAAATAAGGGCCTAACTCGTAAGCGATGTCCTCCTAAGGACTTCTACTCATGGACACACTAGAGTTGGCCGGCCAGCAAACACTAACCTTCTGGATGCCGTTTAGAGGTCTTACCAAGAGCGATGACTGATAGATATGGATAGTGAAAAGGGGGAGAGAGAGAGTCAAGGGAATCCGTGCTGTCAGCACGTCTTGATGATGATGATGATGATGAGGATGAGGATGAGGAGGAGGAGGAGGATGAGGAGGAGGAGGAGGAGGAGGAGGAGGGGGAGTATATTCAAAACTGTATGAATGTGTTTTTATTTCAATTTTGATTGGAATTAGGAAATTGTGCTTGACTGAGCTAAAGAAATAAAGTTATTTTTACACAAATATAATTTTGTTTTCACCTAAACATAATTTTCTTTTTTTAGATAATTTTATTTTATTTTACATAAATGCAATTTCATTTTTTACATAGATATAAATTTCATCTTTATGTAAATATAATTTCATTTTGTCATATCCGAATAAGTTATTAAATATTTTTTTAAATGCATTCCCAATATTTTGATTAAAATCATTTGAAGTAAATTATTATCGATTAATATTAAGAATAGAAACATTTTAATAGAATATAAATTCAAATATAACTTATATATTATGGCAAAATCAAAGGCGAAAAGATGTTTTTATTTTTTGTATCAAAGATTTAAAATGTCGACTGAAAATAGGATGAGCCAGTGATTTTTTTTTTCGTCTTGATATAGAAAGATTAAAATTTGGAATTCTTTTGTTTTAGTTGATTGATTGATTGATGGTTGATTGATTTTAACGGCATGTCAACCTGTCTAGGATTATTTCATGCCAAGAAGCTGAGAAGTCACCTTCATGGTACGTTCATATATATATATATATATATATATATATATATATATATATAATATATATAATATATATAGAGAGAGAGAGAGAGAGAGAGAGAGAGAGAGAGAGTAAAGAAATGGATACAATAGAATCCTACTCGAATTTCACCATAAGGATCTTCAGGGTTGAATCCACTGAATTAATCGAGGTACCGATTAATTGCAGCCGATTACACGTGTGTTCAGTGAATAACATGTTTTCGTTTTATCGCGGACTTAACCCCTGGATTCTGAGCACCTCCAACGATCGTGCCCATATTCACCGGTAAGCCACCTTTTATCTATCTATCTATATATCTATCTCTCTCTCTCTCTCTCTCTCTATTTAATATATAATATATATATATATATATATACATATATATATTATATATATATATATATATATATAGTTATTTCTTGAATGTTTAGTTTTGTTTTTTTTGTTTTGTTTTTTTGTTTGTTTTTTTTTTTTGTTTTTTTTTTCTGGTGTAGAAAATGCCATTCACTGTGAAAGTGTTGTGGACTAGCCTGGCGTACCTAACGTAGAGAGTGAATGCGCTAGTCCAAGACTATTTATACACGGCTGTCTGAGGTCATCAAAGTGATTACGGAGCCTGCTTCAGAGCGCTTCGGCCTCTGGAGTGGCTAGGTAATGAAATTAACAGCGTCGATCCCAGGGTTTATTGCCCAGCGCCTGAGGCACCCCCCTTGAGGGGGAATGCCGAGGGGATCGACGCAATTTTTGTTCTTTCCCACCCATGAGCTTCGGCTTGTGGGTGGGCCCACATTAAAACGAGGCATTGTGCCCAGTCCATACAAGTGGGGTATGAGACAAATATCTCCCAGGCAATACCTGCCCCCTTGATTTAAAGGGACAGGGCTGGGTTTATTGCCTAGTGCCTGAGGCGCCACCATTGAGAGGGAATGCCGACGGGATCGACGCAATTTTTATGTTGCGAGTTACTGTATGTCTGTCGCACATGTACTTTGAATGTACTAGTATGCTGAATACTCTATAATCCAGTATACAACAAAAAGAAAAGGCGTTTAAAGATTAAATATAGAATTCTGAGTTATTTCGACGCATGTTAACATTTGAAATCATTTGAACTACAATCGATCAAATTATTAGTTTATGAAATGATACCAACGTTTCTGAAACACCCTGTGGGAGAGTCCGTGTACAGAATGATGTACTGGATTGTGACATCGTAGTGATTTCAAACTCCATTCACGCCATTACGTTCACTTTCGGACTAATACCCTTGGGAAAGGTACACACCTCTCATCCCCAAACTATGGGTTAAATAGTATCACTACTGTTCTTCTTTGGTATTAAATAACCCATGGATGATGACATCCCATTAAACAAAAGAAGAAAACCCTGTATATCTTAAATGAAATTAGATTTTTTTAAACACTCTGTATTATTCTATTATTCTATTATTCTTTATAACCCTTATTCCAGCATTATATTATTTACACACACACACACACACACACACAAAATGTTAGGTGAAAGGTGAAGGCGCAATTGATGGTTCAATAAATTTCACTAGGGGAGCAAGAATATTGATGATTATCAATATTCTTGCTACTCGAGGCACAAACAGGTAGACGTAAAATCATTCCAAGCCATAGAGGCAACTCTAGTGAGTAGCATTCGGAGAGTATCATGCACAATCGGCACCTTGTTGTCAAGTGTAATTTTTCGTTACCTTCATGACCTTGGCGAAAACCACCTGGAGCTGCAAAGGTGTGCAGCAAGTAAGTTTAATTCCTGTAAATTCCCCACGGTTTATAGCTCTTATTTACTATATTTTTCCATGTAGCCAATATATATATATATATAGAGAGAGAGAGAGAGAGACAGACAGACAGACAGACAGACAGAGAGACAGAGAGAGAGGGAGAGATAGATAGAGAGAGAGGGGGAGAGAGAGGGAGAGAGAGAATGAGAGAGGGAGAGGGAGAGAGAGAGTGAGAGAGAGGGGGTAGAGAGATTAGTATTCCTTGTAACTATTATTCCACCAATCCACTATTCGCTGCATTTTTCACTCCAATAGACCACTCAATAAGTACCGGGCCTGACATCTAGATGGCACCATATGATTTTTATAAAGTACTAACCTGCAAATGGCACGTGTCAAAATTTGAGCCCAATTGGATTATTCGTTTAAAAAATTATAGTTATTTAAGTTAAGCTACTGTTGCAAATTTTCAAAACAATGGAAAAATCTGAATTTCGTGTTGATAAAGCATTGCTTTCTGATGGAAAAAAAACTGTTCAAACAAAGCAATGACTTGATAAGAGTTATTCAGTTAAGAGGTGGTATGCTGACTTTAAACGTGGTCGTACAAACACAAATGATGCTGAACGCTCAGGTTGCCCAAATTCGGCAGTTGTCCCGGAAAACACCAAAAAACTCCACTAACTCGTTTTGGCTGATCGTATAATGAAGTTGCATAAAATAGCGGAGGAATTGAAGATATCAGAAAGCAGTGTATTCACCATTTTCATGAACATTTGTCAATGAGAAAACTGTGTTTGCTAACAACCAATCAAAAACAACAACGCTTCGATGATTCAGAGCGTTGTTTGCAACTGTTTCAACGTAACAAAAAGGAGTTTTTGCGTAAATATGTGACAATAGATGAAACATAGATCCACAGTTCATTCTGGAGTCAAATCAGCAGTCAGCTGAGTGGACAGCATCAGGTGAAAGCCGTCCAAGACGCAAACATTAGCAGGCGAGATTTTGTCCTCCGTATTTTGGGATGCGTAATGTATTTTGTTTATCGATTACCTTGAGAGAGGAAGAACCATCATTAGCAAATATTATATGGCATTATTGGTGCGTTTGAAGGAAGAAATTACCAAGAAACGGTTACAAATGAAGAAGAAAAAAGTTCCCTTACACCCAGACAATACACCGTGTCACAAGTTGATGGCAAAACTATATGAATCGTACTTTGAATTACTTCTGTACCCATCCTATTCTCCAGATCTGGCCACCAGCAACTAATGACTGTTTGCAGATCTCAAAAGAATGCTTCAGAGAAAGAGATTTGGTTCCTGTCGGAAACTGAGGCGTATTTTGAGACCAAAGATTAATCGTTCTATAAAAAGGCATCGAATTGTTAGAGAAGTGTTGGAATCAGCGTATCAGCCCAGAAGGAGACTAGGTTGATGGATAAAGTCGAATTTTGCCTAAAAGTTGTTGACTAAATACAAAGTAGAGCAAATTTTATTGAAGAAATAGATACAATAGAACCCTACTCGAGTTTCATCGCTAGAATCATCAGGGTTAAATCCACTGAATTAATCGAGTTACCGATTAATTGCAGCTGATCGCCACGTATGTTCATTGAATAAGATTTTATCGTTACACGTGCGATCAGCTGCAATTAATCGGTAACTCGATTAATTCAGTGGATTTAACCCTGATGATTCTAGCGATGAAACTCGAGTAGGTTTCTATTTTATCTATTTCTTCAATATATATATATGTTGTGTGTGTGTGTGTGTTGTGTGTGGTGTGTGTGTTGGTATATATATATATATATATATATATATATAAGTAAAGTCGACGGGGCGGCCTAAAGTCGGTATCAGCCAGTCAGCGAGGGGTCTATCCCCTTTTCAATAGCGCTAGACCAAGGAGATTGTTTTAGCATCTGAGGTGGAGCACCACACCTACCATCAGCTCCTTACTTTAACCGCACAGATCCCTGTGCTACTTCATTCGCTGAGTTGGCGAGGGGACGGGGTATCGAACTAGAACCTTGTGGTTTCTAGCCGAAAGAGAGAGAGAGAGAGGGGGGGGTATTCCCAATCCAACTATTCCCTACGTTTTTCACTCTAGTTAATATATAATCCAAAGACTCAATTGATACTAAAAACTAGTGTTGACTAAATAATAGTAAAATTACTATCATTATAGTATTTGGTATTCTAATTTAGGATCAGTATAGTATTATAATTGAAATGATTGAATTCTCTAACTGACAATATCATCTGAATATAATAAAAATCGCACATATTGCTTGCTTTTCTTTTTCCTTTTCCCCTTTCCGCTTTTTCCCCTTCTTTTTCCCCTCTTTTTTTTTTTTTTCTTCCCTTTTTTAATCTCCACGACTGTAAGCTTAATAACCTATATTTAAAAATCCTATAATCCCACTGAAAATCTTAAGTACGCTTATTCAACGTCAACGCGGCCAGAATGTGACAGCTGAC
>CM042149.1:98672495-98674800 GCA_023376005.1 Doryteuthis pealeii | reverse complement strand
CTTCCGAAGAAGATCTGATTATATGCAGATTACTTTCAAATAAATTCCAATGAATCTTATTAAATGCTAGCTTAAAGCCGTCCTAGTCCGGGCGGTAATTAAGCCAGCGTCTCTAGATAACTCTTGATTGCGCCTCTCGATCAACAATGACATTTCATGCATTTGAGTATGTATTAGATTTTATTAAACTTGAAAAATTCATAACAATTTTCATCAAATCATCGTCGGCATGCCCAAAGTCGGTATCAGCCAATCAGCAGGAGTTTATCCCCGTTTCACTACGCTAGACTGAGGTGGAACGCCACACCTACTATCAGCTCTTAACTTTTACCGCCACATATACCTGTGCTACTCATACACCTGAGTTGGCGAGGTCGTATTCGAACTAGAACCTTTCGGTTTCTACCGAAACGCTCTACCGACGAAACTAAGCCGGCGCTTTTCATCAAAAACAATGATATCATTTGTCTATTTGGAACTTAATTCAAAGCTGCGACGATTAAAACAACAGTACGAGTCTATCCCTTTTTCCCTAGGGCTAGAACATAAAAAATGTTTTGCATCTGGCGTTGGAGAACCACAACTTATATTCAGCTCCCCACTTTAACTCACTGATCCAAGCCTCTGATACTCATGTGGTTATATGGCGAGAGTCATATCGAACCAACCTGTGTTCCTAGGCTATTCTCGGACCATATGACCTTTTAAACATCCCTTTCTGATCTCGATTAAGAAAGGAACATGTTTGTTCATTTACACGACAATTATCCAAGCGTTGTTTGAACAGAACGATTTTTTAGATTTTTATAAAAATTATAAAACTAATTGTTTTTTAGGCGTTTTTTTAAAAAACCGGGTTTAGGGCTAGGTAAGCAGTTAGTTTATAATTAAAAAAATGGTCCTAAAAATCGTCTCTGTAAAAACAAACAAACCGATGTTGACGGTCCAAAGCAAACATGGTCCCTCTGATCCAGTCGCCTCTAGGGTCTTGTCCCATCGATCTATCCAAATAAAGCCCTATTATATGTAATTCTTATTCCTTCTGCTCAATTATAATGAACTAACCATCATTTTTGCTACTTTGTGTTGGGTGTAGTTTACCATAGGATCGCCAGTGTAGGAGAGCGCTGTATAGCGTCTAAGTTAGGCAAAAGGCATTGGCATTAATATTTAAGCTTACCTTTAAAAGTTCAACGATAATTATTCGGCTGCCACGAATTTAAATACTAGTCATTACTTCCTACAAAAAATATGTATGATTATATGTGACTTTCGCTGGATTTTCACAATTAATTTGATGATTCCCAAATTTATTTCAAGTATTAAAAAATTATCATACAAATAAAAAAAAATTCTCGCAAAATATCAAGTAAGAATCATCCGAACCAATCGCAAAATTAAAACATGGTAATCCAAATTCAGGATTATTTCCATAATTTTCCAGAATTGAACCTTCACCACTAGATTGCAGTTCAGCGCTCACATCCAGGACACTAAGCCTTAACCCTACTTTTCTAGCACACACACACACACACACACACACACACACACACACACACCTGACATTTAATAACTGCCACAAGTGACCGCATGTAGGAGAGATGTAGTCTGTGGTATCACTTAGTATACCGCGCCAGACTTTCCACTGTCCAGAGGGTTGAGAGCGAAACAATCACGGTAAACTGCAACCAGTTACATACTGTATTTACATAGTGTCCCACTTTTCACAAATATGCACAAGCCGCTTTATGTGGGACCACCCACAAGCCGAGGCTCATGGTGTAGGTAGAAAAATTGCGTCGATCCCGTCGCATTCCTCCTCAAGGGCGCCCTCAGGCACTGACGCAATAAACCCAGCCCTGCCCTTTAAATCGAGAGCAAGTGTTGCCTGGAGGAGGCCCCCTGGATCGACGCGTAATTATACAATCCCTCCCCTGAGGGTGTTTGATTTAATAATTATTTCTTTAATAGTAAGTCATCTTTTAAGTAACTAATATTAATTCCTTAGTGAACCAATATCTAGCTTCTGTTAACTATTCTCAATACAGATACATTACATTTATATTAATCAATAATTTCTATCAAATACTAATGGGCCTATTAGATGGGACCCAAACAGGTGTTACCGCCCGGAACAGAGTGGAATACACGTTTACAGGCTGGATTGGTTCCCGAATGTTTTTATTTGCTCGCGGTAATCAGTCGTGATTCCAAAAATGGTTATTATATTTGACTACGGTCCTAGGAGTAAAGCTAAAAAAAAATACGACAGGACTGGCACACTGACATTCGCATTTATCATTAT
>CM042149.1:98584995-98667495 GCA_023376005.1 Doryteuthis pealeii | reverse complement strand
CACGTAAGTGCCCATATAGTTATAGTTATTTACTAAGCTTAAGCTTAGATTGGCACAGAGCCAGCAGTAGGGCGCCCAGGTGAGAAACAACTCACTAAACAATGGTTTGCAAATCTAAAACTCGCAACAATTACACCACAATACATATATGCATATTTATTTGGGTGGATGGATTCCCCTTACCGGGGACCCAAAGTGTGAAATGCAATGTTTGAATTCCAGATGGAATTGAACAGTCTCTCATTTCTTATTTGTTGGCCTTAAATCCAGAATAATTCCTTTGCAGTCAAATTGTGAAAAGTTCAAGGAATTGACTTGGGACTTCGATTTGGACGCGTGGGGGGGGGGTCTTGGCGTTAAGTTAAGGTAAACGACTTTTTAGTGAAGTCCACAAGGGCACCTGTCTCCATGCATGAAAATCTACTCATCCTTTGAAGTGAACCTCTGAGGTATTGTTGTCTCCTCTCTCGGTTCTCTCCTCTCTCTCCTCTCTCTCTCTCTCTCTCTCTCTCTGTCATCGCTCGGTAAGTAATGTTTAGATATCATCATCATCATCATCATCACATCTTCTCCTCCTCCTCCTCATATCATCATCAAGGCGTACTAACAGCATACCCCCCCTCTCTTCCTCTCCTCTCTCTCTCTCTCTCTCTCTCTCTCTCTCTCTCTCTGTCATCGCTCATTGGTAAGTAATGGTTAGATATCATCATCATCACATCATCACATCTCCTCCTCCCCTCATCATCATCATCAAAGGCTACTAACAGGCATACCCCCCCCTCTCTCTCTCTCTCTCTCTCTCTCTCTCTTCTCTCTCCTCTCTCTCTCTCGCTGTCATCGCTCTTGGTAAGTAATGTTAAGATATCATCATCATCATCATTATCAATCAAGGCGTGCTAACTGCATCTTCTCTCTCTCGCTCTCTCCTCTCTCTCTCTCTCCCTCTCTCTCTCTCTCTTCTGTGGGGGGATGGTTCGAGCTAGTGTATGAGTTAGAAGCGATCTATGCCAACATAACCAACGCGTCTTTTATCTTAAAATCTCAAAATCTCCCTTTCATCATAGTTGTGGAGGCGCGTTATTATCGTAGTAGAAATGGGCGAGACGACGAGACAAGCGCTTGATGAGGCTGTTTACATTTCACATAGTGCTAAAAACCATTGGAAAGGTATGAATACATCTATTCTCCCTCAAGCTAATAATAGGGCAGAATGTGCTCTTATAACCTTGGATAAGCAAAACACTGAATTCAAACCTGTTAAACTCCGCTTAAGAAATTGACCCTGTGTCACATCCTGCTCTTGTGAAGGTGTTAGTATATATATATATATATATATATAATATATATATATATTATTGTATGTATATAGTGTGTGTGTGTGTTTGTGTGCTGAAGTAGGCTAAGGCCTTAGCTGTCCTGGATGTGACGCTGACTGCATCTAGTGGTGAGTTCCTGTTCTGGAGCTTTTTCATCGCCATTAATCCCAGGTCCTTTCTGATCTGGAGTGGTAGTACATGTTAGTCCTGTCTATGGTTGAATAGATAATAAAAATCAGTTAAGAAAATATGCTTGAAAAACAATGATTTGAATTTTTTAATACCTAACAAGAATGAATGAAGAAAACAAAAACGTTTTCGGCATAAAAATAACCAAACAAGGGTTGGCATGCCTTAAAATCCAACCAATCAACGTAAATTCTCATTTTGGAAGAAACCAGTTTAAATATCTCAGGCTTAAGAAGCATATAAAAACATATGCACACACATTATATATATATATATATATATATTATATATATATATATATATATATATGAGAAGTAAACAAACAGACCGAGTGTTTTGATATGGCTTTTTTAGCCGACAATTTTGGGGACAATATGTGCTTAATTGAAGTCGTACCTAATTTTTTTAAATTTAATTAATTAGTAATTAATGAATTAGGCGGGAGTACCTATTCAAATGTAAGGCTAAAACAAATCGAGGAAAATCAATCTCTGTATGTACATTTTCAGCCTATTAGGCCTCTTCAGCAGAGCTATAGACAGGGAAGACCGCTTTGTGTGTGACTCGAACCCTGACTGTCAAGCTGACAGCCAGAGACTGTAACAAATCGAGAAAAATTAATCCATAAAGTGGAATATAACCTACTTCTAAACAAAACGAAAAATCTGTGAAGGGCTTGCTGGTGTAATGGTTAGAGTTTCTGGCTGTCAGCTTACCAACTCCTCCACGCGCACGAATGCACCCAACACCCCCGACACTCCCAAAGCCGGTATATACACCATCCCATACAACGACTGCAACAAACGTTACACCGGAGAAACCCAACACAGCCTCACCAAACGCATCTATGAGCATAAGAGATCGATAAGAACAAATGATAACCTGAACGCCCTATTCAACCACACGTCAAAAAGTATGATAAAATAAGTAAATGTAAACAAATTTTTAAAATGTCACCCTTTAAAGCTACCACCACACCAGTAATATAGGGAGCCCAGAGTATGACTAAAAAGGAACAGATAAAAACATTAACAAGATAGTTCCAACCTATATCAAGTACAAAAAGTGCACTTTGCAGAACCTTATGTAATGTTTTATTAAATGTGGACAATTATTTTACTTGTTAAGTTGGTTTCCGTATTGACAGATATTTATTGGTGTGGGTGTTATTATACGATTTGATATTCCATTCTAGGAAGTGGCAGTCCTGCCTTAGCTACCGAAACTGTTTTATCACTCCTAGTTGGCAGCTGATGAGGGCAGGGTATCGCACGTGCTATCACACATTGTATGACGAAAATTCCATGCATAATAACTTTTCTAAAGACAATGCCTTCTGGATAATACGAAACTTAATTTTTTTTTAAATTTTAATTTCCTGTTTAGTCTTACCGTTCTTAATCCCACTAACATATAAAGGAATATATATATATATATATATATATATATATATATATATATATATATATATATATATATATCCAAAGATCAGGTGAAAACATATTCCTTACGACGAAGTAGTTTTTAAATGTCGTAAGTTTGCAGAGCTCAATGTGTGCTTCTCATTGGCAGAGTCACAGAGCAAAAATTATATCAGGAAAAAATAATAGGAATACATTTTTAGCATTATAGTCTATTTCAGGGAACCTAGAGAAATTGTCTAGTAGCTCCCATCATCAGATGCAAAATGAGGATTCCTTTATTATTCTTAAGTCAGTTGAAAACAGGTTTTTGTATGTCCTGTATTCATCTGTGTATACCACTCCTGAAGGTAATTTATCTGTCGGTCATAAATTAACTTCTTGTCTAGTTGATCATCTATTGTTGGCCATTATATATATATATATATATATATATATATATATATATATATATATATATATATATATATATATAGATAGATAGATAGATAGATATAGATATAGATATAGATAGTTTAGAATTAATGGAAAAAAGGAATAAATGAATGGAATAAAAAAAGGAATGACATGAATGGAATCAATGAAAAATCTTTTCCAAAGGACCTCTCTTAAAAGAAAAAAAAATTTAAGAGGGGTCCCTAATGTAAATGTCTAATTCATTTTTACTGGACTTTTTATTGAAGCATTACATTAATATAATTATTGTATAAGGTATTGGAGAGGATAAAATAGGTGTCTTACCTTTGTGAGGTTCTGTTGAGAAATGATTCAAATTTTTCATTGTATCTTATATTGTCTATTCTACTAGACTTATATATATATATATATATATATATATATATATATATATATATATATTGATAATATACTTACATATATTTATTAGAACTAGAATTCTCGACTTCTAGGCATAAAATAACCCTTGATGTGTTGAGATGCCGTTAAAATCAATCAATAATGTACAATGTAATTATTCTGATTAATATGCAAGACACATCAATTAACTTTTGACTTAGTTCTGAATAATTATTCTCTTTGGAAAAGATTAGTTTCATGGTTGATGCTTAATAAGGTTTGTAATCTAACTATGTCTGTAAGAAAGAAAGAATCCGACCACAAATTAACGAATATTATCTTCAAAATCGACTCATCATAAATTTAGTAAGTGCGCATGCGCACAAGCATGTGTGTTAACACTACCAAGTCGAAATAACTCTTCTATAATGATAAATGCGAATGTCAGTGTGCCAGTCTGTCGTATTTTTTTTTAGCTTTACTCCTAGAGACCGTAGTCCAACATATAATACCATTTTGGAATCAGACTGATTCCGCGAGCAAATTAAAAACATTCAGGACCAAATCCAGACCTGTAAACGTGTATTCCACTCTGTTCCGGAGCGGTAACACCTGTTTGGGTCCCATCTATAGGCCCAATTAGTATTTGATAGAATTATTGATATAATATAAATGTAAATGATCTGTATTGAGAATAGTTAACAGAAGCTAGAATTGTTCACTAAGGATTAATATTAGTTACTTAAACAGATGACTACTATTAAAAAGAAATAATTACTTAAATCAAACCCACCCCTCAGGGGAGGGATTGCTATAATTAACGGCGTCGATCCCAGGGGGCCATCCTCCCAGGCAACACTTGCTCCCTCGATTTAAAGGGGCAGGGCTGGGTTTATTGCCCAGTGCCTGAGGCGCCGCCCTTGAGGAGGAATGCCGACGGGATCGACGCAATTTTTCTACCTACCACCCCATGAGCCTCGGCTTGTGGGTGGTCCCCACATAAAGCGGCCTTGTGCCATATCTTGTGAAAGTGGGACACATGTAAATACCAGTATGTAACTGTGCAGTTTACCGTGCCATTGTTCTCTCAACCCTCCTGGACAGTGCGAAAGCCTGGCCGGTATACAAAGTGGATACCCACAGACTACATCTCTACTACATGCGTCACTTGTGCAGTATATTAAATGTCAGGTGTGTGTGTGTGTGTGTGTGTGTGTGTGTGTGTGTGTGTGCTAGAAAGTAGGGTTAAGGGCCTTAGTGTCCTGGATGTGACGCTGAACTGCATCTAGTGGTGAGGTTCCAATTCTGGAAATTATGGAAATAATCCTGAAATTATGGATTACCATGTTTTAATTTCTGCGATTGGTTTCGATGATTCTTACTTGATATTTTGCGAAGAATTTTTTTTTTTATTTGTATGATAATTTTTATAACTTGAAAATAAATTTGGGAATCATCAAAATTAATTGTGAAATCCAGCGAAAGTCACATATAAAATATAAATATTTTTTGTACGGAAAGTAATGACCTACGTACTTTAAATTACGTGGCAGCAGAATAATTATCGTTGAACTTTTAAAAGGTAAGCTTAAATATTAATCCAATCCTTTTGCCTAACTTAGACCGCTAACAGCAGCTCTCCTACCACTGCGATCCTATGGTAAACTACACCCAAACAAAGTACAAAAACTGATGGTTAGTTCATTATAATTGAGCAGAAGGAATAAGATTACAATAATAATAGGGCTTTATTTGGATAGAATGATGGACCAAGCACCCCAGAGGCGACCTGGATTCAGAGGGACATGTTTCGCTTTGCACCGTCAACATCCGGTTGTTTGTTACAAGACGATTTTTAGACGCATTTTTTTTATTATAAAACTAACTGCTAACCCTAGCCCTAACCCCTAACCCTAAAAAAAACAATATAGTTTTATAATTTTTTAAAAACTCTAAAAAATCGTCTGTTCAAACAACTGGATATTGTCGGTGTAAATGAAAAACATGTCCTTTCTTAATCGAGATCAGAAAGGGATGTTTAAAGGTCATATGGTCCGAGAATCTGCCTAGGAACCACAAGGTTCCGGGTTCGATACTGACTCCTCGCCATCTAACCACATGAGTATCAGAGCTTGGATCAGTGAGTTAAAGTGGGGAGCTGATTATAAGTGTGGTTCTCCAACCCAGATGCAAAACATTTTTTACTGTTCTAGCCCTAGGGAAAAGGGGATAGACTCCGTCACTGTTGTTTATCGTCCAGCTTTGAAATAAGTTACAAATAGACAAATCATATCATTGTTTTGATGAAAGCCCCGGCTTAGTTCGGTCGGTAGAGCGTTCGGCTAGAAACCGAAGGTTCCTAGTTCGATACCGACCCTCGCCAACTCAGTGTATGAGTAGCACAGGTATATGTGCGGTAAAGTAAAGAGCTGATAGTAGGTGTGGCGTTCCACCTCAGTCTAGCGCTAGTGAAAAGGGGATAAACTCCCTCGCTGATTGGCTGATACCGACTTTGGGCCATCCCGACGATGACTTTGATGAAAATTGTTATGATATTTTTCAAGTTTAATAAAATCTAATACATACTCAATGCATGAAATGTCATTGTTGATCCGAAGGCGCAATCAAGAGTTATCTAGAGACGCTGGCTTAATTACCGCCCGATAGGACGGCTTTTAAGCTAGCATTTAATAAGATTCATTGGAATTATTTGAAAGTATATGCATATAATCCAGATCCTTCTTCGGAACAATATAAAAATTATGCCTTCTAGTCTGCAGTCTCCAATTTCCGGTTGATAATATTCCACTGATTCAACTAATTTGCAATGCTCAAGAGGTACTTCACGAGTCCCTCCAGTTCTTCTCTCTCTCTCTCTCTCTCTCTCTCTCTCTCTCTCTCTCACTCGCTCGCTCCCATAATGTGCTGGCTTAATGACATTTCTGTGTATTTCTAACTCATCCACTTCCCTGTTTCCGGAGCCTCGGTGCGGGTGAGTCAGATCAAGGCTTTTAGCGTGGTCCCAAGAGGCCGTTATTCAGGCATTGCATGCCCCCTTGCTTAAAAGGGGTGAGGGCCCGGTTTATTGAAAAATGACGTTTCTCTTATATTCTCAGAACAAAGAGAAACAACTTGGCTTCTTTTGTGAATGGCAAAACGCATAATAACTGGTGAACGTGTACCGTTGGACTCTTTTAATTTCTTTTTTTTTTGTTATGGTAATATCGAAATAATTTTCTTCGGAATATGGCTGCTCCATTTGGACTCTAATGTGGGTTGCCCACTAAAGGACATACATTGACCAACTCTGCAAGGATACAGAATTCTGCGCAGAGGACCTCCCTGGAGAGGACCTCCCTGGATCAACGAGTGATAGAGAAGGTTGGCAAGAGATAGTCATGGATATCCGTGCTAATTGCGCGACATGATGATGATGATGATGATGATGCTGGTGATGATGATGATGATGATGATGATGATGATGATGATTTGGACTCTAACGAAACACTCAGAGAAAGAATTTAATGGGAACTACACAAGAATGCTGTGTGCTGTTTTGAACACATTATTGGAAGCAGCACCCGCCCCCACGCAAAGTAGCTGCCCGGTCACTTACCTCCTATAACACAAATCATCCATGTAAGACGAGTAAGACATGCTGGACACTGCTGGAGAAGTAAGGACGAACTTATGAGAGACGTTCATCAGTAGACACTTACAGATGGAAACATAATTGTAGACTGACTAGCAAAAACCTACAATCAATCAGCTCTGTGTGGATTCTGGATGTCGTGCGGAAGACCTTCTGAGGCAATGACCGATAGTGACTGGTGGCGAAATAGAGCCATGGAAATCCGTGCTGTCAGCGGGACATAATGATGATGATGATGATGATGACGATTCAAACTTTCAAATTATATATTAAATTTTTACTTGAAGGCACTTACAACGTTTCTAAAATAAACAAACATCCAAAAATCTTTTTCAAATTATAATTTTTTTTAGATCGGGACAGTTTGTAACTTGTACATCAAACAGGACAGCCTTCCGACGGTGTTCCAACTGTACATGTCTGCTGTATTTCTTGTTCCGGGCCATTCGATTTTAGCAGTACAAATATATCGGCAGTTCTCATACCATTTTATGGCTGTTTTGTTCGTAATTCCAACCAATTCTTGAAGATATTGAAAAACATATTGTCATTGCTAAACCTTTTCACAAATTTCAATCTTGGAGTGTCTGTAGTAGTGGTCGTCATTTTCAAAGAAAATTGTTTGGTTAAAACCGTCGACAAAAATTGAACACGATTGTTTGACATAAAGTTAACGTAGCAAACTGCCCCCCTCTAAAATTAAAAGGGCAACTTTTCCTCCCCAAAATTGTTTATAATCGGAAATCTTGATTCTTAATCCATTTTATTCCAAAGAAAAATATGCAGAACGATCCATAACAAAAATGAAAAAAGAAATAGGGGCGTAACACAGATTCTCAAAGATACGTGGTTCAAAGTTAACTGACCTGAAAAAATGTAAAAAAAATCTTAAATAAAATAACTGGTGCATTATATATTTTATTCATTAATATATCAACACTGAAAATTTCATTAAATTCGGTTAATTCCCTGATTTTTGGTATTTTTTTCTTTCGGCAGAGTGACATACGATGGTGGAATTTAGGTCCGTTAAGTTTGGTTTAACCTATAAATTTATATCAAGGTGTTAAAATACTTATAATTTTTTATATATATTATTTATACATTATTTTTTAATTTCATATTCTTTTAATTTCTTAATTGTATTGTTATAGTAAGCAAAAATTAAAGTAGGTAGAGTGGCCTATTGTCTATATCAACCGGATGGCGAGGGAGTCAACCCGCTTTTCACTAGCTCTAGAACAGGGAGGTTGTTTTTGCGTCTGAGATGGAATGCCAAACTTAACGTTAGCTCCCCACTTTACCGCTCGGAGCCAATCTGTGCTCCACATGGGGCGAGTTGGAGAGGGTCAGCATCGAACCAGGAACCTTGTGATTCCTGGACTGATGCTCTACCGACTGAGCTATACCGAAAAAGAACATTCTACATTTGGACACTAGCTAATACGTCGGTGAACATTACTTGGTAGAGCATAGAGATCCGAATCTGCGAACCTATTGCAATAATGTAAATAGCTTATTTGAAGTTTTAATTTTAGGTTTAATTGCAATAAGATAACAGGAAATTAGTCTGAGGAGGCGACCGTTGTGTAATGGTCATCGTCGTAGGAAATGAACTTGGCTGTCCGAGTTTATATCCCCGACCAGACTGTTTCCGTTTTCTATCCCTTGGGAAATATAGGAATCCAAATATTCTCTTATACACACAACCCAACCCTAGAGTAAATAATTAAGCTGACTGGACTCGTTAACTTTGGTACGGCATCCGTTCGTGAAGGAAAACTCTGAATTTAAACTTGTATTAAAAAAGAATTGACCTTGTGCATCCTGTTTGTAACGGAGTGATTGGATAAAAATATAGATATTATACTCCGACCCCTACGGCGTCTTATCGTGGTGTAATAGTTTTCAGGATAGTCTCGCAGATCCATCACTACTGAAGACCGAGTTCGATCCTTGCTGAATACCCCATACTTGTGTCTCATCCAACCCGTGGCGACCGGGTTGGTTAAATACTTTGAGCGTCCCATCGTGGTGTAATAGCAAGACCGTTGTTGAGTTTTTTGTATATAAGGTGTGTGCTAAATGTCCGTTCTTACTTATAGACTAGGCCAGAATCATGTGATTTAACTCTTGGCAAATCACTAGAAGTACTCCGAGATTGATACAATACTTATCCGACCCTACTGGTCATAATTACGTTGGCATTCTTTGACGACGGGCATAGGATTAAATCACTGGACCTTTACCAATACGCAGGATATGACTTATACGCTTACCAAAGGATTCCATAACATAGGACTTTCTTTAAGCCCTTTTCAACTGGCCAAGGACGGCATTTAAAAACTTTACAACCGTCTTACAGATCCATAACAGCTAAATAGCGAGTTCGAAACTCACTAAATGTCACAGACACTGCGTGACAAACAGGTCGGGTAAAAACCTGCCAACTCCGATCCGAGACAGAAGTGACAAGAACTGCTACCATTGATATCATTTTGAAGAAACAATAAGGTATGGAACGTCTGTATATATATTTACCAACCCCTCCGCACGAGCAGGATGCGACACAAGGTCAATTTCTTAAGCGGAGATTAACAGGTTTGAATTCAGAGTTTTCCTTCTCCTAGACCGGTTGCCTAACCAAGGTTAAAGAGTCCAGACTGCCCTACTATTTACCCATAGCTGGAGGGAGAGTAGGATTCATACCTTTCCCAAGAGTATTAGCGCTAAGTGAAATGCAATTACCACGTCCAGGATTTGAACTCGGGGCGACGAGTCCATTTCTCATGACTTTAACCATTACACCACGCGCTTCCTACGCGTGGAACGTCTGTATATGTGGATTTTTCTGCTGGGTAATTCTATGTCAAATCATCAAGGCCATGTCAACCACTCCCTTCGATTTTTTAAAAATTTTGTACTAGTGTGGAGTAGGTTAAAGTTAGACAATCCCCTTAACTTGAGCTTCCAATTCTAAAAATTGGCTGAGTTATGTTGATTTTAAACTCGAAAAATTAGAAGAGGGCGAGAAAAATGGCGACATTTTGTAATCTATTTTTGTCTATAAAAATGAGTTCTAGAGCTTCCATACTCCTAAAAATTAAATTTAAATTCAAAAGTACATTTTTAAAACAAAATTATGGAAAATATTCGCGTGGTTCATGACCGATGAGATTTTAATGAGATATTTTTCTAAGAAACATATCTAGGGACCTGTTTAGCTCAGTTGCAGGGCAATCGCAAGATTCCAGGTTCGATACCGGTATCTGCTGACTCGGCACATGAAGTAACACAACTTTGTTTTTGCTGAGGTGGAACACAACGCCTACCCTTAGCGCCCTGATGCTTTAGAGCACAGATCAGATTATCAATCTTTCCGATCTAACGCTAGCGAAAAGGGGGTAGACTCACTCGCTCGTCGGTTGATACCGACAATAGGCCATTCTGCAGATTTTACTTTATTCCTAATTTATAAAAATAAATTATTTACTTGAAAAGGAATATGCTTTTTTTATTTTTTATTTATCTTGTGATACTAAAATTAACGCTGAGGTTTTTTTTTTGTTTTTTGTTTGTTTTTTGGTGGTGGTAGGGAGATTCAAGACCAGGTACGCAGTAAATATAAATGAAAAAACCGGAATGTTCTTAATGAAGACGCATTATTCATTAATTTTAATATGCTTCTTGGAAACTAAGCAAGCAGGAAATGCCTGTGGCCGTTTCATTCAAGTGAATGTCGATCGCATAAGGACTCATTTCCGATTATTTCATATTGAGCAGTTAATGGCCTTGAACTGTATTTACGCCGAATCAATCAGAGTTAAACACATTTTGTTTTCTTCGTGATATACGAAAACAAATGAATCAGAAAAGAATACAAACATTATATTTATTCTCTCTTTTAGGATATCGACAGTATAACGCACTGGCGCTACCCGCCCTGTCGCCTGGGGCTGTGGAATACGCCAACTGCATCTCTACAGAGACCAGGAACCCCACTTAATGATGCCACCATGGTTGGCGACCGGTAATACCTAAGGACAGGATTGTAGTGGCTGAGCGGTCTGTAACCCAGATACTAAGTGGTCCCGTAAGATACAACACTCCACTTCGGTCCCTACTTGGACTAGGCGGTGGTCGGAGAGGCCAAATCCAATCAATATACAAGTTATATCAAGTCTTAGCACATATAGATTAAGTTCCGACTTGTATTCTTCGAATACTCTTACGACACACACCTACTCCTTTTTATCATAGAGCTGCTAGAAGGCGGTGCCCGAGTCAACCATCACTTTAATACTACAGATGAAGTTATTTTTTTCTAATTTATTGATATATTGAGTAAATAAAAATCTAATAAAAATATTTCTACTAATTTATTTAAGATCCCTCCAATGGGTTCAACTATTGGTTGTGGGTAGCGACCCGTGAGGACAGTATTGTGGTGGCTGAGTGGTCTGTAACTACGCACCAAGTGACCCTGAGACATGACACATTCTACTTTGACACTTAGGCTGGACGGGCAGTCGGAGAAGCCGAGACCGATCAAAAGACTAGGTATGTCAAGCCCCAGCATCTATACCATTGTCCCGACCATATTCTTTGAATTACCCTTATGACCGAGCCATTTTTATCATATAGGTTTCTTAAACGACTGAAATGAAAAGCAAGATTTGGCTTTAGACAACCCACAATGTTTGATATGCCATTACACCAAACAGCTAAACAACCAACTAACCAATGGGTGCTACACGCACATAATAAAGGGCAGCACAGAACACATAAACCCAGAGATCTACATTAGGAAGTGAATATGAGGGTCGGCCAAAATAGTTCTCAGCCTCACTAAGATACTTTATGATTACTTGGGTTTTGTGCATATCTTTTAGATTTGTCACACACCTTTCAAATTTGTATGGTCCTCACCTGCACAGAAATTAAAACAGAAATAGTAATGACTTTTTTTCTAGTTTTATAAGAAGTAGGTTAGCTCAGTCGGTAGAACGTTCGGCTAGAAACCATAAGGTTCCTAGTTCGATACCGGCCCGCGCCAACTCAGCGTAAGAGTAGCACAAGGATCTGTGCGGTAAAGTAAGGAGCTGATGGTAGGTGTGGCGTTCCACCTCAGACGCAAAAACAATCTCCTTGGTCTTGCGCTAGTGAAAATGGGATAGATCCCCTCTCTGATTGGTTGATACCGATTTTAGGCCACCCCGACGACTTTACTAAGGAGTGATTTTTTCTTTCTTGGTGAGGTTTAGAACTTTCTGAACTTACCTTGTACATACAAATCAAACTGGGATAAATTAAAATTTCAAACTAATCGGCTACCATGATTCATTAATCATCGATTGTATTTAATTGGTTGGATCGGATCTTTTACTGAATTAAAATGAAATTAATTTGCTGCAACAGGCGAATGTACTTTACTGGCAAAGTTTATATCTTCTTACACTTTCCCATAAGTAGAAATCAATAGAGAAACTGAATTGGAGTTTTAATTTGAACAGTTGTAAAGAATCTGTTTGATTGATTAATCTGTGTGGTTTACTTGGTTGGTTAATAAATTGATTTGATTTTTTGGTTAAACTTTGGGGCCACTTGATTGGTTAAATGTTTGGGTTTACTTGGTCGGTTAATTTCGGGGGCCTACTTCCTTAAATATTCTGCCCTACATACTGGGTTAACGTTTTTGATCACTTTTGTTATTTACTCTTTCTCTGAATGTTTGAGATGAGGCTTGATGATTAGTATTATCTGTGTTATTCGGACTATTGTCCCCATCTTCATTGTTATTTCTACAACGTTTCGGCCGATATGCCCTCCGGCCTTCTTCAGGTATTTCTTGTCGGAATCGGGAACATTCTCGGACTCGGGAACCTTCTTATTGAACTCGGGAACTTTCTTGTCGTATTCGGGAGCCATCACGGAACTTTGAACCTAACCCTTTATTTAGTCCACGGAGGTATCCTGTTCTCATTCCGCTAACCATAGCTGGGGTAGGAGTTGTGTTAATTATTTTTCTATGTTACTGCCTCTACTCAGGATTGAACCTGGAATCCAAAGATAACTGTCACTTAGAACTGTCTTAACCTAACTACCTTATCCTTGGCCATGTGTCCAATTGTTATTTTGTTATCTAATATTTTAAATTCTGTATGGATATTTTCGCGGTGCTAGGTTTTCTATTTGGATTTAACTATCTGGAACTTTACCCTTTCTGGATTTAATACAAACTGAATTATATAATTTTTATTGACTCGGGACTTGATACCAACCATTAGTGAGTTAACTGGAACTAAAACCCTTTTCACAAGTTTATTCTCTGTATTACCGTTTAACGTGTCACATCTTCCAATACTCTTTATTGGTTAAACGTTTGGGTCTACTTGGTTGGTTAATATTTCATGTCTGCTTTGTTGGTTAGTGTATTGTGAATACTTTGTTTGGTTAATTTCATGGGCCTACTTTAATAAATAGTCAGCTTACTTGGTTAATGTTACGATTTTTGTGGAGATCCTTTAGGCTTCAAGCAAGAGCGCTATCCAGGAGAGATCCTTAGTGTTAAGCAGAGCGCAATCCTTAGTAAATAATCCTTTAGTTGTAACTTGGTGCTCCTCAGTCTTGCAGGTCCTTCGTCAATGATTGCAAATGGACGACTGTCAGTAAAAAAATCGATTAAGTAGTTAACCAACCACCTGTTTGGGCTGTTGATTGGCTGAGGTTTAAACCACGTGACCTCTGTTAGTGTATAAATTTATGTGGTGTATTGTAGTACACCTTATATTTGGATCTCTTTGGTTGGTTAACATTTTAAGTCCACTTAATTGGTTTAGTTTGAGTCTATTTACTCAAACTTCTAGGCCTATTGAGATGGGTAGAGCCTTGTGTCTACTTGGTTAAATGTTTTGGTCTCCTTGTTGAGTTATTGTCTAGGCGTAAACCATAAAACGTCCTGTTTGAAAGGAATAACCATCAAGGTAACATTCTGGGAAAAACAAATCTTCTAATTTCTATTAGAAAAACTAGCAAATATATGCACCCTCCGGGTGCAAGTATTTAAGTTTTAATGTAATAAAATATATCAAATTAGAAAGGCTAATGAAACTAATTAAGAATGCAGATAAAATGATTTGAAACAGAGGGGGGTATAATCTAAAAATAGAACAACTGAAACTTACACTTCTATCACTCTCGTCTTTCATTGCTAAATTTTCCTAATTTATTAACTTAGTTAAAATAGGAAGTAAAGAATAAAATCAGAATTATTTCTTCTCGTTAATCGATTTCTTTTAAAATTTATTGAAGAGATATTTGATCATATTCATTAAGATAAAACCATACGATTAAAAATCAATAATACTAAGCACATATTTATTAAAATCAAATTTTTAATTTCAATATGCAAATAAGCCTTCCTGTTCACACTGTAAACTGCTATTTTAGTGTATATATAAATACAATTCCATATTATTCATTTGTAGATATGATTAACAGTATAAATAATGTAAAACAATTTTATTAGAAATTGAGGTTTAAATAAAAATAAAATCATGGAGAATGTGACGTAAATAACAAAGGGAATTGTGACTTGAGTAGTGATATAGTTTCGGTTACAGACAGAAAAGCAAACAATCTCCATTATAATAAGATTACCTACGATATTTGTGTCCATTTTTAGGCTTCAAGTGAGAACACTTTACAGTGGAGATCCCTTTAATGGGATGTCTCCTGCAAGGGAAAAACTTTTTGCCGATGTCGGATTCACTATTTAGACCTTTTTGGAACTTTATTATCCCTTCTGAATTTATTACGAAACTGGATTAGATAACCTTAATCAATCCAGTACTTGATACCAATTAATTCCATAAGAACAAATTATATGAAAGCGAAAATAGATAAGATTCAATGAAACAGCAAGGATGTATGAAGATAGAGTTGAAAAAATCAACCATGTAATAAGCGAATGCATGAAACTAGCTCAAAGGAGTACAAGACATGACTGAGTGGGAAAGGTGATCCACTGGGAATTGTGCAAGAAAATAATTTTGACAACGCAACCAAATAGTATATGTACAAATGAGAATCCGTTCTAGAGAATGAGACACATAAACTTTTCTGGAACTTTGAGATACAGACAGATCACCTTATCCAAGTCAGAAGACCAGACTTAGTATTAATTAACAAGAGAAAGAGAACGTATCAACTAATGGATTTATCCGTTTCGGTTGATCAGAGAATGAAAATGAAAGAAAACAAAAAATGGACCTTGTCAGACAACGGAAAAAACTGGAACATAAAGGTAATGCCAGTTGTAATTGGTGCACTTGGAGGGGGTGAAAAAGACTGTAGAAAATGGAAACCGAAGGAAGAATTGAGACCATCATAACCACAGATCAGCTAGAATACTCAGAAGAGTCCCGGAGACCTGGGGAGATTTGCTGTCACTCAGCCTCTAGTGAACTACCGGCTAAGACGAGTGTAAAAAAACTCTAATGGAGCGAAACTTCGAGATAAAGATGAATCATCTTATTCCAGCCCGGAGACCAGACCTAGTGTTGATTAACAAAATAAAAAGAAGAAAAAAAAGGGAACTTGTTAACTGATAGATTTTGCAGTTCCAGCAGATCAAAGGGTGAAGATGAAGGAAAACGAAAAGATAGATAGATTCACAATTCTACACAGACAATTTGACATTTAAAGATGTGGTAGGTACGTCTTTCTTCCTGTTGATGAAATAGTCGAACAGCAAAACTGATAATTTTGTAAAACATTCGACTTGACCTAGTTTTTTTTTCACGCTTGACACAGTTTCAATTTTGAACCTCTCATCCTTAAATAATTTTATGATGTTCTATCTGTGGATGTTTATTGGTCTACCATCAGCCTCCTGTCAAATTACAATACCATCATCTCTATAGAAGCTGATTAAATCCTTATTGGCTATTTCAGCCATTTCTGAAAGTACATAAAAATTCCCACCAACACCATCAAATGACCCCGTTGAGACATCGAAATTGCTCACTGGATCCTTTTACTTCTTATTCATAGTGCTCTTTTATGGAACATGATCGACTCTCAGTAATGATTAATTATCTCCATATGTTCGTCTGTTATATTTATATATAATTTAGCCATGTTTATTGCTCTGTTTATATCAAATTATATAAAAGGGTATTTGTTTTATTTTTTTGTTTTTTTCTATTATCTTATCAAACCAATTAATGTTGGCTTTGGTATTCTTCCATTGATTCACTTGTAGAACTGCTCTAAGTTTTACGCATGCGTAGTCTCGTATAGTTTTGTTAATTTATCTGTTATTTGCTTTTGGTTCAATTTAATAGGCTACATGCAGGTTTTCTTATAAAGCCACCTTTTTGCTCCTTATGTTCGTAATGAATGGTTGATTCTTAGCGACATGGTTTACTCTGTTGTCTAACTTAAGGTTTAATTGTTATGAGTTATGTCTCTACATTAATGATTTTCTCTGTTTCTGTTCGTGCTTTTTGTTTTTCTTTATAAAATGGTGCTAGCTCCTCATTGGTTAACTTATATCTATTTGGCTCCAATTCCTATTTGGCTCCAATTCCTAATTGGCTCCAATTCATTATTGGCTCCAATTCTTCATTGGTTCCATTCGTTTTTGTTTGTTTTTTTTGGTTTTCTTTTTAATCTTCTGGTCTATATTTTTCATATTCTTCTATTTGATTTCGTTCCTAAATTCAACATATCTTTTTAATTATATGATTCTTCTATGTTTGGTGAACATGTTTTTGTTAGAAAACCTTAGTTTTGTATACTCATCAATTTTCTTTCTTTCTAAAAATGTAATCCACTTTCCATCTCATTCTGTTTATATTTGTCAAACCTCTATTTCTGTCTGTCTGTCCGTCTGTTTCTGTCTCTGTCTGTCTGTCTGTCTGTCTGTCTGTCTGTCTCTGTCTCTCTCTGTCTCTCTTTCTCTCTCTGTCTCTGTCTCTCTCTCTCTCTCTCTCTCTCTCTCTCTATATATATATATATATATATATATATATATATATATAAGGATTGGCTGAAAAGTTCATAGACTAACTAAGATATTTTCACTGAATGTCAACAAACATATTCCTCCTTGCGGTCCACACACGTCATCGGTGTTGCGGTGCTTGGATTGTATTGCTAAAAATATCACCAACAGCAGATATGATGTCATCATTTCACTCAACCCTTTTATATATTTACTATGGGAGAATCAAAAATTAAAATATCAACAAATAAATGAACAAAAATACTATAAACATTTGGTATTAAGTACTTGATACATAAATCTAACAAAATTTTAATCACCTTCGAGATGCGTTAAAAAGTATTGAAAGTCAATTTTATGCCATATTTGTATTGCCTCTGTTCGTAGATGCAATTGAAAGAAAGAAAAAGAAATAAAGATGTTTATTTTCACACATTTTTTTACAAAAAAAGAACAAAACAAACACAACAAATGATTAATGTGTGGAGGATGATCACTAATTAGGATTCTAGCAGTGATCACCTCTGCTATTTCATAGTTTTTCAGGTTTAAATAATTTTGACATATAATTGTTTAAAGAAGAACAAAGGGTATTAGTTTTAAATATACAGTAGAAACAGGGTCTCTTTTTTGTTGGTATTTGATTACTTCTCTATCTTTTATACTAAACAATAGTTTTTTATCATATGGGTGCTAGAAGGCGGTGGCTGTGGGTGTACATGTCCTGGGAATGACGTTAAACTCTATCTGATGGTGAGGTTCCAGTTTTGGAGGTTTGGGGAATGTAGAGTACCCCTTCATCACCATTGCTCCCTGGTCCACTCTGACCCGGAGTGGTAGTACCTGTTAGGGTCCCATCTATGGGTTAAATAGAAAAATGTATTTATAAAAATATTGTATTATCCATTAAGAATTGATTTATTTCAAAACTTTATCCGCATTAAATGGCCCACTGAGGTTGATATGCCGTAAAACAAAACAAACCAAACCAAACAATAGTAATTCCTCCATTAAAGTGAGACAAGTCTCTTTCGAGTCGTTGTCGACTTCGTCTTCTTCTATGTGACGATGGTCGGAATTGAAAACAAAGTTTTGTACCAAGATCAAACAAAATTTTTCTCTGGTAGATTTTTACGAGGAACCCAGTGGTGGTATTTATTTTTACCTCTGAATTAATTTGGGGTCATTGGGGACCAAATTACTGAATGTGGTATGAGAAAATAGGTACAAAACGGGTCGTTTCATTCCATTCTAAAGACGCGTGTTCTTTCATCGTTCTACGATGAGTTCGAAAATAGAATAACATTTTAGATTTGAGAACAATTTTACTAGCAGGTCTTTGAAGTTTTTAATTTAAGAAATTTCTATATCGAGTATTCTGTTCATTAGGAACACTTGCCCTTTTCTTTTCAGAAGTCCATCGCAGACGACGATGACGTCACACATTGAATGTCCATTTGCATGGTGGTTCATGACGATGTCACCGCTCTGCAGCGATATTGAGCCGTTCAGCTCCTGTGCGGCACGCGTCTCACCAACCCTTTTTGTTGAAGGCCAGATCTTCCAGGCGTAAAGGTGTGATGGTGCATTTTTTCAGCGTTCTCTTAATATGGTCTGAACCCCTTTTTGGGTACCTCCTGTCACGTGTGGTACAAAATGCATTGGCACAGCCTATCATTTTTAGAAAGAAGTGTAGAGTAGTTTAAATATAACGGTAAAACTATGAAAATTTTTAGTTTGATTTAGATAGTGTGGTTGATAGGTCTTGAACTCAAGTTTATTTAGAACGGGGCTCTCATTGTCTTTGAGAGCCCCGTGATCAGGCAATGCAGGTAAAATAGAGTTAGAATTTAGTAGAGTTGATTCCAGCGTCCAGTTGGGACAAACTTGTTTTTGTTTTTCTGTCATGTGTGTCGACATTATATCGATGGAAAAGGCTAAACTTTCAAATTTCATTAATTATACTTACAGATTGAAAAATTGTTGTTTCTTATGTAACGGTTATCGTCGCAGGAAATGGACACGACAGCCCGAGTGCTAATACACATGGGGAAAGTTATGAATCCATTTTTTTCCCTACAGTTATAGTGTAAATTGTATGTCAGACTGGGCTCTTTAACTTTGAAATGGCAACCGTTCTAGGAGAAGGAAAAATCGGAATTCAAACCTGTTAAATTACACTTAACTCTTTGCCTGCCCAATTTTCCCCACGGCTGTACAAAATTTTCTTAGTATTTTTTAACTATGATTTCAAAGTTCACTATCTATTTACCTAAGAACTCATTCTATTCAAATAAAGTCCTATTATTATTGTAATCTTATTCCTACTGCTGAATTATAATGAACTAAACATCAGTTTTTGTACTTTGCTTGGGTGTGATGGGAGAGCCACAGCAAGCGGTTTAAAGTTGACAAATAGTTAAAAATTGACCTTGTGTCACCATTTTCTCTAATGGAGAGGTCTGGTTAATACATATATATATATGAAATAAAAATAATAAGTAGTTCAGTAAGAATTGCACAATAAGTTGTATGAAATTAATGATATAACAATGGAGAATAGAAATTTGTTGGAATATTTTCTGTATATAAGGCGTGCTGCAATCCACCACTTAAATTTATAGACTAAGCGATGTCACGTGGTTTAAACACCAGCCAATCGCTGATATTGACAGCCGTCCATTTGCACTTTATTCGACTTTGACGAACAGACCTGCAAGTCATTAAGGAACACCAAGGAACAACCAAAGGATCATACCCAACATTAAGGAACACCAACGAACAACCAAAGGATCATACCCATTAAGGGAACAACCAAAGGATCATACCCAACATTAAGGAACACCAAGGAACAACGGATCATACCCAACATTAAGGAACACCAACAACCAAAGGATCATACCCAACATTAAGGAACACCAAGGAACAACCAAAGGATCATACCCAACCACCAAGGAACAACCAAAGGATCATACCCAACATAAGGAACACGAAGGAACAACAAAGGATCATACCCAACATTAAGGAACACGAAGGAACAACCAAGGATCATACCAACATTAAGGAACACGAAGGAACAACCAAAGGATCATACCCAACATTAAGGAACACGAAGGAACAACCAAAGGATCATACCCAACATTAAGGAACACCAAGGAAAACCAAAGGATTATACCCACATTAAGGAACACCAAGGAACAACCAAAGGATCATACCCAACATTAAGGAACACGAAGGAACAACCAAAGGATCATACCCAACATTAAGGAACACCAAGGAATCATACCCAACATTAAGGAACACCAAGGAGCAACTAAAAGGTTTCTTCAATAAGGATTGCGCTTTGCTTAATACAAGGGATCTCTGCTGGACAATTCTCTTGCTTGAAACCTAAAGATGGCCTCAAAAATCGTAACAAAATTGCCAAAAGTGATCATTGAAAATCCGAAAAAAGTTTGGACACAACCTGGCATTTGCTTTTGACATTTTCTGATAGGCGTACCTGAAAAATGTCATTCGCTATATATATATATATATATATATGTTGTGTGTGTGTGTGTGTGTGTGTGTGTGTGTAAAAATACAGGTAAACTTGGATTGGTATAAACTGCTGGCCAATTTGTTTCGAAGTAGATTCTTGGAGATGAGTCAGTTGTTCTAAATCTACCTTGGGCAATCTATCTCCTTCTTCTTCTTCTTCTTCTTCTTCTTCTTCTTCTTCTTCTTCTTCTTTCAGATACAATTAGCAGCTGGCAAGAAACTTAAAATCAATTAATGCTTTGGAATGTAATCGAAGAAGCCAAAATTCAGCCGGCCATGAAGGGACAACTGTATTTGCAAGCATCATTTTTGCTACTGAACATAATTTCGGATGTTGATTTTCGTGATAATTTTAGTGGCAATCAGTGTTATTTATCGAAGAGATGATATTGATTGTCTTTAGAGACAAATACTGAGTGCAAAGATAGAAAAAGGGATGGTTTGTTTTGGCAGGAAATAAGTCTACTTTATCAAGATTAAATACTTCCTGAGTGGAGTTTTTGCTTGGATGATGGAAAAAAAACATTACAAAGTCTTTAGGACGACAAAACAGAAAAGATAAAATGCATTGTTTTCCTGGCAATTAAAAGGCATCTATTTTTACCAGCTTTTGAATTCATCGAGGGTCATAAACGAACTTGCTGATGGTAATCCTTTAGAGTAACACTTGCCCTTGTGTCTGTATTGAAGTGAATCAACAATCGCTAACTTTATGGACCATTGATTTCAAGAGTTTATTGTTCTTAAGTACCTGTTATTTCAGGTGAGTTTTTTTACAAGTGATTATTGAAATATCATCATCATCATCATCATCATCATCATCATCACCACCATCATGATCTGATCATCACCATCGCCATCATCATCATTAAGCGTCGACTACATAGATAACTCTCTCTCTCTCTCTCTCTCTCTCTCTCTCTCTCTCTTCTTCTCTCTCTCTCTCTCTCCTCTCTGCCATCTCTTGGTAAGTAATGATTGAGATATCATCATCATCATCATCATCATCATCACATCGTTCTCCTCTGATCATCATCATCAAGGCGTACTAACAGCATATCCCCCTCCCTCTCTCTCTCTTCTCTCTCTCTCTCTCTCTCTCTCTCTCTCTCTCTGCCATTGCACTTGGTAAGTAATGATTTTAGATATCATCAATCATAATCAATCGTCGGCGTCCTCCTCCTCCTCATCAATCATCATCATCATCAAGGCGAATTAACAGCATATCCCCCTCTCTCCCCCACTCTCCTCTCTACCATCACTCTTGGTAAGTAATGATTTATATATCTCATCATCATCAAGGCGTGCTAAACAGCATATCTCTCTCTCTCTCTCTCTCTCTCTCTCTCTCTCTCTCTCTCTCTCTCTCTCTCTCTCTCTCTCTCTGCCATCGCTCTTTGGTAATCATCATTCAAGGGTGCTAACAGCATATTCCCCCCCCTCTCTCTCTCTCTTCTCTCTCTCTCTCTCTCTCTCTCTCTCTCTTTTCCCTCTAGACAGCATCGATTGTCTGCAAAGAGATGATGTATGTAAGTTTTTGCGTGTAGGTTCCATAGGAGAAAAGTCGCGTATGTTCGTCCTTACCTCTCCAGCAGTGTCCAGTATGTCGTGATCATTTTACTTGAATGCTTTGTAAGTGGTCGTACAGCTGTTAATTTTTAAGGTGTTGCTTCCAGGAGTGTTCAAAACAGCACCCAGCATCCTTATATATATATATATATATATATATATATATATATATATATATAAGAAAAGAAAGAAAGAAAAGAGAACACGCACGCGCGTACGTGTGCGCATGCGTGTGTGTGTGTGTGTGTGGTGTGTGTGTGTGTGATCTCACTCCAGACTAATCAGTAATTTTACTAAGATAACACAAGAGATTACTCAACCTTCGGTAAATATATATGTATATCTTGATGTGTTTCTTTATATATAAAAAAAATAAATGAAAATGAAACAATCGGGTTTGAGGTGAAGGGATAAATGAAAATGTATGAACGTTTATAGATGACACCAGACAGAAACAGACAGACAGAGGGGAGGGGGTTAAGCACGTGTTCAATGTTAGCGTCTGTATTGTTCAATCTAATTATGACTAATTTCCACCGGATTATTATTGATCCCATAATTAAATACAGCAACATAAAGTTCTGTATTCATTAAACAGATGACATTATGCTGTTCATAAATTTACCGATACTAAATTCACTCCATCAATGTTTCAATGTTGCAGTAGATAGTGAAAGTGTCACAAGAGAATTCTTAAATTTGAAAATGAATTATTAGATATTTACAACAAAAATCCATAGATGATATGTGAATTTCAAAAGTTTATTTTCTGGACGTCTCAGATTACGTTAGAGGGAGAGAGAGATGGGGGAGAGAGAGAGGAGAGAGAGAGAGTGAGGGAGGAGAGAGAGGAGAGAGAGAGAAAATAAAGTGGGATGGGAATAGAGAAGGATATAAGACTGTGAGATTGGTTGGTGGGTTGGTTGGTTGGATTTTACGACATGTCAACCCTTGGGTTTGGTTTGTTTTGTTTTACGGCATATCAACCTCAGTGGGTCATTTAATGCCGATAAAGTTTTGAAATAAATCAATTCGTAATGGATAATACAATTTTTTTATAAATACATTTTTCTATTTAACCCATAGATGGGACCCTAACAGGTATTACCACTCCGGGTCAGAGTGGACCAGGGAGCAATGGTGATGAAGGGGTGCTCCACATTCCCCAAACCTCCAGAACTGGAACCTCACCATCAGATAGAGTTTAACGTCATTCCCAGGACATGTAGACCCGCAGCCATCGCCTTCTAGCACCCATATGATAAAAAGGGGTTGGGGCTTGCCATAAGGGCAATAGGGTTGGGAAAATCATATAGGTGCTAGGGTTTGACGTGACCAGCCGATTGATCGGAGGGGGCCTCTCCGACCGCCTGTTTAGCCCAAGATACAACCCTTGGGGTATTTCATTGCGAAAACGTTTATTTTATTCCTTCTTATATTGAAAAAAAAATTAACAATTTTTAACCCCATTTTTATCATATATTTAATTCATAGATGGGACCCGAACTCCGGCTCAAATTGGACCAGGGATTAATGGCAATGAAGAGGTACTCCACACTCCCCAGAGCTCCAAAATTGGAACTTCACCAATAGATGCAGTGTTAACGTCATAGACAGGACACTAAGACCCGTAGCCAGTGTCTTTTAGCATATAATGATAAAAGGGAGTTGAGATTGCCATAAGAGCAATAGGGTCGGAACAATCATATAGGTGCTAGGGCTTGGCATGACCAGCCGATGTACTGCTCAGCCACTAGTATTCCGTCCTTAAGTATCATGGGTTGCCACCCAGGGCAAACAGCTAACCTCATTGTGCGGATTTTATCCCTCTGGAGAGATGCAGTCAGCTCAAGACGACAGGGCGGAAGAGAGAAAGAGGGGGGGGGATAAAGATAGGAGAGAGGGGGAAAGACATTCACTCTTTAGAAAAAGCACTTCTAGCACATATATGATAAAAAGGGTTTGCGGGTTGCGATAAGAGCCATAGGATCAGGACAATCATATAGGTGATAGGACTTGGCGTGACTAGCCGATTGATCAGAGGGGACCTCTCCGACCGCCCATCAAGCCTAAGTAAGGGGCAAAGTGAGTGTTGCATGTCATGGATTTTTTCAGCAACCAGGATTCCGTCCTTAAGGCATCACAGGTTATCCACCCACGGCCAACAGGTGGCAACATTGTGGAGATTTTACCTCTCTGCAGTGGTGCAATCTGTGTATTCTTCTGTCCCTGTCGACAGGTTTGGTTTGGTTTGGTTTTACAGCACATCAACCTCAGTGGGTCATTTAATGCCGATAAAGTTTTGAAATAAATCAATCAATCAGAAATAGGAAAAAAAAACAAAATATTCCAAAAAAGATGAATTTATTATGTTTATGTCGACGTTTAAACATTTTGGTTCATATAAAACCTTCTTCAGGACAATATGATAAAAAGAAGAGAAAAATATTTTTGTTGTTCAAAAGGTGATGGATGTTTTTCAATAATTTGAGTTGTAAATATGTGCTGAGGTTGATATGCCGTAAAACAAACCAAACCAAACCATATCTGCACAATTTCATTTATATTTGCAAGGAATACAAGATTTACTTAATAGATCTGCCGCGTGATAAAAAATGAGACCATTGTAAGCCAGCGTTTTGACGCCGGTCATTTCAACACATAATGTCTCTTATCTGCAAAATCCGTTTTTGTTATCTGTATTTTTTAAAATCAAGAATCTTTATACGTGATATTATAGTGAATCTATAAGAATTAAACAATTAGCTTATTCTATAAACGTGCAAAACGAAAACGCCCGGAAATAAATTTGTAGGAACTTCACAAGGATGCTGTGTGTTATGTGGAACAAATCATGGAAGCAGCACTCACCCACAAAAAAACAGCAGTTGTATAGCCATTTACCTTCCATCCCACAAACCATTCAAGTAAGACGTGCTGAATACGGCAGAAGTAAGGATAAACTCATAAGCAAATAGAGATGCTGATAGGTACACGTCCCCCATCCCTGAAGCACAAAAATCTAAAATCGTATCCATGCGTCCCAGTGTTTTTCTTTTTTCTTCCCTTACCATTTTTGACTGAAACTACATTTCAATAGTTTCTTAGAAACGAATTACACAGGATAGGTTACAAAGTAGGAGTTACACGGCTTTAGTTGGGATCCATAAATTTTACTGGGGACTCATTCAAAGCAAATATGTGCGTCCCAGGACGCACTAAATCAAAAAGCTATCAGCATCACCGAGCAAGAGTGTTGGTCGGCCAGCAAGGCTTACATTTATCAGCTAAGTTTGCGAATGATTGTCATTAGAAATTCTTATTAAATAGAAACTTTTAAAAATTAAGTAGAACTTGAAACCATATATATTGCTTGTAAAATTATTTATATTAGATAAGAATACTTGAAACTTTTTTGAATATAGAATAGTTAGTTGAAGCTAGATGAGAACTACACAAGGATGCTGCGTGCAGTTTTCAAATAATCCTGGAAGCAGAGCCCTCCCCAAAAGACAGCAGCTAGATCGCCACCTACCTCCCATCTCACAAACAATTCAAGTAAGACCAGCAAGACATGATGGGAACTACTGATGGGAAAATAAGGGCCTAACTCGTAAGCGATGTCCTCCTAAGGACTTCTACTCATGGACACACTAGTGTTGGCCGGCCAGCAAACACTAAACTTCTGGATGCCGTTTAGAGGTCTTACCAAGAGCGATGACTGATAGATATGGATAGTGAAAAGGGGGAGAGAGAGAGTCAAGGGAATCCGTGCTGTCAGCACGTCTTGATGATGATGATGATGATGATGATGATGATGATGATGAGGAGGAGGAGGAGGAGGAGGAGGAGGAGGAGGAGGGAGAGTATATTCAAAACTGTATGAATGTGTTTTTATTTCAATTTTGATTGGAATTAGGAAATTGTGCTTGACTGAGCTAAAGAAATAAAGTTATTTTTACACAAATATAATTTTGATTTCACCTAAACATAATTTCTTTTTTAGATAATTTTATTTTATTTTTACATAAATGCAATTTCATTTGTTACATAGATATAATTTCATCTTTATGTAAATATAATTTCATTTTGTCATATCCGAATAAGTTATTAAATATTTTTTTTAAATGCATTCCCAATATTTTGATTAAAATCATTTGAAGTAAATTATTATCGATTAATATTAAGAATAGAAACATTTTAATAGAATATAAATTCAAATATAACTTATATATTATGGCAAAATCAAAGGCGAAAAGATGTTTTTATTTTTTGTATCAAAGATTTAAAATGTCGACTGAAAATAGGATGAGCCAGAGATTTTTTTTTCGTCTTGATATAGAAAGATTAAAATTTGGAATTCTTTTGTTTTAGTTGATTGATTAATTGATGGTTAATTGATTTTAACGGCATGTCAACCTGTCTAGCATTATTTCATGCCAAGAAGTTGAGAAGTCACGTTCATGGTACGTTCATATATATATATATATATATATATATATATATATATATATAATGGATAGAAGTAACCTACTCGAGTTTCATGGATTGATTCTTCAGGGTTACATCCGTTGAATTAATCCAGTTTTCGATTAATCTCAGTTGGTACAATACATGCCCGTTGGAATGGGACTCATATTTTATAGACGAACGCGTGTTTATCAAACAAGCGTTCGTCTATAAAAGATAAGTCCCATTCTAACGGGCATGTATTGTACCAACTGAGATTAATCGAAAACTGGATTAATTCAACGGATGTAACCCTGAAATCAATCCATGAAACTCGAGTAGGTTACTTCTATCCATTATATAAATAAATTGTTGCTCTACATTGTATTGAGCACTTTGTATTTGTTTTTTCTCAGTCTTAACCCCTGGATAGTGTGCGCTTCCAACGATCGTACTCATACCCACCGGTAAGCTATTACTCATACTTTAACACACACACACACACACACACACACACACACACACATATATATATATATAATAATATATAATATATATACAGTTATTTCTTTGAATGTTTAGTTTGTTTGTTTTTTTTCTTTTTTGTTTCTTTTTTTTTTTTTTTTTGAGGTGTAGAAATGACATTCACTGTGAAAGTGTTGTGGGCTAGCCTGGCGTACCTAACGTAGAGAGTGAATGCGCTAGTCCAAAACTATTTATACACGGCTGTCTGAGGTCATCAAAGTGATTACGGAGCCTGCTTCAGAGCGCTTCGGCCTCTGGAGTGGCTAGGTAATGAAATTAACAGCGTCGATCCCAGGGTTTATTGCCCAACGCCTGAGGCGCCCCCCTTGAGGGGGAATGCCGAGGGGATCGACGCAATTTTTGTTCTTTCCCACCCATGAGCTTCGGCTTGTGGGTGGGCCCACATTAAAACGAGGCCTTGTGCCCAGTCCATACAAGTGGGGTATGAGACAAATATCTCCTCCCAGGCAATACCTGCCCCCTTGATTTAAAGGGACAGGGCTGGGTTTATTGCCTAGTGCCTGAGGCGCCACCCTTGAGAGGGAATGCCGACGAGATCGACGGAATTTTTATGTTGCGAGTTACTATATGTCTGTCGCACATGTAGTCTGAATGTACTAGTATGATGAATACTCTATAATCCAGTATACAACAAAACGAAAAGGCGTTTAAAGATTAAATATAGTATTCTGGGTTAAAATTTGAAATCATTTGAACTACAATCGATCAGATTATTAGTTTATGAAATGATACCAACGTTTCTGAAACACCCTGTGGGAGAGTCCGTGTACTGAATGATGTACTGGATTGTGACATCGTAGTGATTTCAAACTCCATTCACGCCATTACGTTCACTTTCGGACTAATACCCTTGGGAAAGGTATAAACCTCTCATCTCCAAACTATGGGTTAAATATTATCACTACTGTTCTTCTACAAGGATGTCTTTAGCATTAAATAATCCATGGATGATGACATCCCATTGAACAAAAGAAGAAAACCCTGTATATCTTAAATGAAATTAGATTTTTTTAAACACTCTGTATTATTCCATTATTCCATTATTCTAGTATTCTTTATAACCCTTATTCCAGCATTATATTATTTACTGCATTTTTCACTGTAGTAATATATAATCCGAAAACTTAGTTGATGCAAAAACTAGATTTGTTTGTTTGTTTGTTAGTTTTGTTTTACGGTATATCAACCTAAGTGGGTCATTTAATGCCGATAAAGTTTTGAAATAAATCAATTCTTAATGGATAATACAATTTTTTTTATAAACTCATGTTTTTCTATTTAACCCATAGATGGGACCCTAATAGGTACTACCACTCCGGGTCAGAGTAGACCAGAAAGCAATGGTGATGAATGGGGTGCTCCACATTCCTCAAACCTCCAAAACTGGAACCTCACCACCAGATAGAGTTTAATGTCATTCCCAGGACATGTAGACCCTCAGCCACCGCCTTCTAGCACCCATATGATAAAAAGGGGTTGGGGCTTGCCATAAGGGCAATAGGGTTGGGAAAATCATATAGGTGCTAGGGCTTGACGTGACCAGCCGATTGATCAGAGGGGGCCTCTCCGACCGCCTGTCTAGCCCAAGATAGGGCCAAAGTGGAGTATTGCATGTCATGAACTGCTCATCCACCTGGGCTCTATCCTTAAGCATCACGGGTTGCCACCCACGGTCAACAGGAGGCCCCATTGGGGGAGTCTTACCCCTCTGTAGAAGTACAGTCGGTGCATTCTAACTCCCCAACCGACAGGGCGGGCTAAAACTAGAGTTGATTAAGTTGATTAAAGAATAGTAAAATTGACATCATTATAGTATTTGGTATTTTACTTAAAGATAAGGATTATCATTATCAATGAAATTATTATCAATGAAATTATTAAATCTCTTACTAGCAATATGATGAGAATGTACAAAAATTGCGCATATTGCTTTGAGAAACAACCCCTCACACATACACACATATACACACACACACACACACACATACACACACATATACACACACACAAGGGGAGCAAGAATATTGATTATCAATATTCTTGCTACTCGAGGCACAAACAGGTAGACGTAAAATCATTTCAAGCCATAGAGGCAACTCTAGTTAGTAACATTCGGAGAGTATCAGGCACAATCGGCACCTAGTTGTCAAGTGTAATTTTTCGTTAATTTTTCATGACCTCGGCGAAAACCACCTGGAGCTGCTAAGATGTGCAGCAAGTTTAATTCCAGTAAATTCCCCACGGTTTATAGCTCTTATTTACTATATTTTTCCATGTAGCCAATATACATATATATATATATATTTATATATATTATATATATATATATATATATATATATATATTATATATGAGAGAGAGAGGGGGGTAGAGAGATTAGTATTCCTTGTAACTATTGTTTTAGCAATCCACTATGGCGCCATATGATTTTTATTATAAGTACTAACCTGCAAATGGCACGTGTCAAAATTTGAGCCCAATTGGATTATTCGTTTAAAAAATTATAGTTATTTAAGTTAAGCTACTGTTGCAAATTTTCAAAACAATGGAAAAATCTGAATTTCGTGTGTTGATAAAGCATTGCTTTCTGATGGGAAAAAATACTGTTCAAACAAAGCAATGACTTGATAAGAGTTATTTGGGCTCTACTCCGTCGGAAACAACGGTTAAGAGGTAGTATGCTGACTTTAAACCTGGTCGTACAAACACAAATGATGCTGAACGCTCAGGTCGCCCAAATTCGGCAGTTGTCCCGGAAAACACAAAAAAAAACTCCACAAACTCGTTTTTGCTGATCGTATAATGAAGTTGCGTAAAATAGCAGAGGAATTGAAGATATCAGAAGGCAGTGTGTTCACCATTTCCATGAACATTTGTCAATGAGAAAGCTGTGTTCAAAGTGGGTGTCGCGTTTGCTAACAACCAATCAAAAACAACAACGCTTCGATGATTCAGAGCGTTGTTTGCAACTGTTTCAACGTAACAAAAAGGAGTTTTTGCATAAATATGTGACAATTGATGAAGCATAGATCCACATTTCATTCTGGAGTCAAATCAGCAGTCAGCTGAGTGGGCAGCAGTAGGTGAAAGCCGTCCAAAGCGTCCAAAGACGCAAACATTAGCAGGCGAAATTTTGCCCTCCGTATTTTGGAATGCGCAATGTATTTTGTTCATCGATTACCTTGAGAGAGGAAGAACCATCATTAGCGAATATTATATGGCATTATTGGTGCGTTTGAAGGAAGAAATTACCAAGAAACGGTTACAAATGAAAAAAGTTCTCTTTCACCAAGTTGATCGCAACGATGCCAAAACTATATGAATCGTACTTTGAATTACTTCTGTACCCACCCTATTCTCCAGATCTGGCCACCAGCAACTAATGACTGTTTGCAGATCTCAAAATAATGCTTCAGAGAAAGAGATTTGGTTCCCGTCGGAAACTGAGGCGTATTTTGGGGCCAAAGATTAATCGTTCTATAAAAAAGGCATCGAATTGGTAGAGAAGTGTTGGAATCAGCGTATCAGCCCAGAAGGAGACGATCTTGATGAATAAAGTCGAATTTTGCCTAAAAGTTGTTGACTAAATACAAAGTAGAGCAAATTTATTGAAGAAATAGATACAATAGAAACCTACTCGAGTTTCATCGCTAGAATCATCAGGGTTAAATCCACTGAATTAATCGAGTTACCGATTAATTACAGCTGATCGCACGTATGTTCATTGAATAAGATTTATCGTTACACGTGCGATCAGCTGCAATTAATCGGTAACTCGATTAATTCAGTGGATTTAACCCTGATGATTCTAGCGATGAAACTCGAGTAGGTTTCTATTGTATCTATTTCTTCAATATATATATATGTGTGTTTGTGTGTGTGTGGTGTGTGTGTGTGTATATATATATATATATATATATATATATAAGTAAAGTCGACTGGGCGGCCTAAAGTCGGTATCAGCCAGTCAACGAGGGAGTCTATCCCCTTTTCAATAGCGCTAGACCAAGAAGATTGTTTTAGCATCTGAGGTGGAGCGCCACATCTACCACCAGCTCCTTACTTTACCGCACACATTTCCTGTGCTACTCATACGGTGAGTTGGCGAGGACCGGCATCGAACTAGGAACCTTGTGGTTTCTAGCCGAAAGAGAGAGAGAGAGAGGGGGTATTCCTTGTAACTCTTATTCCAGCAATCCACTATTCCCTACGTTTTTCACTCTAGTAATATATAATCCAAAGACTCAATTGATACTAAAACTAGTGTTGACTAAATAATAGTAAAATTACTATCATTATAGTATTTGGTATTCTAATTTAGGATCAGTATTAGTATTATAATTGAAATGATTAAATCTCTAACTGACAATATCATCTGAATATATAAAAATCACACATATTGCTTGCTTTTCTTTTTTCTTTTCCCCTTTCCCTTTTTCCCCTTCTTTTTCCCCTTTTTTTTTTTTCTTCCCTTTTTTAATCTCCACGACTGTAAGCTAATAACCTATATTAAAATCCTATAATCCCACTGAAAATCTTAAGTACGCTTATTCGCTCAACAGAGGCCAGATGTGACAGCTGACCGTCCATCAGAAAATTGTAGATACAGAAATTCCAAAGCCACTCGATTTGTTAGGAAATTACTCACACACACACACACACACACACACACACACACACACATACACACACACATATGTTATATATAATATATATATATATATATATATATATATATATATGCCTAACACCTCCGAATGAGTTGGTTGTGACACTAGGTCAATTTCTTAAGCAGATATACACATTTACCCACCCCTCCACACGAGTAGGATGTGACACAATGTCAATTTATTAAGCGGAGATTAAAAGTAAAAAGTCGTCGGGGCGGCCTAATGTCGGTATCAGCCAATCAGCGAGGGAGTCTATCCACCTCTCACTAGCGCCAGACCAAGGAGATTGTTTTTGCGTCTGAGGTGGAGCGCCACAGCTACCATCAGCTTACTTTACCGCACAGATCCCTGTGCTGCTCATACGCTGAGTTGGCGAGGGCCGGTATCGAACTAAGAACTTTGCGGTTTTAAATTCGGAATTGTCCTTCTCCTATACTGGTTGCCTAATCAAGATTAAAGAGCCTTGTCTTCTTTACTATTGACTTATAGCTGGACGGAAAATAGTGGGATTCATACCTTTCCCAGCAGTATTACCGCTATGTGAAATGCAAACAGTCTCGTCCAGGATTTGAACTCGTATCCTTGTGTCCATTTCCTACTATGGTAACCATTAAACCCCGTGCCTCCACTTAAGCAGAAATATGATTAAATGAAATGATCCCAAATCAGAACTTCATCAAATATTAGCACGTATAAAGTTCCTGTCCCTTATATAATACTAGAAGCGGCTACCGGTATCGCTTGGGTAGAGGTGGGGGAGGGAGTAGTCTCGCAGATCCATTATTACTGAATCAAGAGTTGGATCCTCACAAGATGCCCCCATTAAAATCCTTACATAAAAAAACCTTGTGTTAATCCAGACACTCTAGAAAGAAAAATTAACGTCTATTTAAAATACGAAAAGCAAAAAAAAAAAAAAAAGAAAAAAAGGAAACCTTTATGATAATCTAATATATAAAACAGAGATTTTGGTATGTACGTGTCGACGTATAACAAAAAAACGGGAGGTCACTCAGATTCAAAATCTTGCATACACATTGATATCGTTCTAACTAAGAAAAATTCCAAATTTGGTTATTGATTTTTACTGATTAAGGGATTTAATCGATTAATTAATCCAAAATCACCCAATTTGCGGAACTGTCCGTATATCAGCCCCTCCTGATAATAAATATTGTCTCTGCCTGCTTATTGTTAAAGCGATAACAGCAGCGAAGTTTTGATTTTAATGAATTAATTTTGCAGTCTAAGCCGTTCAGCTCCGAATTTATGGCCTATTTATGGTCTAGTCTTTAATAATTTTTATATCGTTAGAAAGATAAGAAAATACTCTTTCAAAATATGTAATTTGTGTGAGTTTTTATTAATTGAATCATTTTTTACAGCGAGTTAAAAAATTAAAAAAATGGCTTCGGATAGCCACGCGCCTATGATTATTGCGATACAAGCAGTGCAGTCTATAACAGTCAGATCGGAATCTCTTACCTATTTAGGATTTTAATCTTTAAAATATTTATATCTTTAGTAATAAGATGAAATAGTCTTTCTGAATATGTAATTTGTATGTGTTTTTATAGATTTTTTTTTTTTTACAGCGAGTTAAAAAAAAAAAAAATACTACGTATAGGCGATAATACGAATACGGCAGTTCGGAATCTCTTAGTCTTTCTGAATATGTAATTTGTATGTGTTTTTATAGATTAAATTATTTTTTACAGCGAGTTTGTCCATATTCTTAAATTGTACAGTACACTCATTTTAATTTTAATTTTTGTAATGCATAAACATTGTAGAAAATCAAAATGCACGCTTTACGGTTACATTATTAAAAAAATATTTTAATCCGTAAATAACAGTATCATGAAAATCAGTTTACGTCGTAAGTACGGTTACATATTTGTATAAATTAAACTAAGATTTTCATTCGAATAAAATGACTTTTAATTCTTTAATTTATTTATTTAATTTTTATTGTTAGAGTTTTAAAGGGTTAAAAATAACAATAAGATTGACGAATTTCCTTAGAAACTGTTTTTCTTTTGGTTCGTTAACTAATTATTTTCTCAAACCACGATAAAATAAAAAAAACAAAAACAAAGGTTACTAATATGGACAAAATCCGGTGTTTATCTTTAGTCGAAGGCCCGACTGGAGATAAGTACTCAATTATTTGTAAGACGAAATTTATTTCAAGTTTATCTGACAATATCCAGTTATTGGAACATTTTTTTTAAAAAATTATATGTAAGTACGAAAAATTGTAAGCGCTTTGTTTATCAAAATGACATGATTCGTTAGTAAATTAACCGAAAAGTTGATAAAACAAAACAACTAACAACCAACATTTAAAATTATTATTCAAAATACAATTTAAAATATTCCTCAGAATTTGCCTTACAAATTAAATTTTAAGTTTTATGATTTTACTCTTTATTGTGAAGTCAATAAACATTGCTGAGTTTATAGTGCAACTTTTCAGTTCTGAAAAATTGGCATGTTTAAATAGAGATTTCATAGGTGACATTTGAACTTTTATGAAAATTGATGTTTTGTAATTAATATAAATTTTGTAATAAAACTTAATTTTAACTAGGGGGGGGGTAGGGGTTAGGGGGGGTAGTTTAATGGGAAAATAGATAAATAATTTGGGTTCCGTTCAAGCGGTTCCGATATGGGGGATCAATTTACTATAAACTTATACGAGGAAATGACCACCCGTGAATACTCAAATAATAAAGAACTTTTAAGAATTTTTTTTTCAATCTGATAGATTGGTGTGTAATCGATAATAATCAACTGAAGGGGAAAAAATAGATGGGGGGGGGGGGGTCCAGATAATCAGGTCCACCAAAACGTTTTTAAACAATGATACTTTCAATTTGTTGTATAATAATATGAAATAATTTTAAACTATAAAACAGAAATACAAATCCTGAAATATACAAATTCTCAATGATTTTAGTTTCAAGAATTATTTTCCTCTTACCCCCTCTCTAACTACTGTCTTCCACTTTCTCTCTCACTCCCTGGTGATCCAAATTTCATTTTAGTCCGGTCATGGACCGGGTACTTTAGCTAGTATATATATATAAGTAGTAAAGTCGACGGGGCGGCCTAAAGTCGGTATTAGCCAGTCAGCGAGGGAGTCTATCCCCTTTTCAATAGCGCTAGACCAAGGAGATTGTTTTAGCATCTGAGTTGGAGCGCCACACCTACCATCAGCTCCTTACTTTACCGCACAGATCCCTGTGCTACTCATACGCTGAGTTGGCGGGGACCGGTATCGAACTAGGAACCTTATATATATATATATATATATATATATATATATATATATATATATATATGTTCACTAGCACCAGATCTTGGTTTCTGAGCAAAAAATGAAGATTTGATTTATATTCGAAAAGATAATTAAAAATAAAATTTAAATGATAACAGTAGGGATTTTATTTTTAATTATCTTTTCGAATATAAATCAAATCTTCATTATTTTTGCTCAGAAACCAAGATCTGGTGCTAGTGAACATATATATATATATATATATATATATATATATATATATTATCATAAAGGTACACGTTAATAACCTACTCGAGTTTCACCATAAGGATCTTCAGGGTTAAATCTACTGGATTAATAAAGATATTGATACACACGTGAAATCGACTGCAATTAATCAATATCTTGATTAATCCAGTGGATTTAACCCTGAAGATCCTCATGGTGAAACTCGAGTAGGTTATTAACGTGTACCTTTATGATAATGAATTTGCTCTACTAACGCATTGAGCACTCTATATTTGTTATATCGCTGTCTTATCATTGTGAAATTTGAATAAACAAACCTTTGTGACCATTTTCACCGGTAAGTCACTTTTTCCACAAATACCATATATATATATATATATATATATATATATATATATATAAAATAATAAAATTCGAAGGCAATACAATGCGTAAAGAATAAAGACAAAACGATGTTTTATATGTCTAATCGATTTCAAAGCCAGAGCTTCATCATCAGTGTATTTTCAGATCAGCGTACGAGTAGCACAGGGATCTGTGCGGTAAAGAAAGAGCTGATGGCAGGTGTGGCGCTCCACCTCAGACGCAAAAACACTCTCCTTGGTCTAGCGCTAGTGAAAAGGGGATAGACTCCCTCGCTGATTGACTGATACCGACTTTAGGCCACTCCGACGACTTTGCTTTTTTTTTAATTTTTCGTTAATTGTTTTATTTTCATAGTTTCCTCCGGACATGCATACACACAAACTGCCCTTTATATATGTATAGATTAACTTCATGAATATTAATTGCATCTAATCAGGTCGAGATATAAGCCACTCAAAAGACTGTGTCAAAAGTCAACGTATATGACACAAAACTGTCGGTGTATATTATTTATTCTCTCAATCGAATTAAGCAAGACTGAAGGGTACAGATGGAAAATGTAGACATCTTCTTATTATAATGGAGATTGTGTGTTTTTCTGTCTGTAAACGAAACTATATTACTAATCGAGTCACAATTAACATAGTTATTTACATCGCATTCTTCATGATTTTATTTATATTTAAATCTCAATTATTAATAAAATTGTTTCACCTTTTTATTAGTGTTGTCCATATCTACATACTAATAACATGCTATTGTATTTATATATACAAAAAATAGCGGTTTGCAGTGTGAACGGGAAGGCTAATTTGCATATTGATATTAAAAATGTGATTTTATTAAATATGTGCTTAGTATTATTGATTTCTAACTGTTTGGTTTTATTTTAATGAATATAAGCAAAAATCTCTCCAATGAATCTTAAATGAAATCCATTAACAAGAAAAAATAAGTGTAATTTTATTCTTTATTTCCTAATTTAACTAAATGGTTAAATAAGTAAAATTCAGCAATGAAAGACGGGAGTGATGGAAGAGTAAGTTTCATTTCTATTTTTCTATTATACCCCCACTCTGTTTCAAATCTTTTTATCTGCATTCTTATTAGACTTTCTAATTTAATACGATATTTCATTACATTAAAACTTAAATACTTGCACCCGGAGGGTGCATATATCTGCTAGTTAAACTAAGAAAAGTAAATCATGTTTAACATTTCTTGCCAAGCTTTCAAGAAGTTTACAATACATGCCAAATTATTATGCAAATAGTATTTTTTTTTCCTTCTTTAATTCAGCTACAGGGGAACAATTTAACTAATTTATACATAAATATTTACACAGCATTATTGTGCAATGCGTGCAAATATTGAACTTGAATGTAATGGTGGGAAAGGTTATAAGGTATTTTTTAGCATGGGTAGGAAAATATAGTAAAACAATTGGCACACTCAATGAAAAATATTAAACAAGGTATAAAACGTATATATATATATATATATATAATATATATATATATATATATATATATATATATATGAGGAAAAAATGAGTAAAGAAAAGAAATGTAGATGGATAAAAATGAATTTTCTAATAATAATAAAATAATAATAAAATAATAATAATAACGTAAATCCGTATACATTTTGATAAACAGACCGAAACACATGTGTAAGTGATATCGATTAAAAGTGATATCGATTAAAAGTGATATCGATAAAATTCATTTTTAACCATTTACATTTCTTTTCTTTACTCATTTTTTCCTCATATTGTCGGATTCATTTTCCATTCTTACATATATATATATATATATATATATATATATATATATATATATATTAAGAAATTTGAAAAAACAAGTGTTCCAAAAATAAGATGAATTTATTCATCAACCCTTAAACGTTTCGGTTTCTTTAAACCTTCATCAGGATGTATTAAAGGATGAAGAAATTGATGGATGTTTTATAGATGACATTCCCAATTTGTTCCCTTTGTTCTCATAAAATAAGTCCATTAATACTTTTTCTTGTCTTTTGTTGAATGCATTTCTTCGAGTTACGTCACGCGTTATGACATCTTCGCGTGTGCGGATCTCGACTCGTCTTTCAAAAATATAATGCTGAACAAATACAGTTACACAACAACAAAAAATTTATAAAGATTTTTATCTCCTGTCATCTATAAAACATCCATTAATTTCTTCACCCTTTAATACATCCTGATGAAGGTTTAAAGAAACCGAAACGTTTAAGCGTTGATGAATAAATTCATCTAATTTTTGGAAGACTTGTTTTTTCAAATTTCTCTAAAGATTTTTAATTAGGTTTTGATCTGGATAAAACAGTGGACAATCCTTTGGTATACTAGGGTCAGCCAAAAGTGTTGAAATATTTTTGGCAGCAGAATAGCAAGTGCAGAATATGTGAAGACAGAGACGAAACGGTTAATCATATAATAAGCGAATGCAGGAAACTAGCACAAAGAGAGTACAAGATTAGACACGATATGGTGGGAAAGACAATCCCCTTGATATTGTGCATGAAATTAAATTGGAGCATGGGAGGCATAAAATTCTCTGGGACTTCGAAGTCCAGACGGATCACCTAATCCCAGCCAGGAGACCGGACCTAGTATTGATTAACAAGAGGAAGAGAACCTGTCATCTCGTGGTAACTTGAGACACAGGTCAGCAGCTCCAGATGTTTTTTTGCCGAAGTTGTAAAAGTAACAAACCACGCCGGACTTTGGGATTCCTCGGTGGCCTGATACTCTCCGTTTGATACTCACTGGATTTCCTTCTATGGCCACTTGACCTTGCCTGTTTGTCAAGGTTCTTGTCACCTGAGTGAAATTCCTTCAACCATCTGGTTACTATACTGTGATCAACTGCACCTTCACCTTTCATACAACAAATGTTTTTTTTTGTTTGCTTCCGCAGCGTTATCGAAACTCGTAAATCATACATTTCCGAATTAAATTACATTGTAAGTTCATATCTGCAGCTTTCAAATTATCACACGCAGTGAAGCAATGTACAATGTGTCAGTGCACCAACTACCACGATACTACTAATTAGAGCAGGTACTTAGTACCACTTGAACTGCTTCGGAGGTTTAAACGAGTCCCAGTGGCTTGTGTCTGGTTTAAAACGTAACAGAGATTAACAGATTTCTTACCTTAAAACACACGACTTTCGGCAGTTTTTTTTTTTTTTGTCAACAGACAGAGATAGATAGATCGATGGATAGATAGATAGATAGATATATGAGTATAGATAAAAGGATATGGAAACACCACAAAATGCTGTTAAAGTGAAAACAATTTATAACTTAGCTGATATTGAACAATATTTCGATTTTTTAAAAAAATCATCTTCAGAGCTTGTTTATACTCCGTATTGTTAAGAGCGGAGACAAAAGTCATATGACCGCTCTTAACAACACGGAGTATAAACGGAGTATAAACAAGCTCTGAAGATGATTTTCTTAAATCGAAATATTGTTTAATATCAGCTATGTTATAAATTGTTTTCACTTTAACAGCATTTTGTGGTGTTTCCATATACTCATACCGTCGGATTCATTTCCTTTCTTTTAACTTATAGATAGATATATAAATCAATAATATGATTGGTGGATTTATTAACAGATAGATAGATATATGAATAAATAAATAGATGAAATAAATATATAGATAAATAGATAAAATGATATATATATAAACAGATAAAGTATATCTTATTATAATGGAGATTGTGGGTTTGTCTGTCTGTAACCGAAACTATATTACTACTAAAGTCACAATTCCCTTTATTATTTACATCACATTCTCAATGATTTTATTTATATTTAAATCTCAATTATTAATAAAATTGTTTTACATTATTAATACTGTTTACCATATCTACATACTAATAACATGCAATTGTATTTATATATACAACAAAATAGCGGTTTACAGTGTGAATGGGAAGGCTAATTTGCATATTGATATTAGAAATTTGATTTTAATAAATATATGCTTAGTACTATTGATTTCTAATTGTTTGGTTTTATCTTATTGAATATGAGCGAAAATCTCGGGGATAAATCTTAAAAGAAATCCATTTACAAGAAGAAATAATTGTAATTTTATTCTTTACTTCCTATTTTAACTAAATAGTTAAATTAGGAAAATTTACCAATGAAAGACGGGAGTAACGGAAAATGATGGAAGAGTTAGTTTCAAAGTTGTTCTATTTTTCAATCATACCCCCTCTGTTCCAAATCTTTTTATCTGCATTCTTATTCAGTTTCATTAGCCTTTCTAATTTAATATATTTTATTATAGTAAAACTTAAATACTTGCACCCGGAGGGTGCATATATTTGCTAGTATATATAAATAAATAAATAGGTAGATAGATAAATACATTTATAATTAGATAATTAAATAAATGAATAAATAGATATATAAAGGAACAGATAGATAGATAGATAGATAGATAGATAGATTTGGCTTTTCATTTATCACTAATAATTCAAATAGGACAGGGATCATTTTTCCGAAATCATGACAGTATAATATTTCATCCCCTTTAACCCATTAAGTACAGAGTTAGGACGACATGAAGTCACTGCAGACCACTCGGTTGTTAAGCCTTCCAGGAAGAGCATTTATAGTTTCTTTATTATGAATGAATTACTGGGTGTCAAAGAATGGTGTTCATGGTATATACTTTTTGTACACTGTTCGGGATCTTTTTCTCTATGCTTCTCCAGTATGCCTTCAGGGACTGCAGTGAAGGAATTTACATTCACACAAGATCAGATGGAAAGTTATTCAATATTGCTAGTCTTCGTGCCAAGAGTAAAGTCAAGAAGTTCCTCATTCGTGAAATGCTATTTGCTGATGACGCAGACTTGACGTCACACGCTGAAGAAGGCCTGCTACAGCTTGTCAGTCGCCTCACACATGCTTGTAAGGAGTTCGAATTTTCCATGATTCTAAGTAAAACCAAAGTCATGGCACAAAACGTGGACTCTCCTCTAAACATCAATATTAATGTGTGCAACCTTGAACCCGTAGAGAGTTTAAATACCTCGGGTCCACCATCTCTAACTTTTTTGAAGATTTTGAAGTCAACAGCAGAATAGTAAAAGCAACAGTCATGGCCAAACTGATCAAGAGAGTCTGGAATAATACCAGTCTCACCAAGAAAACCAAACTGCGTGTCTACGAAGCGTTTGTTCTCAATACACTCCTCTACAGTAGCGAAGCGTTGATAACATATACAAGCCACGAAAGGAAACTCAATAGTTTCCACCTTCGATGTCTACGATGTATTCTACACATTTGCTGGCAGGATAAAGTGCCCAACACAGTCATGCTGGATTGCACCGACATGAACAGCATGTTCTCCATTTTCTGTGAGAGGTGCTTTTGCTGGCTTGGACATGTCAGGAGAATGAAAAATGGACGCATCCCAAAAGATCTTTTGTACGGCGAATTAGTAAAAGGCTCCCGATCGGTTTGTAGACCACGCAGGTTTAGGATTTAAAGATGTTTTAAACTACGATTTAAAGATGTTTGCAGGAGAGCCATGAGGATATGCAAAAAATAGAGCGGTCTGGCACCTTAACGTTAAGCTAGGCGCGGAGAGGTGTAAGGTGGAGAGGAGAGTAGCCTCGACATCAAAGAGAGCCAGAAAGAGGGAGAAAAGCCAGCAGCCCCAGAAAGCATCGCAGTTTGCGTGTATTCAGTGCACCAAAGACTATTACTCAAGAATTGGCCTGCATAGTCACTTGCGCAGATGCAGATAATTTTTGGACACTACGCCATCGTCCTTAGTGGAAGGAAAGGTGCCGAAGGTGCCATCAACATAAAAGCTAAAATAATGCGGCTTTCTTTTTTTTTACAGTGGATACCTTTCCTGGGCTAGTGAATGATAGGGAAGGTTGGCGAGAGATTGTCATGGATATCCATGCTGCATGTGCGACATGATGATGATGATGAGTATTACACCAACAATATTACTTGTAAAGTAAGTAAGTAAAGTCGTCGTGGCGGCCTAAAGTCGGTATCAGCCAATCAGCGAGGGAGTCTATCCCCTTTTCACTTGCGCTAGACCAAGGAGATTATTTTAGCGTCTGAGATGGAGCGCCACACCTACCATCAGCTCCTTACTTTACTGCACAGATCTCTGTGCTACTCATGCGCTGAGTTGGCGAGGACCGGTATCGAACTAGGAACCTTGTGGTTTCTAGCCGAACGCTCTACCGACTGAGCTAACCCGGCCCCGTACTTGTAATGATTGTGTAATCCGTAATGAGTTTCACCTTTGACCCCTACGTTGCATAATGATGCTGTTTACTTTGCGGACATGTTGTGACATGATCAACAGCACTTTGCAATCTGCGTGTAATCTAATGACGCACTCATTCACCCCATGACGTAATAAGCGAATTGCAAAGTAAAGAGAAACGATATTCTTGAATAGACCAGAGAGAAAGTTTTCAGTACTTTCAATTATGCAAATTTTGTTAGTTCAATCGTTAGAGCGTCAGCCTAGGAACCACAAAGTTCCTGGTTCGATACCGGCCCTCGCCAACTCAGCATATGAGTTGCACAGGGATCTGTGCGGTAAAGTGAGGAGCTGATGGTAGGTGAGGTGGTCCACCTCAGATGCTAAAAATAATTTCCTCCGTCTAGCGCTTAATGACAAGGGGATAGACTCCCTCGCTGTTTGTCTACTAGCAACATTAAGCCGCCCTGCTGACTTTACTTCGATTCGGAGCAAATATCAAACTATCTTTTTGGTACAAAAATTTTTCAATATATGTGAAATAATAATAGAAAAAACTGTTGTCGTAGACGCAGTGCCACATCGGGATATTGATCTTGCTATGAAAAAATCAGAAATCAGCAATAACTTAAAATTGGTTGACTTTAAGATAATACTTTTGATAGCATTTTTGGATTTCTTGGGCAAAAATGCTTTTATAAACCAATTTTCAGGAGTAGGGATGCTCTAAAACTCATTTTACAGACAAAAGTAGGTTACAAAATGTCGCCATTTTTCGCGACACCCCTCAAATTTGGAGAGCTAAAAATTGACATAACTCTGTGGAATATGAAGGTGAAAGTGATACCAATTGTAGTTGGTGCACTTGGAGCGGTCCCAAAAAGCTTGGGAAAAATACTGAAGGAACTGGAAATCAGAGGAAGAATTAATACCATCCAGGTGTCACTTTCACCTTCATATTCCACAGCTTTTTCAATTCCCTGGTAAGGTCCACGTATTTGTTTATCTTTTCATTTTCCTTCATCTTCACCCTGTGATCTGCAGGGACTGCAAAATCTATCTGTTGTCAAGTTCTTTTTTTTTTTTTTTTTTAATCAATACTATGTCTGGTCTCCGGACTGGGATAAGATGGCCCGTCTTTATCTCAAAGTTTCGCTCCATTAGAGTTTTTTCACATCCGCCTTAGCTGGTGGTTCACAAAAGGCTTAGTGACAGTGAGTTTCGACAGGTCTCCATGCCTCTTCTGAGTAATCTGGCCGATCTTAACAATGCTATAGTTTTGATGACTCTTCGATTCTTCCACTGATTTCCAGTTCTCTTTTCCAAAATCTTGGGAGTGGTTCCAATGGCGCCAATTACAATTGGTACGACCTTCACCTTCATATTCCACAGTTTTCTCAGTTCTCTGGCAAGGTCGAAGTACTTGTATATCTTTTCGCTTTCCTTCACTTTCACTCAGGGATACGCCGGGACGGCAAAATCCACGAGATGAAGTTTTCTTCTTGTTATTATTTAACACTAGGTCTGGTCTCTTAGCCAACATTAGGTGATGCGTCTGTATCTCAAAGTCTCTGACAATTTTATGCATCTTATTCCCCAGGTTTGTGCATATACCATTGTGTAGTATGATTAGAATTTAATTCTTTCACAATTCCTATTGATCACCTTTCCTACCCAGTCGTTCCTAGATTTTCGCAGGCTATTTGCCCTTCTATCACAGGTGTGTCCTGGTATTTTTCCAAGGAAGAACAGTGGACCACAACCAAAAAAAAAACGGATAAGTCCAACAATTATAATGAAATGGATAAATAAATATATACGAGAAATTGATGAACGAACCAGAAACTAAATTATACAAAAAATACCAGACAGTTGGGAAAATAATTGAAACACAGAAGCTAGTAAAATTGCGGAAAAATTGAAAATTGATAACCGTATTAATAAATTGATAAAAAAAACAGTTTTCATTTGCATAAAAAAAACTATAAGGAGAATTTTCAAACCAACCCAATCTTCAGAAAAAAAAAACGTCACTAGAATATTTTTATTGTGTTTCTGATATCTCCTTTTATCTCGTAAGGTAAATCTAATCTACTCAAATAAATCTAATTTAATATTTCTAAAGTGAATCAACAATGAAGTCCCAGTTAAGTGTATAAATTCTTTAGATTACATTAAGAGTTTACTTTCGAATCTGATTTAACTCAGTCAAACTGACACAATTTTAGGATCAAAAGCGATAATTATAATCTTAGTAAAGCATAACTAAATGGATTTAAGTTAATTGAATAGACTTTCTACTCGGTTTGTTTGAAATTAATCCTGCCGGCAGATCGTCTGATCAATCCCAAAATGCATCACAAATAGTGTTGACTGGAAATAAGTTAAATACAACACGAAAATTATTGAAATAAGAATTGCTTAGATTTTTTTTTGTTTTTGTTTTTTTTTTGGGGGGAGGGTTATATCATAAGTACGAAGTTGTAAGTGACGTAATCTTAAGGACGCCTACCCCCATGAATACATCAGTGGAGGCTGGCCCGCAAAATCTTATATTAAATAAGCTCTGTATGGATACTAGATGCCGTGCGGAGTACTTACCAGGAGCAAATAGCCAACAGGGATGAGTGGAGAGTATGAGAGAGAGAGAAGAGAGAGAGAGAGAGAGAGAGAGAGAGAGAGAGAGAGAGAGAGAGAGAGAGTTATAAGAATCCATGCTCAGCACGACTTGATGATGATGATGATGATGATGATCATCATCATCATCATCATCATCATCATCATCATCATGATCTCATCTAGAACTTTCAATTGTTAAATTCTGATTTACTGTGTTTTAGTTAGGATTACTGACTTTGTTGTTGAAGAATGATAGTTGATCGAATATATAATTTCCCCGTCGAGAAGGTTTCCCAGTCCGACAAGAAATACCTGAAGAAGGCCGGAGGTACATCAGCCGAAACGTTGTACAGATAACAATGAAGATGAGGTCAATAGTCCGAAATAATACAAATACTACTATTACAACTACTACAACTACTACTACTACTACTACTAATAATAATAATAATAATAATAATAATAATAATAATAATAATGATAATAATAATAATAATCACAACGAGAATACAAAACTAGACACGACTGGGTTGGGAAGGTGATCCACTTGAGTTATGCAAAAAATTTAATTTTAATCATACAACAAAATGGTATATGCATAAACCAGAATCTGTTCTTGAGAACGAAACGCATAAGATTCTCTGGGACTTTGAAATAAAAACGGATCACCTTATCCCAGCAAGAAGACTAGACCTAGTGTTGATAAACAAAAAAGAAAGAACTTGTCAACTGGTGGATTTTGCAGTGCCAGCAGATCACAGGGTGAAGCTAAAGGAAAATGAAAAAATAGACAAATATCTGGACCTTGTCAGAGAACTGAAAAAGTTATGGAATATGAAAGTCAAAGTGATACCAATTGTAGTTGGTGAACTTGGAACGGTTCCAAAAGGATTGGAAAAGGGTCTGGAATGTTTGGAAATCAGAGGAAGGATTGAAACCATTCAAAACACTGCACTACTGCAATCTGCCAGAATACTCAGAAGAGTCCTGGAGACCTGCGGAGACTTGCTGTCACTCAGACTCCAGCTAATGCTGATGTGAAAACTCAAAAGGAGCAAATAATAATAATCTTATTATAATGGAGATTGTGTGTTTGTATGTCTGTAACCGAAACTATATTACTATTCAAGTCACAATTCCCTTTGTTATTTACATCACATTGTCCATGATTTTATTTTTATTTAAACCTCAATGATTAATAAAATTGTTTTACATCATTAAGACTGTTGACAATATCTACATATTAATAACATGCAATTGTATTTATATATACAACAAAATAGCGGTTTACAGTGTGAACGGGAAGGCTAATCTGCATATTGATATTTAAAATTTGATTTTAATAAATATGTGCTAGTATTATTGATTTCTAATTGTTTGGTTTTATCTTATTGAATATGAGCAAAAATCTCGGGTATGAATCTTAAAAGAAATCCATTAACAAGAAGAAATAACTGTAATATTATTCTTTACTTCCTATTTTAACTAAATAGTTAAATTAGGAAAATTTACCAATGAAAGACGGGAGTAAGGGAAAATGATGGAAGAGTTAGTTTCAAAGCTGTTCTATTTTTCAATCATACCCCCTCTGTTCCAAATATTTTTATCTGAATTCTTATTCAGTTACATTAGCCTTTCTAATTTAACATGATATTCTATTATATTAAAACTTAAATACTTGCACCCGGAGGGTGCATATATTTGCTAGTAATAATATAATAATAATAATAATAATAATAATAATAATAATAATAATAATAATATATTAAAATTGTTATACTACTTATTTTATTATATGTCTCTTGACGTATAATAAAAATAAAGAAAGAGACTGAATGGAAGATTTCCGGTAAAATCCGCGCTGCACATTCTAACCAAATAAGTTTATAACAAGATGACAAAGTTAAAAGAAGTAAACGACTTTCTTATTGCATCACTTCTATGTGCGCATAAAATATTGATCTAGGCAATTCGAAAAATAATCGACGGCTGATTTGTATCTGTTCATCTATCGGCATATTTGAATGCATAAAAACTACATGATTGATATTATAGATTGACTCGACTTCTTCTTCTTTTCTAACTTCCATAACGTCTCTAGCTGAACAGTGTTGGAGTAGAATTAAATTCTTTCCGATTTTAATAGCATACTGACATAATGGTTTAGTTATTTTTTTTTGTGTTTTTCTTTTTTTCGCGCTCAATTTGATGCGCTTGTTCGTCTATTCAAACTCTTGTCGTAATTGAATCCACACATAAAAATAACAATACTTTCAAAGGGTTACAGCATCAGTTTTGTATTGAAAAGGAACATGTACAGAATCAGACTCAGGATATTTGCCTCTCATCCCACTTATGAGGGTGTGACACAAGGACATTTTTATGTGCGCCCAGCCACAAGCCGACATTCATGGTAGGTACAAAAAATTCGTTGATCCCGTCGGCATTCGGCATTAATTTTCATAATACCAGAAGAAAATTAAGAATTTCTTAATCCTTATGGTGTTTCATCTAAATTTGAGGATTCAATTAGTTTCACTAATACAGTCCAAAGAGAGTTTAGTTTGTTTCACTAATACAGTTCACTGATAGTTCAAATTATTTCGCTAATACAGTCCAGAGTGTGTTCATTTGTTACACTAGTCGAGTCTTAACAGGATTCAATTTGTTTCAATGAACTTCTTAAAGACGAATACTCAAGCCATTGCAATGTTAATTTATCCTCTTTTATTTTATTTTTGTTTTCTCTGTTGTTTTCAAATTATGACAAATATCTTTTCCACTTTATTTCATTAAAAGAGAAAATATTATTTCATGCGAGTTAAATCCCTTGTTTAATATACATTGGCGTTTTTGATTGATAGGTTGAATTTACCGCCCTGTCTGCTGAGGCGTTAGAATGCAGATGGGTAAGACTCCCTCAATGGGGCCACGTGTTGGCTGTGGGTGGTGACCCATGAAGCTTAAGGATAGAATCCAGGTGGTTGAGTAGTCCATGACTTGCAATACTCCAATTTGGCCCTTTCTTGGGCTAGAGGGGCGTTTGGAGAGGCCCCCTCCGATCAATCGGCTGGTCTCGTCAAGCCCTATATGATTGTCCCAACCCTATTTCCCTTATGGCAAGCCCCGACCCTTTTTATCATATGGGTGCTAGAAGGCGGTGGATGAGGGTCTTCATGTTCTGGGATAATGGTTGATTTTAACAGCACGTCAACCCGTCTAGGGTTATTTTATGTCTAGATTTAAGAGAATCGTGTTTATTGTACGTTTATATTTACATTTTTGTGTAGCTGTTTCTTTTGAGTTCCTTTTTGTCTTCTTTTTAGTTTAGACACACAAACAAAGTGATTATTTTCCCTGATTATTATTGTCAATGTTCAATTAATTGTTAAAAGTCGTAACTTTCTAAAACGAAAATTCTCAGAAATACAAAAATAATAGGAAATTGCTTAGCATTTTCATTTCCTTGATTTGATAATCTAATTTGTGATTAGTCCTTTGCTAATGGCAAGTAGTTGTTCGAGCTTGAAAAAGGTCAAATAGACGACAATAATCAAGGAAAATAATCACTTCCTATGTGTGTCTAACCCATTGAAGTTTCATAAAAAATTGTCGCAATAATAAAAAAAACCTTTTAGTTTTTTACTGTCTGTTTTTTGTTTTTTTTTTTTGTTTTTTGTTTTTTGGGGGGGTTCTTTTTTGAGTGTTTTTGCCTACAAAAATGGGAATGAAAAATGTTTATAAAAACTAGCAAAATAAAAAAACGCGACGTAAAATAAATATTACCTGGGATGGGAGTTGAAAATTTAATATCAGAGAGTTTGTATCATAAGTAAAGTAAAATCATAAGATTTATGAAAGGAGTAAAAAATAAAATAAATTTATTAAAGGAGTAAAAAATTAAAAAATTGAAATGGACACTTAGTTCTGATAACTTTAAATATATATTAAAATAAAACAAACTATATATAGATAGATAATACCAGGTATGTATTTATTAAAACTTGTTCAAAAAACCAATGAGGACAGTCTAACATTGCATGCTCAAATGTATTCTTTTTATGACGATTTTAGGTAGTGTGACGTAAGCAGTGACGTAGTTTTTGTTACAGACAAAAACCGGAAGCGAATCTCCATTATTAATATATAGTTTCTGAATCCTCCATAGAGTTTCTTTTCTTTTTTATATCCAACGATTTTCGACAATTTCAATGTTTAAAAACATGCAAATGAAAATGCAAAAATAAAAAAGACGATTATTATGTCTGAGGTTTTATATTAATTCACAAAGTGTTTATAAAAAAATCCTTCTGAGAGAGAAATTCCCACTACTTATATATTTGATATGAATACAAACAGCGTTTTCTTTTTTCTTTTTTTCTTTTTTTTTCCTTTGTGCTTTTTATCCCAAAATAATCCAAAAATTGTTTTTTATGGGCTAGATACGAGAAGAGAAATTGAGCACTAATTAAATTTAAATTAAAATATGAATATTTCCCTATTGGCCTTTTTGATCTGGTGTCTTCTGAACAGGTTGAGATTGATATCAACAGGTTGAGATTGAGATTAAATGGGTTAGCTCAGTCGATAGAGCGTTCGGCTAGAAACCACGAGGTTCCTAGTTCGATACCGGTCCCCGCCAACTCAGCATATGAGTAAGCACAGGGATCTGTGCGTAAAGTAAGGAGCTGATGGTAGGTGTGGCGCTCTACCTCAGATGCTAAAAACAATCTCCTTGGTCTAGCGCTAGTGAAAAGGGGATAGACTCCCTCGCTGACTGGCTGATACCGACTTTACTTACTTTTTTATTTTAAGTATTTATAAAGTTGATAATGCTCAACGGTTATTAATATCAACTACAGAGTTTAAAGTTGTAAGGTTTATATTCCTTATTTGCCACGGTTCTCCTATTTGACGCCAGCCCTGTCGGCTGGTGCTTTATGATACACCCTTTTATCACTATTGCTCCCAGGTCCACTCTGACCCGGAGTGGTAGCACCTGTTAGGTTCCCATTGTTAGGGTCGAATAGAAAAAAATGAATAAAACAAAAGTATCCATCAGGAATGAATAAAACCAAACCCTCTTAGGCTTAAAATGACCCAATTAGTTGACATGCCGTAAAATCCAAACAACCTACCAACCTATTTGACGCTAGGGAACACGAAAGGTAATTATCTCCGGTGTTTACCAGTCGACGCTAGGTGGCGTAGTGAGCAGTACTATAATTTGTCCCCTGTGGACTGATGTTCGGTTAATTCCATGTCAAATCATCCACGCCACGGTTCCGAGCAAAAATCAAACTATCTTTTTGCTACAAATAATGTTCAATATATGCGAAATAATAATAGAAAGAAATGTTTGTCATAGATGCAGTGCCACATCGGGATATTGATCTTGCTATGAAAAAATCAGAAATCATCCATAACTTAAAATTGGTTGACTTGCCGTAAGATCCAAACAACCAACCAACCTATTTGACGCTAGGGAACACGAAAGGTAATTATCTCCATTCGAAGCTAGGTGGCGTAGTGAGCAATACTAAGATTTTTTGATAGCATGTCTGGATTCCTTGGGCAAAAATACTTTTATAAACCAATTTTAGTACATTTTACAGACAAAAATAGATTACAAAAGGTCGCCATTTTTCGCGAACCCCACCAAATTTGGAGAGCTAAAAATTAACATAACCCCGCGAATATTTTGAATTAGAAGCTCTAATATTTGGGATTGTTTAATGTTAACATAATCTTCATCTGGAAACAATTCAGAAAAATTGAAGGGCGTGGGTGACAAATTTATTTTTTTCTGTGTGATTTGATATGGAATTACCTGTTCCGGATTTTTTGTGTTGGGCTTTTTTAGAGAGACTCTCATTTGATTAAAAATATCAACCTCAGCATGTTAAAAATTTAAAAGATTCTCAATTTGGCCAATATTCACTAAAAAAAAAAGACAATACGGAAATATTAGATGGAGGACTATTAAACATTAGTTCATAAAGGTATATTATTCTTGATTGGAAAAATTTCTGAAAACACACACAAAAAAAAAAAAACAAAAAAAAAAACAATGGAAATCTGTTTTGTTATTTAGTAATTCGATATTTTTCTTTCTATTCTTCTTATTCTACTTTGAATTGTTTTATTTCCTCCAACGATTTAGATTCGAAAATAAAGAATTATATAAGACGAAAAAGTTTGATAAAGAAAATCTTAATAAGTTATTGAGACAGTAAACAAATCAATAATTGAAAGAGACTTAATTCCCAAGAGAATTTAAAACTCCTTCTTATACGATTTTTTATTCTATTTCTGGCTGAATTTGAGTTTCTAATTTTAACTTTTAATAGTCACTGAATTTCGACGAAATCTCATGAGATTTCACGTTGCCTTAAATCAAGGATGCATTCAAGAAACAATTGATTCTATATTATGTAGTATTTTTATCATCATTACGATATATATATATATGTATATACGTTTTTTTAAAGCGAATGTGATAAAATATTCCAACTGCAGTTTCTTGCCGTAGCAATTCTTCAGGGTAAAACGTATATTTAGCTCTTTTTATTGAGCACTTTTTAAATTGATTTTTATTAACCCAGAAGTAAATTTATTTGCTTCGTGGATAAGCAAAGATCTGTAATATATATATATATATATATATATATATATATATATATATATATATATATATGTGTGTGTGTGTGTGTGTGTGTGTGTGTGTGTATATATATATATATATATATATTTGTGAATAAAATGGCCTTAAATACCATGGGTATCGTGATTATGGACCATTTCCACTTGTGGGTATCTGGGGCCCACAAAGCTTCGTCAGACCACGTATATCTTTTATTTAGACCGTCTAAATAAAAGATATACGTGGTCTGACGAAGCTCTGTGGGTCCTAGATACCCACAAGTGGAAATGGTCCATAATCACGATACCCATGGTATTTAAGGCCTTTTTATTCACAAATAAATTTGCTCTGTTTATAATAATTAAACATTGAGCTCTCAAACGGAACGTGAACTCTACAACAAACTACTGGTAGAGAATAGGACCAGCCTAGAATCACCTTGTACCAAGAAAATTGATACCACAACAAAGTATATATATATATATATATATATATATTATATATATATATAATAATAAGATAAATATATAAAGGTTTTACATATCTATTTATTAGGTGACAAATGAACATTCACGACCATATTGGTTTCATGCGATGCAATCATCAGGTCTATTTTACATTGAGCACTCTATCAATAACACTGCTTTTGGTACGCCATTCCAGCAAAAGCTGAAACAGTTACCATCTCACACTATAGTATATATATATATATATATATATATATATATATATATATATATATATATATATATACCATTATGTCGCTCCGGCAGCACGGATATTCTTGGCAATCTCTCGCCAACCTTCCCTATCATTCATTGCTCCTGAGAGGTCCTCCGCACGGCATCCAGCATCCGCACAGAGCTGGTCAATATATGTCATTGTCGGTCGACCCACGCTGACGTGCCCATGTGATGGCTTCCACAGAAGAACGTCACTTATGAGTTCATCCTTGCTTGTCCGGCGTGTCTCATTCGTCTTACACGGATGGTTTCTGTAATATGGGGCAGGTGGTCGTACATCTTTTTTATCATGGGCTTTTGTTTCCACGTCTTGTTTAAGACTGCACGCAGCATTCTTGTGCAGCTCCAATATATTTTATTCTCCACCCACTTCGTTAGGATATACATATATATATTTACTAACCCCTCCGCACGAGCAGGATGCGATCCAAGGTCAATTTCTTAAAAGGTCAATTTCTTAAAAGTTCAATTTCTTAACAGGTTTGAATTCAGAGTTTTCCTCCTCCTAGACTGGTTACCTGGCCATGGTTAAAGAGTCCAGGCTGACCTGCTATTTATCCATAGCTGGAGGGAGGATTGGATTCATACATTTCCCAAGGGTATTAGTGCCATCTGAAATGCAAACAGCTTCGTTCAGGAATTGAACTCTGGTCGACGAGTCCATTTCTTACGACCCTAACCATTATACCACGCGCCTCCATTTCATCTTTACCACATAAGGCAAATTAATTCTTAGTCTGTTTAACTCAAAATCAAAAAAACTAATGCATCCTGTCTGATGGGGCAGTAGAATACGCCGATTACACCCGTTCATCGGAGTAAGACACCTTCCAATGGAGCCACATTTTGGCCGTCGGTAGCAACACGTAATGCCTGTGAACTAGATCGTGTTTATCTACATGGGCTGGATAAAAGCATCCAGATCTGCTGAACTGTACCTCATGTTACCAAAATATTGCAAAACTTTTGATTCACCCTAGTTATTTCAGTTGGACAATAGGGTAGATCGATTTTTAAATTAAAAAAAAAATCAAATTGTCCATCTTTGCGAAAGTTAAGGGGCCGGGTTAGCTCAGTCGGTAGAGCGTTCGGCTAGAAACCATAAGGTTCCTAGTTCGATACCAGTCCTCGCCAACTCAGCATATGAGTAGCACAGGGATCTGTGCGGTAATGTAAGGAGCTGATGGTAGGTGTGGCGCTCCACCTCAGACGCCAAAAACAATCTTCTTGGTCTAGCGCTATTGAAAAGGGGATAGACTCCCTCGCTGACTGGCTGATACCGACATTAGGCCTCTCCGACGACTTTACTTTTTACTTTTTACTTTTATACTGAATACAGATACGAAAAATTAGATCGTTTACTTGCACGATTGTTTGAGGAAATAGCATCAAAGATCGTCTACTAAAATGCACAAAAATCCCCTTTTTCTAAATGTTACATTTTGCGAAAATGAGGATTTTTAGTACATTTTAAAAAACGAGGATTTTTGTGCATTTTAATAGACGATCTTTGATGCTATTTCCTCAAACAATGGTGCAAGTAAAAGATCTAATTTTTGGTATCAGTATTCAGTATACTAACACACAACTTTCGCATAAATGGACAATTTGATTTTTTTAAGTGAAAAATCGACCTACTCTATTGGACAAGTCTGAGAGATAATGAATATTTCTCGAAGATAAATTTTTAAATATTCTATTATTTCATCCTAATTGTCAGTAGAGAGTTTGATTATTTGGCAATGGGTAATTTATAGTTACTTGCCAAGCACCTTTGCTTTTCTACATATGACCTTGAATTCTATGTCAACACCAACAAAGAAAACAGACTTTTTTATATTGATAATCAATAAATAAAAACTTATACTCTTGGTTAATTTGATAAAAGCATTTTGCATATTCAAAAACGTACCTGTCTCGAATTTCATTTAAAGTTTGAAGATACAACTGCATACAAATATATTTTTGGAGTCGGTAGCAGAAGTTAATTATATATATATATATAAAAAACATTGTTACTTTTTGACTGGTCAGGATCTTAAAATTCTCGGCTTAATTCAAGATATGTGAATGACACTTATGATTTTTTTTATTACTATCATCAATAAACCATAAATGTTACCAAACTTTTCATCATATCAACTTCATAGTTTCTGTTATACATTTTATATATTTTCATTTCTTTTTTTTCCTTTTTTTTATTTTTTTGAAGGTCTTTTATTTTTAAACTAAAACTCCAAACATTAAAAATGTATTTCATAATCTCATTGTTTCAATCTGTTAATATCTAAAAAAGGAAGTCAAATTTACTTTTCAACTTGTTTAATCAGATTTTAGATTATAGGACTTTCACCCGCTGTTTTTCGTCAACAAGTCGTGCCGACAGCACAAATTTCTATGACTCTTCCTCGCCACCCGTCCCTATCGGCTATCACTCTCCAAAGGTCCTCTGCACAGCAACGAGGTTCCTTGCAGAACTAATCGATTTATATTTTTTGCTGGTCGACCCACACATATATGACCATGTGTAGGTGCTCATAGGAGAACGTCTCTAATAAATTCGTCCTTGCTTTTCCAGTAGTGCCCAGTATTTGTTGTTCGTCTTACTTGGATGCTTGTGTGATAGGAGGCAATGGCCATACAGCTGCTTTTTTGTGTGACGCTGTTTCCTGGATTTTCTCCAGACAGCATGAAACATCATAGTAAAATTCCCATGTAGCTTTTTCTCTAAGTGTTTCGTTAGAATTCCAGTAGCACGAACAGATTTGAAGAATTTTCGCTTTATCTTATCAGTGAAATCAGATTTCCATGTGATCGATAATCTGTCTATAGCAGTCCATGCCATTTTATGCATATATTGACATCGCTTTCTGTAGATGAGATATTATAACCAAGGTACGTGAACTGGTTTACTAATTTGAGAGGTCTACCGTACAGTGTCTCCACATTGTCTTTTAACACATACAACTGCTGTGTACAAATTTCATGAATAATTTTTTTAATTCTTATTAATGTTAGCCAAAGTATCAGCCGCCATGTCGGTGAGGCTGTAGAACATACTGACTGCAACTCTGCAGGGAGATACCCCCCATGAGGCTACCTGTTGGTCGTGAGTGGCAACCCATGATGCTTAAGGATTGAATCCCGGTGTCTGAGAAGTTCATAAATTCTAGTAAAAAGAAAATTATTAATAATGATAACTAAGGTGACCGTGGATACAGATTGTCTGGTTTTGAACACAGATTTTTTCATTCTCTCACAATGGTGGGTAAATACATACTCACCAAGCTGGGGAGTTTTTCTGTGCATTTATAAACGTTTTCGTCAAAATTCTAATCATTTCACGTAAATACGAGGGGGGGCAGTATCGTGGCCTTGTGGGTAAACTGCTGGACTGTGATACGATGCGAGTTCAAACTCCAGTCACGCTATTACGTTCTCTTTCTATTACGTAATTACGCTATTACGTAATACTTTTCTTAAGGGTATGATACCCCTAATCTCTCTCAACTATGGGTTAAATATTACCACTACTATTCTTTACAAGGGTAGCTTTGGAATTACATAACTCATGAAGGTTGATATGCCATTAAACAAATAAACAAACCAAACCAAACCATAGTAAATGCTATATAGATATATTAAATGTGAAAGAGCATGGTGTAATGGTTACCGTCGTGGAAATGGACTCGGCGGCACAAGTTCAAATCCAGAACAAAGCTGTTTGCATTTCACATAGCGCTTATACCATTGGGAAATGTATGTATCCAACTATTCTCCCTCCAGCTATGGGTAAATAGTAGAGTAGACTCAGCTCTTTAACTTTGGCATGGTAACCAGTCAAGGAGAAGAAAATCTCTAAATTCAAATTGGTTAAATTCCGCTTAAAAATTGACCCTGTGTCACATCCTGCTCGTATGGAGGGGTTGGTACACACACACACACATATATATATATATATATATATTATAAAATATTAAAATATTTAATATATATATATATATATATATATATATATAAATATATATATATTATATTAATATATATATATACATATATATTTAATATATATATATATATAATATATATATATATATATTAATGATTTGAAGGCAATTACAATGCGTATAAAAATAAACACAAAAAGATATTATTTTTGTCTTATCGATTTCAAAGTATAAAACTTTATCTTCAGAGGTAAATATCAAAAATGTACGTGCTTAAGTTTTTTGTGTGGTTATATTTTTTCTTCTTCTTTTTTTTTCTTTCTCACCCTTTCTTTTTTCTGTGTGATATGAATGAAATGGGCGAATAACTGTAATTTCTTTTTTTTTTAATATCTGTTGAGAACGAATGTTTGAACCCCTACGCTTGTATATGTGTCCAATATTGTCTGTTTATCTTCCGGTGAAACATTGCAACAATGTAGCCATGTTGAATTCAAAATAAAAACCGTCACATAGAAAAATTCATATACTTAGCTTTTCTTTTCTTTTTTTTCTTTTTTTTTTTATTTTTTCTCTAATTTTTTTTTTTTCAGTTGTAAAAAATAAAATGTATTAATTTAATTAGATGGACCAGTAAATAAGTAAATACAAGATTATCTTATATATATATATATATATATATATATATATATATATATATATATATATATATATAATATACCAAGCGTGTTGGTAGATCCTTGCGGAGAGAAAAACCCGGCAATTGTAAAAATATACTACCAAACATCAACCAGGAAGAAAAAAATTTTTGAAAAAAGAAAAGACCAAGATATTCGTACCAACAAAAAATAATCTATTGTATAGTATTTGGCCAAAAAAAAAAAACATTTATATGTATATATATGTATATAAGATATATATATATATATTCATATAACCGCTAGGAGAAGCTAATTGTAAAAAGTGCTCGATACCTAAGTAGAGCCAAGTAATAAAGATAATAAAGATAATCTACTGAGTCAGACGAACCTACTATTAGTTTCGCATAAAGCTCTTCAGGGCTAAAATCTGACAGTAGATTATCTTTATATATATATATATATATATATATATATATATATATATATATGAGGAGTGAAGGATTGAACAAATCCGACAAAATGTGGTTGAGAGTTGAATGCATTTATCACAACAAAATCTTTAAATATTTCTCTAAAATATTTTCAAACCGAAATATCACCGGTCCCTGAGTACACATTTGACATTAACTGACTGACCCAATAAAAATAAAAATACCATTCCACACATACTGAGCCCATCCGACTTTCTTCTCATTCCTCTTGACTACACACCAATAACCCCTCCCATTTTCACACCCATTTACCTTTTCACTATAAAATCAGAATGTACAAGCACTTTCATCAATAAAAGTTTGAGAAACCTTCCAACAATAATGAGGCGAAATATCAATTGAATCTAGTCGTTTGTGTTGTTATATCCACATTTTCCTCTACTCTCAACCACACATATATATATGCATGTATGTATGTATGTATATATATGTGTATTTGGGCAGCATTCTTTCATTTATACATGTAGAATTTTTTTAAAAATACAAATCTCCTGTTTAACAATTTTATTTTTGAACTTTTCAAGTTTTCTGGCCAACTGTTTAATAATTGGGTGGACTTATCCACGAATTCCACCCAAATATTAAAAAGTTGGCCAGAAAACTCGAAAAGATCAAAAATAAAATTGTTAAACAGGAGATGTGTCTTTTGTTTAATTCTACATGTATATATATATATATATATATATATATATATATATATATATGGGTCGAAGAAGACAACAGATCAGAAACACGTGTCGCGTATGTAAGATAAAAAGAATAAAACATTTTTTCTGAGAACTTAATACATTTTGCGGACCTTCTTCTTTTTTATAAAATATTAAATTTTCTCCCGTTGGAACCAGAACAACATTTTATATATATATATATATATATATATATATATATATATTAAGAATGGAAAGGAGTAACCTACTCGAGTTTCACCGATTGATTCTTCAGGGTTACTTTAAATTAATCGAGTTTACGATTAATCTTAGGTGTTATAAACATGCCCGGGCATGTTTATAACACCTAAGATTAATCGTAAACTCGATTAATTTAAAGTAACTCTGAAGAATCAATCGATGAAACTCGAGTAGGTTACTCCTTTCCATTCTTAAAATAAATTTATGCTCTACATTGTATTGAGCACTTTGTATTTGTTTTTTCTCAACCTTAACCTCTGGATATTGTGCGCTTCCAACGATCGTTCTTATACCCACCGGTAAGTTAATACTTATACATATATATATATATATATATATATATATATATGTGTGTGTGTGTGTGTGTGTGTGTGTGTGTGTGTGTGTGTGTGTGTGTGTGTGTGTGTGTGTGTGTGTGTTTCCGAATTAGACGACGTTGCTTGTTCATTTGAAAGAGAGACAAGGGAATCTGTACTGGATATTGTGTGCTTCCAACGATCGTTCTTATACCCATCGGTAAGTTAATACTTATACATATACAAATATATATATATATATATATATATATATATATATATATATATATATATATATATGTGTGTGTGTGTGTGTGTGTGTGTGTGTGTGTGTGTGTGTGTGTGTGTGTGTGTGTGTTTCCGAATTAGACGACGTTGCTTATTCATTTGAAAGAGAGACAAGGGAATCTGTACTGTCAGCATGCTTTGATGATGCTGATGATGATATGAGCATACGTCACGTGAAATCAAAGCAGTTTATAATTCTATAGAAATAACTATACATTCAGATTTCCCAATTCTGTTTTGATTTGACATTATCAAGTTAAGCCAAAGTGAAATTGTTTGAAAAAAATCAATAAAATACGTTCTGCTTAAATTATTATAAACAATGTAAAAATACAATAATACTGGTTATGGGTCGATTTATTTTTTTTTATTTCAATTTCCAAATTTAATTCCAAACATAATCCAAAATTCCCAAGAAGCATGACATTAAGCTTTGTCTGCTTTTCATATCACTCCCTTGATTCTTCATCTTCCACACCCCCACCTCACCCCTCACCCCCCACCGCAGCTGCAGCGTTTGTTTGCTTCCATCTGACAAATGTAGAATCATCTTGTTAATCAAGTCATCTGGAATTATTATTTCACATCAAATACAAAGGGTAATTCGTGTCCTGGGTATGACGTTAAACTGCATCTAATGCTGAAGTTCCAATTCTAAAATTCTGGAGAGTGTGGAATATCCATTCATCGCCATTACTCCCAGACCCACTCCGACCCGGAGTGGTAGCACTTGTTAGGGGGTCCCATTTATGGGTCGAGATTTATATCATCAAGGTTTTAAATTATCATTTTAAGTATTTGTAATGTTAATAACGCTATTAATATCAACTACAGAGTTTAAAATTATAAGGATTACATTCCTTATTTGCCACAGTTCTCCCATTTGACGCCTGTCCTATCAGCTGGGGCTTTATAATACATCGACTGCAGCTCTGCAGAGGATTAAGACACCTCTCAATGGGGCCACCAGTTGGCTGTGGGTGGCGACCCGTGATGCTTAAGGATAGAACACTGGTGGATGAGCAGTCCATGACATGCAACACTCCACTTCGGCCCTTATTAGGCTAGACGGGCGGTCGTAGATGCCCCCTCCGATCAATCGGCTGATCATCTCAAACCCTAGCACCTATATGATTGTCCTGACCCTATTGCCCTTATGGCAAGCCTTAACACTTTTTATCATATATGTTCTTGAAGGCGGTGACTGGGCGTCTTAGTGTCCTGAGTATGTATCTGTATCTAATGCTGAAGTTCCAATTCTGAAATTCTGGGGAATGTGGAGATCCCTTTATCACCATTGCTCCCAGCTCCACTCTGATCCGAAATGTTAGTGGTCCCATTTATGGGTTAAATAGAAAAAATGTGTAAAACAAACTGAGTACCCATCAAGAATGAATAAAACCAAATCGTCCTCAACATAAAATATTCCAATGGGTTGACATGCCGTAAAACCCAACCAACTAACCTATTTGACGCAAGGGGACACGAAAGGTAATTGTCTCCCGTGTTTACCAGTAGGCGCGAGGTGACGTAGTGAGCAGTATTATAATGTGTCCCCTGTGGACTGATGTTCCGGATGTTTTGTGTAGGACGAGTTTTGTGAGACTCTCATTTGATGTGTTGAATTACAAAATATTTCCTGGTTGTGCTATCAGGTCCAATTTTTTGAAAACTTTAATCTGGAAATTTGTTAACGTTTAATACACGGCTGAGTCAAAAGTTTTGCAATATTTTGTTTCGTGCTAGTTTGTGGCAGGTATATCACATGACCGAAGCAGTTCAAGTTGTGGGAGGTATACGCTGAGGTTGGTAGTATCGGGGTAGTTAGTGCGCTGACACGTTTTGCATTGCTTCATTCTATGAGTGATTTAAATGTTCAAACTGGACCATATAAGTAAAAGTAGTTAGTAAAGTCGTTGGGGCGACCTAAAGTCGGTATAAGCCAGACAGCGAGGAAGTCTATCCCCTTTTCACTAGCGCTAGACCTAAGATATTGTTTTGGTGGAATATATATATATATATAATTTTCCAAATTAGAAGCAACATAAAACATTTATTGTTTGAAATTTGAAAAGCCCTGTCGACTGGAGCTTTAGAATATACCGACTGCACATCTACAGAGAGGCAATATACCTCCCCCCCCAATGGGGCCACCTGTTGGCCGTGTGTGGCCACCCATGATGCTTGAGGACGGAATCCTCGTGGATGAACAGTCCATGACATGCAACTCTTCACTTAGGCCATTACTTGGGCTAGACGGGTGGTCGGAGAGGCCTCCTAGAATCAATCGAATGATCATGTCAATCCCTAGCACCTATATGATTGTCCCAATACTATTACCCCTATGGCAAGTCCCAACCCTTTTTATCATATGGGTGCTAGAAGGCGGTGGCTTAGGGTCTTCATGTCTTGTGCATGATGTTAAACTCTAACTGATGCTGAGGTTCCAGTTCTGGGGGTCTGGGGAATGTGGAAAACCTCTTAATCACCATTGCTCCCAGGTCCACTCTGACCCGGAGTGGTAGTATCTGTTAGGGTCCCATCTATGGGTTAAATCGAAAAATGTGTTTATTAAAAAATTGAGTATCCATTAAGAACGCATTTATTTCAAATCTTTGTCGGCATTAAATAACCCTCTGAGGTTGATATGCCGTAAAACAAACCAAACCAAACCGAACCAGATGTTTGAAGAAATTCGCTCTGGTTGCCAAAATCTTGACGATCAGGCCATTTTGGGTAGGTCTAAAACCATGGTTTCCGAGGCCGTATTCCAAGCCAGAAAGGCAAATCAAATAAGTCGTACTCGGATGGAGAGTAACAGAGAAGCTCGGCATCTCGCAGTCCAGTGTGGTTAGTCAGCTTCACGACCTCAGCAAAAGCATCCGGAGCTACCGAATTGTGACTTCACATTTTGACTCTTCCTAGCACTAAAATATCGTCATGATTTTAATGAACAACCCGATTTCTCACGGTATAAAGATTAATTTGAGGTGTTCGTGATGTAAGAGTTACCATCATGGGAAATGGACACGGTGATCCTAGATCAAATCCTGAACGACACTGTTAGCATTTCCCATAGCGCTAATGCCATTGGAAAAGGTATGAATTCAACAGTTCTCCCTCCAGTTATGGGTAAATAGTAGGACAGACTGGGCTCTTTAACTCTTTGTCTAACAAATTTCCCCCACGGCTGTTCCAAATTATCTTGGTATTTTCATTTTTATTTTGTATGATGGGATATTTCAAATAAAGTCCAATTATTATTGTAATCTGAGTCCTTTGGCTCAATTATTATAAACTAGTTTATGGTAGGATCATAGAGTTGAAAGAGCCGCTGTTAGCGGTTTAAAATAGGTTAAGAGTTAATCTTGGTATGGTCTAGGAGAAGGTAAAACTTTGAATTCAAACCGGTTAAACTCCGCTTAAAAATTGATCTCGTGTCACATCCTGCTCGTGCGGATAGGTTGGGTTCATACATATATAAAGATTAGATCTTTGTTATTTGGGAGCAATAAATTTCACATGATTATAATTGTCCGTCTCGTTAACAAAATATTGCAAAACTTTTGACTCACCCTTGTATGCAAACATATTTGTATTTATCCTTTGCTTCTCTTGTGAAAGTACCTCCCTGTTTTATATCTATTCCTAGATATGAAATTTATTTAATCTATCCTGATCTAAAAATGTTCTATCCACCAGATATATATATATATATATATATATATATATATATACTGTTTTAAATAAATGTCAAAAATTATCGATTTATAATTTCTAAACAAACTACCCAACAGACTTACCTGCACCACAAACTAAACCTCACAAAGAAACTATTGCAAAAGTTACTCAAACAGAATTGCAAAAAATAAAAAAAAAGATTTTTTTTTAAATAACAACAAACAAACAAACAAAAAACGTACGTATTTACATAAGATTATTCAAAATTCCGTCAGGATTTTATTTGATTTTTTCGGAAAGTTTCACCGATCGTGTACAGCTTTGCAACTGAAATGGAAATAATTTTCTCAGCCTGCCAAGTCAGATACTGCAGTGACGTCACACAGATACGGCACTCAGCCAAACATGGCCATATTTTTTTTTTAAAACCTCCCGTTCTATCATTCATATCTTACAACGTAATAGCAGAAAGATCATGTTAAAAAATAAAGATTTTTTTTTTTTTAAAGAAAGCAAAATTATAGTCAGATGGGGGAAAAAATTTCCTTGCAAGATCAATGCAACAATAATCAGGGATGGATTTTGCATCAAAATCTTTTACAACCAAATCTTTCAATTTTAGAAAAATACATTCACTGAATAGTAAATGAAATGCGATCAAAAATACAAGGTCAAACGTCACAGGTCGAAAATTTTGTGGTTTCAGAAATTTTCCGATTATATTTTGTTTGTTCGATAAAAGATAATGCAAATAAAATTAGCTATCCATGTATTATTATTATTATTATTATTATTATTATTATTATTTACTCCTTTTGAGTTTTCACATCAGTGTTAGCTGATGGTCTTTCACTGGAGTCTGAGTGACAGCAAGTCTCCTCAGGTCTCCAGGACTCTTCTGAGTATTCTGGCAGATTGCAGCAGTGCAGTGTTCTTAACTTCACTCTGTGATCTGCTGGCACTGCAAAATCCACCAGTTGACAAGTTCTTTCTTTTTTGTTTATCAACACTAGGTCTGGCCTTCTTGCTGGGATAAGGTGATCCATTTTTATTTCAAAGTCCCAGAGAATTTTGTGCGTTTCGTTCTCAAGAATAGATTCTGATTTATGCATATACCATTTTGTTGTGTGGTCAAAATTTAATTTTTTGCATAATTCCCATTGGATCACCTTCCCAACCCAGTCGTGTCTAGTTTTATATTCTCGTTGTGCTAATTTGCTACATTCGCAGAGTATCATTATTATTATTATTATTATTATTATTATTATTATTATTATTATTATTTCACTCCATTCGAGTTTTTCATACCTGCCGTAGCCGATGGTTCACTGGAGACTGAGTGACAGCAAGTCTCCTCAGGACCCTTTTGAGTATTCCAGCCGATCTCAACAATGCTGTCTGGGTGGTCTCGATTCATCCCCTGATTTCCAATTCATCCAGACTGTTTTCCAGACCCCTGGGGGTCGTTCCAATTGCACCAATTACAATTGGTACGAACTTCACCCTTATGTTCCGCAGTTTTCTCAGTTCTCTGGCAAATTATTATTATTGTTGGGCATTTGCCTCATGCCCCACTTGTATGGGCTGGGCACAAGGCCTCGTTTTAACATGGGCCCACCCACAAGCCGAAGCTCATGGGTGGGAAAGAACAAAAATTGCGTCGATCCATTCGGTATTCACCCCCAAGGGGGCACCTCAGGCGCGGGTCAATAAACCCAGCCCTGCACCCAAGGGGGCAGGTATTGCCTGAGGGGATAGCCCCCTGGGATCGACGCTATTAATTGAACACACCGGTCCAATGGCCGAAGCACACCGGACCCCCGTCCCGAAGGACGGGTTATTAGTGCAAATTATTATTATTATTTGCTCCTTTTCAGTTTTCACATCAGCATTAGCTGATGGTCTTTCACTGGAGTCTGAGTGACAGCAAGTCTCCTCAGGTCTCCGGGACTCTTCTGAGTATTCTGGCATTATTATTATTATTATTATTATTATTATTATTATTATTATTATTATACTCAAATTAACATTCTGGTCTGTCTTAAGTTGATATGATAATATCTTATTATAATGGTGATTCTGTATCTGTCTGTCTGTCTGTAACTGAAACTACGTCACTGCTTACATCACAATACACTCAGGAATTGCGTATGTTTATCAATGAGCTTGAACCCGGAATCCAGAGATAACCAAGAATGTTCCCGAGTCTGAGAAGGTTCCCGAGTCCAACAAGAAATACCTGAAGACCGGGGGGCATATCGGCCGAAATGTTATACAAATAACAATGAAGATGGGGACAATAGTCCGAATAACGCAGATGATACTGAATCCTTTGTTTATTAAAATGACTTTATTTGGTATTAAATGAGCTGAAAAGGGTTGATATGCCATAAAACCTTGCAACCAACCAAGAAACGTTGAAAGCACTGGTTACCGCTAGAATACTGAAGTTAAACAGCGATGAGCCTGTTCAATACTTAATTGGGTGACCACTTAAACAGCAACAGATACCGTAAGCAACCCAAGACCTTTGTTTATCAAAATGACTTAATATGGCATTAAATGGTCCGAAAAGGGTTGATATGCTATAAAACCAAGCAACCAACAAAGTAACGCTGAAAGCACCGGTTCCCACTAGATCACCGAAGTTAAGCAGTGATGGGCCTGTACAATATGTCCACTTAAGCAACAACAGGTACTGTAAGCAACCTGAGTCCTTTGTTTATCAAAATGACTTGATTCGACATTAAATGACTCGAAAAGGTTATTCTGTAAAACAAATAAACATAATTGTTTTGGGATATGCTTAACATTTGTAATAATTTTGTATGTATTTGAGTTTGTTGACAGAATTAGGCATTCATGTTTTAACTAGGGGGTTTATGGTTAGGGTTAGGGTTGGGGTTTAAGGTTAGGGTTGGGGTTTAGGGTTTGGGGTTAGTTTAATGGGAAAAATAAATAAATAATTTGGGTTTTGTTTTTTCTGGATCACCCTGTACAGGTTGACCCAGAAAAAACAGAACCCAAACACTAACCCTAACCCTATCCCCAACCCAACCCTAACCTAAACACAACCCCAACCCTAACCTTAAACCCTAAGCCTAAACCCCCTAGTTAAAATTAACAGTTTTATTAGAAAATTTGTGGGTTCTGTTTTTTCTGGGACACCCTAATTTACAAAACAAAAGTTCATAATTACCAACATAATGATATAAAGAAAAAACACTTTTCGTTTTCTTAAATCTGAAATATTCAGAGGCAATTCTTTTATGGAAATGAATCATTGTTTTTGAAATTTTAAATCTTGACAAACATCGAACCGTTTTCAATTTTTGGTATTCTGAAGATTAGTTACATAAATGAGAGTAACCCCCTCTTGTTTATTTCACTCTGAGGAAGCCTTATGTTTTGGTCGGCCATTTTCATTTCACCGTAAATCTACATTGAAAATACGAATTTGTTCAAATCAATACAATTGCATGTTTTAACACGAAAATATAATAAAATGTGTTCTTAATAACAATTAAGTTCATTTCAAATAATGCGCAAGAACAATTAAGAACACATTTTATGATATTTTCGTGTTAAAATATGCAGTTGTATTGATTCGAATAAATTCGTATTTTCAGTGTAGATTTACGGTGAAATGAAAGTGTCCGACCAAAACATAAGGCTTCCTCAAAGTGAATCAAACAAGGGGAAGTTACTCTCATTTATGTAACTAATGTTCAGATTACCTAAATTCATACCTGGAATATCAAGTTATTAAAAAAAAAGGGTAAAATTTGGAAAAACAAATACGCTGAATACCTGAAAATGTTACTGTGACATTTTGGAATCGTTTTGCTGTGAAGTTGTTTAACTGTTGCCCTTTTCTTTTTAACCTTTATTTATTTAACTAACATCTCGAGCGCGGGACCAACCGCAAAGGAGACACGTCTGTCATCCCCCGAAGTCTCGCTGTCAACTGAGGTTCTAACTAGATCTCACGTGACTTCACGTGATTTACGGTTTTCCCGCCTCAGGGGTCAAAGTTTCCCAACGGTCTGTAACTTTCCATTTGACCTCTCTGTATTTCCGTTACACAGTGTTATCAATAATTTATGCTACCATAGATTATGCAACACAGGCGTAGCCAGATAGGCCTAAACCCGTGGATCTCTAGACCCATGCTTGAAGTCTTAGAGGTGAATCCAATGGGTAGCATATTACAGTCCGGTATTTTTCGTCACTTTCATGGCATCGGCGAACATATCCGGAGCTACTGAATTGCTTCTCAAGCTAACAACATGTTGCAATTTGTTTTACTCATAATATACAACAATTTTCCCATATTTCCTCTCGGTGGTGTGTTAGAATGTTGGGTCTGGGAAAAATGAAAATAAAGACGTCGAAATTGAATTATCTATTCAAGTTAATTACTAAAAGCTAACAGAGTATGGATGCGAAGGTGTACAACACCAGAAATATTCCAACCAACCCCAGAAAACAAAAGAACCTGATAAGGAACTAAACCCAATCTGGCTAGCATAGAAGAAAGAAGAAAAAGAAGGATAAGATATATAATATATTTTTTAACTGATAATATAGTATAATTTTACCATTTTTCACTCATAATATAGAATCATTTTATTACTAATAATATTGTGAAATTTTTCGATGCATTTTACCCATAATATAGTATAATTTTTACTTATACATCGAATAATTTTTCCAAATATTTTACTCATAATGTAGTATAATTTTCTCATATTTTACTATAACATAGTATAATATTTTTACTAATAGTATAATTTTCCCATATTTTTATTTTTTACTCATAATATAGTATAGAATATCCATATTTTTTACTCAGTATAGTATAATTTTCCATATTTTTTACTCAGAATATAGTATAATTTTCCCATATTTTTTACTCAGAATATAGTATAATTTTCCCATATTTTTTACTCAGAATATAGTATATTTTCCATATTTTTTACTCAGAATATAGTATAATTTTCCATATTTTTACTCAGATCCCATATTTTTTACTCATAATATAGTATAATTTTCCCATATTTTTTTACTCATAATATAGTATAATTTTCCACATTTTTTACTCATAATATAGTACAATTTTACCATATTTTTCACTCATAATATAGTATAATTTTATTGCTAATAATATTGTGTAATTTTTCATGTATTTTACTCATAAAATAATATATTTTTTTACTTATAACATCGAATAATTTTTCCAAATATTTTACTCATAAATTTAGTATAATTTTCCATGTGTTTTACTCATGATATAGTATAATTTTTTACTGGAATTATAGTATAATTTTTCCTTACTTTGTACTCATAGTATCCTTTTATACTCATGATATAGTCTTATTTTCCTATATTTTTTCCGATATTCGAAATCTTTAAGAATATAAATTATCAATTGATAATATTAAAATAACACCTGACCACTTATCTGATTGATGTTCTGATTAACTTTGTGCGGTTTTTTTGGCATTTCCAGATTTAGCAACATTTAGGCGTGTCATCTTCATAAACTGATCGAATCAATTTATCATTACTAATGTGCTTTGTCCTCGGCATCGGTGTTGATATCATCTGTTCAAACTTGTTTAATTAATAGTACAGACTAGCAAAACCTTTTTGATGTGTTACTTTCTTTTTTAGCTGATAATTATCAAAAGGATAATTATCATTTTTATTTTCACTTTTTTTATTTATTTTTTTTATTTGCAATTATCCAACAGGGAACAAACAAACTTCATCGACTCGTATTCAGGATAATTGCACTAACACTATTTGAACAATTGATGTATTTATAGAGAGTTTCGAAGAAGTAACCTCCCCCCTTCTCACACATAAACTCATACATGAAAAAAACAAGAATAAAGTAAATGTCATATAATTCAATATAAAACAATGCCAAAATTGTTCAGTTCGACTTGTCTGATATGATAACGTCAATAAATAGTTATTGACAGACTCTCTAAATTTAATTAGGTACGAGTACCTGTCAAAGTCGCGGTCAAAACTTGGTCAAAACAGCTGGTTCTAATAAGGCTAAAAACGATTATTTAGTACCGAACAATTACAAACGCTAATTTTCACTATTATAAGAATTAGTGTGTAATAATCTTAAACCAACACTAAGTCCTTATAATGCTTTAGAGCATCCATATATATCCTAACACTAAACATTCGGTGAGGAAAGACAGACAATTAACTCACATGAACAATACACGTATGAATTTCTGATAATGAATAGTTATTGACAGACTCTCTCAATTTAATTAGGTACGAGTACCTGTCAAAGCCGCGGTCAAAACAGCTGGTTCTAATAAGGCTAAAAACGATTATTTATTTACATTCGGTAAGGGAAAGACAGACAATTAACTCATATTTTTTACATTATCTTATGAAATTAGTTTTATTCTATGGAAGAATTCACATATTTCTGTAGATAAACATTTTAAAGTGAGTAATACTATAATATTTATTAATAGTAGAAATAAAGTTTTTGTCTGATGAAAACGCTACGTATCTAATTGAGGCGTCCCATTGTAGTGTAATGGTTAGCAAGTTGGGCTCTCTTATGCATTACTACTAAATAGCGATTTCGATCCTCGCTGGATGGTTCATACTTTCGACTTTGTGCCACATCCTACCCGTAGGTAAATACAACGTCCCCTCGTGGTGTAATTTTTAGCAAGTTAGTCTTGCAGATCCATTACTACCGAACAACGATCCTCGAGGGATGTTCCATACTTGCGACCTTGTGTGTTAGTACATATCTAATTGTTAATTTGGATTTGTGACTAAAAAGGATAATTTATATTTTGTGTTGCTCCTTTGCAGTTCTTTATTCGGTTTCCTTCAGTATTTTCCTTAATAAAATAATTGTCTGTCCAAGATTAGAATCCATAATTATCTAAATATATTACAGTGGCCTGCGTTAAAAAATTTTTCCAAAGGTCTAAGTTTTACCAAATGATATAAGTAAAAAGTCGTCGGGGTGGCCTAGAGTCGGTATCAGCAAATCAGCGAGGGAGTCTATTCCCTTTTCACTAGCACTAGACAAAGGAGAATATTTTAGCATCTGAGGTGGAGCGCCACACCTACCATCAGCTTCTCACTTTACCGCACAGATCCAGTGCTACGTATACGCTAAGTTGGCGAGGGCCGGTATTGAACCAGGAACCTTGTGATTCCTAGCCGAACACTCTACCGACTGAGCTAAACCGGCCCTCCAAATGATATATGATTACCATTTTATGCTGAATTAAAAATACCATTAAAAATACCTTTCAAAAAATAACATTTATTGTGTTTGGTTAGGTCTGGTTTTTAAGATGTGTTTGAATACTTCTTAACAAGTTGTACATAATAATAACACTTATTCAAAGGTCTGTGAACTCTACTTGTTACAAATAAATAGAGTTATTAGACTATTCTATACATTTCAAGTAAGAGACAGTAAGTTATCTTAGAAATTTGATCTGATTAGAAAAATGAGTATTATTTTTGGATTCAGCGTTAAAAAAATGCTTTAAAACCAGCTATTATATATTTGACCTTGAAAACATCGTAGGTCAGTATTATCATTATTGTTCTACTTCTTGTGAGTTCCTCCCCTCACACACACACACACCTTAAACTGGCTATCTTTCACTGGTGTCTGAATGACAGCGTATCCCTTCAGGTCTCCAGGACTCTTTAGAGTATTCTAACCTATCTACACTCGATTCTTCCTCTGATTTCCAATTCCTCAAGTTTGTTTTCCAAATCTTTGGAGGCTGTTTCAAGTGCGCCAACTACAATTTTGTATCCCCGTCACCATGTTCACCAAATTTATGATAATGATAATAATAATAAGATGAAGAAGAATGAGTTTTTACACCAGCGTGTATATATATATATATATATAAAGATAAATCTAATGAGTCAGACGAACCTACTATTAGTTTCGCTTAATGCTCTTCAGGGCTAAGATCTTAGCCCTGAAGAGCATTAAGCGAAACTAATAGTAGGTTCGTCTGACTCATTAGATTTATCTTTATTATTTGCTCTACTTAGGTATTGAGCACTTTTTACTTATTAGCTATTCTCCTAGCGGTTATATGAATATATATATATCTTATATACATATATATACATATAAATTGTTTTTTCTTTTGATCAAATACTGTACCAATAGATTATTTTTTGTTGGTACGACTATCTTGGTCTTTTCTTTTTTTCAAAAATTTTTTTCTCCCCGGTTAATGTTTGGTAGTATATTTTTACAATCAAACTATTTGCTGGGTTTTTTCTCACCGCAAGGATTTACCAACACGCTTGGTATATTAAATTATATATATATATATATATATATATATATATATATATATATATATATATATGAGAGGTATTCAAAACTTGGTAGTGAGGGACGATTCAATATGTGATTTCTAAGACACACTGTATTATTATTGTATGATCCAGTATGTATAAATACAGTGAATCTTTAAATCACCACAAGAGAGCTCAATGTATAATAAACTTTTTAGAATATATACAGAGCAATATTTATCATAGAAAGGAAGGAAAACTCAACACCATAATTCCATAATAAATTTATTTCGACCAAAAAAGGGCCTATATAAATCTAAGTTGATTTAATATAGCTCCCAAAATCCAATCTCATCAGATGGGAGAATCAAGTTGTTTGAATTTCAAAATATTTTTACTTCTCAAAAAATAAAATAAAAAATAAAAAAGTAAAAACATAAAAAATAAATTTAAAAAATGTATATGTATGTATGTATATATATATATTATATATATATATATATATATATATATATATATATATATATATATATATATAAGATATACGCTGATGTAAAAACTCATTCTTCTTCATCTTAGTGGCACTGGTACTCAGAAATATTAAAATCCCTTTCACATAACCATTTTAGACATACACTTCCTAACAAATTTAAATTTCACATTATTCCAATACACCCTTACACCATTCATATTTTACATAAAAAGTAATTTTTTTAAATAATTAAATAAACATTTATTTTCTGAAAACAATCCGTTACTAACCGACCATGAACGCGTTAAAACTCTTATTTTTTGAAAAAGAGAAATTTTCTATTTTTAAATTTTCTTTCAAAAACTGTTACACTGAAGAAATACAATGTAGCAACATGTTCATGACGTTAGCGAAAAACACGCAGCGGATGCACAAATGACGAAGCGATCGCATAGCTTACACGCTTTTTCGAACAACAATGCTTCCGGTTTGAATTTAAATTATTTTCTGCTTCTCTCTCGATGAGTCCGGATTAAAAACATGCTCTGATGATGATTTTTTTATAAATCGAAATATTGTTCAATATTAGCTATGAAAATGATATAAAATATATATTCATTTTAACAATATTATGTGTTTTCATACCCTTTTATCCACACACACACACACATATATATATATATATATATATATATATATATATATATAAATAGATAGATAGATAGATAGATAGATATAAGGGTTTTATAGTTTGCTTGAAGCATTGTACGTATATGTTTAAAATAGAAATTAGAAGGCAATTGACAATGCAATGGAATAGGTGATGAAAATTTCGAAGATCCATATTTGAGACTGCACGCGCGTGCGCACGAACGGGCCAGCGATTCACCACGGAAATTCCCGAACATTTTTAAATTCACAACATCCGGCGTTCCTTTATTTAACTTAATAAACAACAAACGTCTGCGCCAGCGCCGTAGTATAAGTACTTTAAAAAAAAACACAAGTACCTCGAAAGACCTTTGAAAATGGGATTTTATCCCGAAAATATTTAAGAAACAGGTAAAAAAAACATCATTTTCATCACCTATTCCATTGCATATATATATATATATATATATATATATATATATATATTCAGTCGAAAATCGTGTTGAGTTGTGTGACGTAGCTTTGTCAACACTTCGAGTACCGAACTTCTGGAAGAAATTCCCTGGAAGAATTATTCCCCGATGGAGAATTTCTTCCACTTTTATTTCAATACAGCCTAAACAGGCTTATACAGCAGACCCAAAAGTGCCAAGACCATAAAAGTGTCGCCCGGGGCGAACCCCACCCCCTCTTCGCACGTAGCCACGCTACTGCCAATGTTTTAAGGCAATACTTAAAAGGTTTTATCAGATAGATTTCTGCAACCCGTTTTGTAAACATTGCGTTAACAGTTGGGGGAAAGTGTGTATGCCATCAGGGCTTGGAATGAACTCCTATTCTTATAAGTAAACCTTTCTCTATCTTTAGGCACATTTTCTTATCTTTGTTCAATGTACTTCTGAGTAGTTTTATGTCACTTTAAAATAGTATGGTTTAGAACACGTCAATATTATCAGCAAAGCGAACAAAAAGATATAAAGCTTTACGTACCCGCTGTGATATACAACATCTAAAAACTATATTCTTATATCTTTGTCACGATTCTATTTGAATGGTATAATGATGTCTTCCTGTAATAAGTCTAATAGCGAGAATAAGACATTCAAAAAGTCAAATATGGTGAGAATTTTGTCTAGCAAGCTATATCAATAGAATTGTGAGGCGTGCGATGTAATGGTTATTGTCATAGGAAATGGACAGGGTGAGACGAGTTCAAATCCTGGACGAGGCTGTTTGCATTTCCCATAGTGCTAATACCCTTGGGAAATATATGCATCTAACTGTTTTTCCTCTCACTATGGGTAAATATCAGGGCAGATTTGGATCTTTAATATTGGAATTGCAACCAGTCTAGGAGAAGGAAGACTCGGAATTAGAACCTGTTAAACTCCGCTTAAGAAATTGACTTTGTGTCATATCTTACTCTTGTGGAGGGGTTGGGTAAATACGCATATCAATAGAACTGCTTACCAACAAGATTTCTTGTACACTTCTTTTTTTAGATAGAAAGTTGTAATCGTATTAGTAAAATTATATGGTTGCGTCACTTGGACTCTAACGAAACTCTTGGAGAAAAAAGCTAGATAGGAACTATACAAGGGTGCTGAGTGCTATCATGAAGACATCCTGGAACCCCCAAAAATCAGCTATACGGCCACTTACCTCTCATCGCACAAAACATTCAAGTGAGACGAGCATGACATGCTGGGCATGGCTGGAGAAGTACGGATCAACTCATAAGCGACGTTTCTCTATGGACAGCTACATATGGACACTGCTGTTTTAGCCAACCAGCAAAAACTTATTTTCATCAGCTCCGTGCAGACACTGGACAGGGTCTGGAAGAATTACCAACAGTGATGACTTATAGGGGCAGATAGTGTGTGCGTGTGTGTGTGTGTGTGTGTGTGTGTGTGTGTTAGAGAGAAGACAGATAGACAGACAGACAGACGGAGAGACAGAGAGAAAGAAGTGGGAGATAGAGTCAATGGCTGTCAACACGCCTTGATGATGATGATGATGATGATGATGATGATGATGATTTTCGTTATTTTTTGTTTTGCGCATTGAAAATATCTTGGTAAGTTTGTTTTTTTTTTTTTTGTTTTTTTTTGTTTTTTTTGGGGGGTTGTAGGAAAAGACTTTTACACTTTTTTAAAGATAATTCAATAACGGAAAATATGTTTAAAAAATCGATACTAGTACAGTTTTGGTAGTAGGGCGTCTTAACATGTGAAACTTAAGTTTCGTAAATAAAAAAATATTTATCCTTTTTTTGTCTTTTTTTCTAAATCGTTAGTTATGTTTAAAAAATTCGATACTAGTACAGTTTTGGTAGTAGGGCGTCTTAACATGTGAAACTTAAGTTTCGTAAATAAAAAAATATTTATCCTTTTTTTGTCTTTTTTTTTCTAAATCGTTAGCTTATTTTCTAAGGAATTTTATATTAAAAGTTCCAGTTATCTACTTTTTTTTTATTTTGGTGGGGGTGGATTTTTTAAAATTCATAAAATGTAAAATAAATACATCCGTTCATTGTATAGCGAAATCGTATTTACGTAATTAAAGAAAATATTGTATTAAAAATATGTAGCTAGAAATAATGAGTATAAAACTATCGTCTTTTTGTAATTTAGTTTCTACCTTTGAGAAATTAAGATTATCAGTCAGCAATCTTTTTTTTAAAAATGAGGTTAACTTTATCTCTTTAACAGAAAATATACAGGTGTTAGAGATTATTGGCTTTTCGTGACAATCACACTGAATAATTTCAGGTAACTATCTTTTTTTAATCCCAATTATACCTGTGCTTGATCTACACATAATCGGCTTATAATGATTTTCATTTAACTACTATTGTACTTGGGTGACTCAAAGGCTTTGCAATATTATGGTAACGAGAAACACAATTCAACAATCCCGAGCTCATGTAGCTGACGAATCCAACAATTCTACCCTCAACTAAATAGTAGTACAAACTTGGCTCTTTAACCTTGGTTAGGCAACCATTCTAGGAGAAGGAATTCAAATCGGTTGTACTCCGCTTAAAAATTGACTTTAAGTCACATTCTCCGCAGTGAAGGGGTTGGGTAAATACATATATCATCATTAATATATTATATGTACTACAAGTCGAAGCCCTCGGTCCACCACCGAACTAAAAGGATTTTTAGTAACACTAGGGAGTGAGAGAGAAAGAAGTAAGCGGAAAAATCAAAATTTGTTTATTTTATAAATTTTTTGTTTTTGTTTCTTTATATTTAAAATATTATTAGAAAAAATGTAACCTTAAACTCAGGAATGATTTGAAATATCATTTTTCATTTTTCTAAAAACTTCTTTGTACATGTGAAAAAATAAATTAAATTCTTTAGTTAAAAAGATAAAAAAATGTATCTGTTTAATTTATTTTCTTTTTACTCTTAAAAATGTAACAATAAAAAGAAGCTAAAAATTATACAATTGTCCTTATTTTTAAGTAAAACATTTTGCATATAAATTTTAATGAAAATTCTTCGTTTATTCAATGAATAGTTTATTTCTTTTTGTACTAACTTATAAAGAAATGTGAAGAGTTCCACAAATCAATTGATTATCAATTATTGAATTATATAATTTCATCAGTAAAAATCGAAAATTAAATTTTATACTTTTCCTTATTATAAAGATATTAGTGTATGCTCGATTTTAATGCTCAATTACTTCTCTTTTCTGATATATAAGTCGACACGTACATACCAAAACAGACGCGACTCCTTTATATATAGAGAGAGATTTATTAAATGAAGTCTGTAATCAATTGTAAAAACAGCGTAAGTTCAATACTTTCCTGGACAGAACATTCAAAGTCGATTGATTTTAATTATTGAATTATATCATTTAATCAGTAAAAATCAAAATATGAATTTTGTACTTTTCCTTATTATAAATATATTGAAGTGTATGCTCGATTTTAATGCTCAATTTCTTCTCTTTTCTGAGATATAAGTCGACACGTACATACCAAAACAGACGTGACTCCTTTATATATATATATATATATATATATATATATATATATATATATATATATAGAGAGAGAGAGAGAGAGAGAGAGAGAGAGAGAGAGATTTACTATATGAAGTCTGTACTTAATAGTAAAAACATCATAAGAGCAATACTTTCCTGGACAGAATTTTCAAAGTCAAAGAAAGACGACATGTCTCTGTACATATCGAATGAAAAATGGGAATGTAAACTACGACTGTTATATTATAATTCGTCTTATACGAGGATCAGACACAAGCAGTTGTCAGTTATCCTAATCATTGGTAATCCATCGAAACATTCAACAAGAAGACAGTAAATAAATAGTTAAGACACTAGATAAATTTAAAAACAGTTATGTATGTATTGTTCAGCCATATGATTATTATTCACCATTGAATTAAGTGCATTGAAATGTAAGGAGATTATATAGTAAAATAGATATATGTTATGCAAAATATATGTCTTTCATCACTAGATAGTGGACTTGTTGATGCACCTACGTAGATAGATAGATAGATAGATAGATAGATTGATAGGTTGATTGATAGATAGATTGATGAATAGATAAATAGATTGATGGATGGATAGATAGATAGATAGATAGGATGATTGATTGATTGATTGATTGATTGATAGATAGATAGATAGATGATTGATTGATAGATAGATAGATAGATAGATAGATAGGATGATTGATTGATTGATTGATAGATAGATAGATAGATAGATAGGATGATTGATTGATTGATTGATTGATTGATAGATAGATAGATAGATAGATTGATTGATTGATTGATTGATTGATTGAGGGATAGATAGATAGATAGATGGATAGATTGATTGATGGATAGATAGATAGGTTACCAAACCAATATTAAAGATTCCAGTCCGCTCTAATATTTACCCATAGCTGGAGGGAGAATAGTTGGATGCAAGCCTTTCCTTAGGTTATTAGCGATATGTGAAAATGAAAACAGCCTCATCCAGGATTTAAACTAGTGTCGCCGTATCTATTTTCGACGACGATAAACATTGCATCACGTGCCGCCTTGTTGTATATTGGTTATGATAGAAAACGGAAGTACCGTTTCGGCCATTCTTTTAGGGAATGGAAGTGTCGTTTCGGCCCTTTTTAACTTGTTCTCATAAAAAGGGCGGGAGTATTTATTCCGCCATCTCAGTTACAACTGGAATCAGATGTTGACGTCATTTATGAATATTTGCTAAAGCAACGTATAATGTTTTGGCAAAGAGGAGATTTTTTTTCACGGATATTTGCCAATACATCTGTCACATCTGGTGGCCTAATCTTGATGCAGATATTGAATTGTGTGTGAAAAGATGTGGAACATGCCAAGATAGTGTAAATATGCCTCAGGCTAGTGCATTACATCCATAAGAATTGCCAAGAAGGCCTTGCTTCCAAGTGTACATGGATTATGCAGGCCCGATCAATATAAAGTGGATTATGGTGATTGTGTGTCCTCACAATAAGTATGGATGCACATGTCGTGTCACCACCATCCAGGACGCACATTTACCACACATGGAAATCGACAAGTGATCGGGTTTGACAATGCTAGCAGTTGTACTAGAAAGGATTTTTCTAGTTTCTAGGTCTTAAAAGACGCCAAACATATTAGATGTTAACCATATCATCCTTCTGTTAATTGACTGGCGGAGAGCACAGTGCAAACCATTAAGAGTGGTGTAATTCCATGTCAAATCATCCAGGCCATGTTACCCACCCACTTCAATTTTTCTTAACATCAATAACTTAAAATTGTTTGACTTTAAAACTTTTTGATAGCATGTTGGGTTTCATGGGCAAAAATGCTTTTATAAACCAATCTTTAGTAGTAGGGAAACTTTATAACTCATAATACAGACAAAAATAGATTACAAAAGTCGTAATTTTTCGCCAACCCCACCAAATTTGGAGAGCTAAAAATCGACATAACTCCGCCAATTTTTGGAATTGGAAGCTCAAATTTTGGGGATTGTCTAATGTTAACATATCCCACATATGTAAAAAAAATTTCAGAAAAATTGAAAAGGGTGAGTGATAATTTTACTTTTTCTGTATGATTTGACATGGAATTACACAGTGGGCTTTTAAAAGTTCCATGCGATCTTGAAACTCGATTACTTCTTGCCTTAACCCTATACCGTTTATTTCAGCAATCAACAACGGGTCAGTCACCAGTAATGTTATTAATTGGCTGACAGCCCCGATTTCATCTTCAACTGGTGTATCCAGATTTATCTGCCAAAGTCTCTACAAAAGTAGATGATACTATAATATGGACAGATGAAAAACGACTTTAAATGATGTTCCATATTGCAAATGCCTTTAGTGTGGTGAATTTTCAAGGAAATCAGAAATGACTGTCTGGGGTTTCAGAGGATTAAATTGGTCCACTGACACTTTAAGTGCGGTTAGAGAATGGCCGTCTATGGAAAATACATGTGGATCAAATTTTCATAAATATTCGAATATAAGCTCACGTGATAGACTCGGAAGAATCCAAATCACCTCTAAGAAGTCAGAGAGAATTTTTTAAAAGGCGCGAAGCATTGGTCATACAGCTTCCTGAACTCTACAGAGAGAAAAACAGAGATAGAAAGAGAGAGAGAGAGAGAACGAGAGAGAGAGAGGGAGAAAGAGAGAGATAGAGAAAGCGAGAGAGAGAAAGATATATATATAGAGAGAGAGAGTGAGATAGATATAGATATAGAGAGAGAAAGAGAGAGGGGGAGATAGAGAGAGATAGAGAGAGAGAGAAACAGAGAGAGAAACAGAGAGAGAGAAAGAGAGAGAGAGAGAGAAGACTTTCAATGACCCATGAAATCTTGGAAGATAAACCATAACATAGAGATGATCATCCCAAAACGTCAGAACACGTTTTCCGAAACGCAAGGATGATGAAAGAAGCGGCAATACTGAGGGTAAGATCAAGAGACAGCACACGGGCATGAAACCAGACATGACAAACAAAGGACACAGTGATTCAAGCCTCAGGAAATTACTGCTAAGAAATCTCTAGAGGATGCAGATACTGATGACTCAGTTGTTGATGATGATGATGTTACTATGCCAGAAAGTTAGTCTAACACCTTCTCCTAATAATGCGACTTATTGACCTAGAAAAAAAACTATGGATATCTCTTATTATCACTAAAAGTATTGAGCCAACTATGTATGTTAAGTTTCAAGTTAAGTGGGGAAGGATGTTATATATTGATTATAATAGAAAACGGAAGTGCCGTTTCGGTCATTGTTCAAGGGAACGGAAGTATCATTTCGGCCATGTTTGATTTGTTCTAATAAAATGGCGGAAGTGGTTATTCCGCCAGCTCGGTTAAAACTGGAATCTGACGCTGTCGTTATTCATGAGTATTTTCTAAAGCAACAAGTATCAGATAGATAGATAGATAGATAGATAGATAGATAGATAGATAGATAGGAAGAGAATTGGCTAGCTAGCTAGCTAGATAGATAGATAGATAGATAGATAGGAAGAGAATTAGATAGATAGCTAGATCGATAGATAGATAGACAGATGGGAACAGAATGAAATAGATAGATAGGAATAGAATGAAATAGGTAGACTCGAAAAGAAATAGATAGATAGATAGATAGATAGATAGATGGCTCTTTTTTTCTTTTGGTTCTACATAAACAAAAATAAAATGTAATGAAAACAAAATGAATTCCTCTACATACCCATGTATAATATTTAATAATACAGAATGTAAACAAAATGAATACATTTTATCTTATATGTGTAGATATATAGATGGATAGATATGAACTGAATGAGATAGATAGATTGTTAAAAAGATAGATATATTTTTGAACTCATGGTTCTACATACACGAATTTAAAATGTAAGAAAAACAAAATCAATTTTTCTTGCGGCCATTATCCAAGATGCATTATCCTATTATAATAGTTTGCCTATCTTTAAGCAAAACTACGTCACCGCCGACGTCACAATTCCTTTACTTATTAACCTTATATTGTTAAGTATTACTCTGGTAATAAGGTTCTCCCAACTGTCCTGCACTCTGCTCACCAACAATCAAAATCTATCTCGAAATGCCTAGTCCACCCGTCGCAAGGGCCAAAATACTACTGCCAGCTTTTTTCGTAGTCGTCGTACGTAATCGTTTGACACTCCCTCTAGCCGTCGCCGTATGCTTATATGCACGCCCGATCTCGAGAGAATTTGCATACGTACAATCCCATTCTCGCTGGTTCGAGGTCACCCATCGTTAAATATAGTGCTTACAGCAGCCATATTTCTTTCCCGCGAGGACCCTGCAAGCCAGACTCGTCCGCGCACGCTTTAAGGTTCGAGGTATGTTATTTTCATTACATCCACAATTACTATAATAACAATTATTTAATCTTAATTGCCAACTTATTTATCTACAATATTTCTATCAAAGTTTAGCTGGGTTAGATTTGTCTCAAAACAGACTATGATATTAATGCGTTTAAAATCATGCAATGTGTGTGACATATCACTAAGAAATAAAGGTTTACATAGTATATATGATGTGAATAATTTGCACACTGGTCTTAACAAAACCGGGTTTAATAGATAATTACTTGGTGTTATTGGTTTCTAATGTTCTCATTTTATTCTCAGATGTATTAAAAGCAATCCTATGTATAATTTTATATAGAAATGAATTTTCAAAAGAAAAGTGTAATCTTTTCATATACATTCTTATTTAATTTCGTTAGTCTTTCTAATTTAATATAACATTTTATTACAGGAAAACTTATACAAATGTTGTATACCCTTTCTTTACTTCTATTCTTCTTCTGCTCATCTTTGGTATCTTACGTTCTTCTAGCGTCTGGACTTCTCTATGCTTCTATTTCTCTGTTCTTGCTGTTTGGTCGTTCTTGATTCATTTCTTTTGCCAAGACATTCATCAACCACAAAACCATATTATTTATTTAAACCTTTATTTACTTAACTAAACATATTTCTCTAACTAACATAACGTGCGCGTGCAGTGAGCTCCAGCTAAGGCCTTATCTGCCTGACGTCCAAACTGAAACTGAGGACCTAAACAGGTCCCACGTGACTTCACGTATTTCGCGGGCTTTCTATAAAATTCCATGGAAATTCCGTGATATGAAAAGGGGTCATCCCTTCAGAAATACAGGGGGTTGACAATAATCTATGCATAGATTATGTAACACAAATACTTGAGCTCAGAGATTACATATTTTTGGTTTGGAATGGCATATCAACTTTGTGGGTTATGATACCAAAGCAATCCTTGTAAAAGATCAGTAGTGTTACGTTTTATTCTAGTTGGGGATATAAAGGAGTTCATACCTTTCCGAAAGTGAACGTAATTGCGCGAGTGAATTTCAAACTTGCTTTCTACGGTGTCAGTAATACCTTGACTTACGAGTATAATTCGTTCCGCATTCAATTTTCTCGTATATCAAATCAATTTTCCCGATTTACATAAACTCAAATGCCATTAATTCGTTCCACCACCGAAAACAATACTCCCTTTTTTATGTTTTTTTGAATAAGAAAAATAGCACTATATTGTACAAAAACACAATAGAATAGTATGTAATGAATTATTCGCTGCAATCATGTTTTTCTATATATATATATAAAGGAAATTTGGCGTGTATGTATGTATGTGTGTCCGAATGAAACTACGAAAATAAAACAATTAACGACAAAGTATATATATATATATACACATTAGATATCACCAGTTCTTGCTTTTTATGCAAAAATTATGAAGATTTTTTATATTCGAAGATATTTACAAAATTGAAATATACATAGAAATAGCATTGAAATTCTACTTGTTCAACATTTATAAATCTCAAAAGTAAACAACTCAATACACCAGGGTTTTTTCACACACACACCCCATCACTACCTAGGTGATGCTGGGTAACGGCTTCTAGCTTTTAATAAATAATCTTTTTCTTTGGCGTAATAAATTTCGAAACTTAAATGTTTTTAATGAACTTATTGATATAAGCGTATCTGAAGCTCGCTTGTACCTCGAATTTTAGCTCTCAACACAAAACAAAAAATCGACCGAGTGACAGCTCGTAACTCGGAAATTTTGTAATTTGGGATACTCGTAAGTCAAGGTAGTACTGTACTTAATAATACAGAATGTAAACAGAATGAACATATTTTTTTCATTGTAGATGAGTTGTACTGTGTCCAAGTCAATAAACATTTCATTCATGTAAATAGTAAAATAATATCATTTCAATTACGCTACGCACTGTCCGAGTTCATTTAAAGGATTTTGATAGTTTTACTTTCTCTATCAATCTAGTTTATATATATATATATATATATATATATATTATATATAAGCCAAATGAGTTCTGTTTCATTTTTA